>CM029129.1:7625000-7720000 GCA_016859345.1 Istiophorus platypterus
TGTGACTGAATTAACCTTCATGATGAGTGTGAACTGATCCTCTGTCTTTGTTCAGAGTATACCTCAAGACAAGGAGGCCTTAGGATCTCATGATGCATGTTGTAAAGGGAGCAGTCAGGAAATGAAATGTGTGTTTTATTGTTAAAGATATTTTCAGATATTTTTCAGTTTACTTTATCCTCAGTTTTTGTATCCAATCCATACTTTTAGATACCAATATATACAAAACAATTATGTAAACAGTGAACCCATACACCCACACACACGTAAACACACATTGCTACACCTTGACTGTCTTCCTCTCCTGATGCCTGCCACTAACCACTTAGTAATCAATGTTATTTGATTGCAGAGGGAACATCCCCACTCTAAACAGGTATTGTAAACATTCTTTTTATTGCATAGACTACTAGTGACTACTGTAGACTAGCTGGCTGCATGGTCCAACCAGTAATTAATAAAAAATTAATGCATCTGGCAATCAAGTCAAAAATTTGTTTGGTTATGCCACTGTTTGGTTCTTTTTAAATTTCACAAGATGAAGTTGATTTAGCAAATGGACTGTAATCTGGTTGTTAACTGACAACGGCATGGCCTTTGGAATTCAGCCTCTGTCCCAAACATTTGGGCGTGTATGTGTGTTTGTATTTTGTGTCTTTGTGAAAGAGTGGTACATTCCTAACTATTGTGTGTATGTGTGCTTCAGTATTGTGGATATTTGGAAAAAAACTCAGGATGTAATGTGGTGTAAAGTGGTGTAAAGTAATTAAAAATACATGTTGGGGAAATGTTGTAAACTGGTGCAAATCACCTGTGACTGTCCTGCCAGGAAAATGTCTGTTCCTATCCTGGAAAATGTAAAAGCCACGGACACTAAATTACAGGAAACTAAAACCCAGGGCCTTAAAACAGAGGACAGTAAATCTAAGGATGATAACGCTGCAAAGAAAAAATTCTCAGAATCGGAAACTGTGGACAGGTTTGACACACACAACCTCTCGTGTGCTTTCAGTGGGTGTATCTTTTGGGATGGCTTCCTACAATCAAAGGACTAACACCCAACAAAATGAAACCTGAGAATCTTTAAAGGGTCTTCCTGGTGGATTTAATTTTGCTTGTTCCTGTGGAAAGGAGTATCTTATTTTAACTAACATGTGGTCTATCAAAGAATCCCTCAAATACTGTACAGCTGCTTTCACTGTGTTCACTTGTAATGATGGAATTATGTTACTACTTATTTTTTATACTTTGAACCTCTTTCAGTTTTGTCTACTCATGAGTCACCTACAGTTAACCCATCAGGCTTTTTAGTGTTTCAATACATGTGAATATATCCCGGCATCTCATACTGCCAAAAAGATGAGGGATTAAAACTGTTGTGAGGTTCTTGAAGGTGGATGGGGGACATCTTTGCAAAGTCAGTCTAGTAGTATGGCAGATTCCCAAACTAACTGCTCTCTGTCAACAACCTAGGATGTCATTCTCATCCAACCTGAACCACTATGGCATGGTGCATGTAGCCAGCGTGAGTGATGTTCTGCTTGACACATCTTTTACACCACCCTGTCAGCGCATGGGAGCCATGGTCGCTTTCCGTTCCTTTCAGGAGTTCACCAGGTCAGTGTCTCTATACAATAGATCTTAACTTGGATATATTTTGTCAGTAGATGAAGATAATATCACAAGTGTGATTAATGGACTGTGTGATTTTTCTCCTGTACAGGAACATAACAGATGTGTTGAGCTGCTTCTCTGACTCTCCTCCCCCAAGTCCAACCTTCCCAGAGGGAGGTAACCCTGTCCTCTACGGTGAAGAGGACAACAAGGTGATGAGAGACATCTGACAGTTGCAGGCTGGGCTGGCCCCGTATGGCCTTGTATCCTGTGATGAAATGTCTATTTGTGTGTATTTATTTGTTTTCATACAGAGCGCCCAGGATGAGCCTATCCATATCCTGAATGTGGCTATAAAGACGGACAGCGACATTGATGACGATGGCCTGGCAGCCATGTTCCGGGAGTTCACTCAGTCAAAGGTGGGGGATTTCTAAAACAAGGTGTTTTCTTTTTCTCTTGATTTTAGCAGAGAGATTTAAATGTTAGAGATCTTTGGGAAGCATATTCTCATCTTGACATTTGTCTTTCTAATCAATCCCAGAAGTCCCTGCTGTTTGAACATGGCATCCGGAGGCTCACTTTCCTTGTTGCTCAGAAGGTGAGGGTCCCTAACAATGTTTACTAAGTCGGCCACCTTTCCTAACAGTTTGCTACCATGCATGTCACCTATTCAGTAGATCTGAATAGCATGTATCAAACTGTTACAAATGAACTATCCTGCATCTTTTTTTGTAATTACTAATACTTAATTATTCCCTTATATGCAATGACATCACTGTGGTAATTGCAATAATTTGCATTTGAAATTTAGCTTATTTTCCTGTTTGTCTCTGTTTCCTTTCTGCATGCCTTGCTTATGGTGCATTTATGATGACAGGATTTCAGGAAGCAAGTCAACTGTGAGTTGGACCAAAGGTTTCATGTAAGTAGAGGAAGACAAAGGAAAAGAGGACAAACGGCTCTTTGACTTAATTTATTGGACAAATATTAATGCATTTGTTATTGCAAAAATAGTTCAAACAGGCCGTACTAAAGAAGTGCCCATTAAATGTACAGCCATATTTTTTTTTTGAGCTACAGTTTAAAGATGTCATTAAATCACTAGATACATGTACTCATGGCATGGATTTTCTCACCTGGAAATTACAATTGTAATTGTACTGCAGTGTTGTGAGCACAGATTTCTAGCATGGACAGCCATGTAGGAATTGAACCATAAACTCAGTCATGGCAGTTTTGTGATATCCCTCTGTTTGTGCTGCAGTAAACAAGACCACATTTATCTCTCCGGGTTTGACTCATCGTAAACACGCACTAAAATTTGGAGGAAAGCGATAATGACGGGGATATAGGACAGGATTAGATCTTGAGAAATGCTCTGTTCTTTCGCCTCTGCTGTCATTTAGACAATAGGCTTTGATTTTTCTTTTGCTGCTACCACAGTCTCTGATGAGAGCGAATCATGCTAACTGGTTACACTGTCATTACATGGCCCTCATTAAACGAAGGGGCAGAGTGGTCTACACCATTCTGGTCACCATTAAATGTTTTTTCTCATTTCACTATATCATGGAAAGTGAAGATGATGTGTAATCATGGTTTCAAATCATGGCTATGGAGGTTTCCAGTGTATTTACTATTGTAGTTCTCTCATTATCATGGAGGCTGTCAGTTGATGAGAGCATCTCCAATCGGTCTGGCATTGTTTTGGCAAGTGGGACACTTGATCTGATAACGTCAAGCAGGGCTACTGGGTATTTTTCAGAGGATTGGATGTCTGTGAAAAAAGGAAATGTTTTATTCATCAGCATAGTGAGTGATGCTTTATATATGTAGCCTATTACCATTATTATTATGTGAGCTTGCTGTCTGAGTGAATACACAGTGAGTCCAGCAGTAAAGGGCGATTAGGGCCCACTTCATGTAGAGCAAGGTCTTGGTCATCACTGCTTAATACGCCATACTTACTCGTTTAGCAATTTAGGCAAAGCCCAAAATATCTTATCTTCACCTGCTGTGATTAATGGTTTATAGTTGGTGCATGTTCTGACTGATTTTGTATTCTTAATAGTGAACATCTATGTTTACAACCAAGATTTTTGTTATGTAGAGATTGTTAATTTCTTTGTGTTCTCTCTATCTTTGTCTCACTATCTCCCACACAGAGAGAATTCCCCAAATTTTTCACATTCCGTGCCAGAGACAAGGTGGGTGTCTACAAATCGCAAACCATGTGTCAAATCATCCCTTTTACCCAAAAGATGACCACTTCTATTGAAAAGATGAGGGATATATGTGCCTTTATGTACTTGCATTGCATTATTGTGCCACTGAAAATAAACATACAAAATTCTAGATACTTGGGACTGATGGATTTTCCTTTTGGCTGGGAAACTGTTCAAAACCATGTTGTGGTTATAAGACACATTTTTTCATCCCCTTGGCAACGCTGAATTTCACTCTATCACAATCAGCTATGTCTCTTCCTCTCCGTTACCCCTGATAGTTTCACTACAATGACACCACCAAAACTCATTAAAGTAATGAACTCTTTAATTATTTCTCCCATTTAAGAGAAATGACACCCATTAGCAGCTTTCTGAGATAGAGATTGCCCATGATTTCATTTACTTTAATACAGTCTGTGGCTCACAGGCATCTTTTTACTCTTATATCAACTGCGTGCTCCTGAAATTGCCAATTTCAACAACTACTGTTAATGGAAGAAATCTTCAGGAAAGTCTGTTAACAAATTCACTGAAAATATTGTAGTGTTGTGTTGCTGTTTGTCATTGTGTCCTGCCTTTGTTCCAATAGTTTGAAGAGGACAGGATCTATCGTCATTTGGAGCCGGCACTAGCTTTCCAGTTGGAGCTCAACCGCATGCGCAATTTTGCCCTAACTGCCATCCCATGTGCCAACCACAAAATGCACCTGTACCTGGGTGCAGCCCGTGTGGAGGTGGGCACAGAGGTTACAGACTACCGTTTTTTTGTGCGAGCCATTATCCGCCACTCTGATCTGGTTACAAAGGTGAGAGTACAAAAGACAAACAACTTTTTCTCTGAGTAATGGACATTTTGTTTTATATTCTTGATGACTGTTTTTTCAGTATAGTTACATTTTTCTGTCCATTTAGAGCTTTTGAATTCACCCCTACACATTTGTATTCCAAAAATGAATCATACCCTCCCTTGTTGAGAGTTATTTTTTTCTCTGTTTCTTCACTAGGAGGCCTCTTTTGAGTACCTTCACAATGAGGCAGAGCGTTTGTTGCTGGAAGCCATGGATGAGCTGGAGGTGGCTTTCAACAACACAACCGTCCGAACTGACTGTAACCATATCTTCCTTAACTTTGTCCCAACAGTTATCATGGATCCATCAAAGGTTTTTGAAATAATCATATACAAACACATCTCTAGCCCGACACCTGGCCACAGCTCATGTTTTTTAAATGACTTGATTTCTCTGTAATCTTTATCCAAAAAATTTAGATTGAGGAGTCTGTGCGCTCCATGGTCATGCGTTATGGAAGCCGTCTGTGGAAGCTGCGCGTTCTGCAGGCTGAACTGAAAATTAACATCCGCCTGACTCCAACAGGAAAGCAAATCCCCATCCGCCTCTTTCTTACCAATGAATCAGGCTACTACCTGGACATCAGCCTATACAAGGAGGTCACTGATTCCCGAACGGGACAGGTGGGGCCCAAAGACCGACAGGTGGGGCACTCATACATCTTCATCTCATCTGCATATTGTCCATTTGCCGGCAAAGGGCTTCAGCTCCATCCTGGAAATCTCAACTCACAGAATCCAGTTTACCTACCTCCAGTAAAGTTAAAGATGGGGGTTTGTAAAATATAAAAGTTCTGGCTTTAATATATATTGATGTGAAGCACTGATCTAGTATGGCGTCTTGCCCTTTGTCTGGTGGACAATCTGTTCAGTAATATGTTTCTTCTCATAGCTGATCAGGTAAGTAATTACATCATCCATCCATCTGTCCATCATCATCATTATCATCATCATCACCATTATCATCATCATCATCATTACCATCATCTGATATGTTGCATAGTTAAAATCTAAATGGGACCCTAAAGAATGGAAGAGGGGCCCATCTCCGTACACTTTTCACATATTATTTTTCTTTCTCTCTTTCATTTTTGCTAGTTGGTTGCTTTATTAGTTCCATAATAGTGACTGTGAAGAGTGAGGAACTGTCAGATTTGTTTTGTAGTTGAAGATTCAAGAAAGGGTTAAAAAAGAACTAACTTCATTTCCTGCAGTCATAAGTGTTGTGTGGAAAGCTTTTAGGACACGAGACATTCTGTTGAGCTTTTTCAGGGTATTGCCAGCCTAATTTGACAAAACATGATAGTAAATGCTTTCTTAAAACATGCTTACACCGCAGCTTTTGGAATTTATGGTTTTGTCTGTCTGATGGGCCCCACTTCTAGTGTACATTCTTCTTTACATGTGACTTGTACTCCTATGTGAATGTGTGTATAGAACAAAAGATTCTAACATCAAATGCTTCATATTAGTTGATGTTGTATCACTGGACATCATCATCATCATTGTCATGTTCAAAACTAGATTTTTTGTTATCTTAATCCCAAGGTCATTAAAGAGGTCAGAATATCTATAAAGTGACTCTTTCTCTTTCTTTTTTCAGATCATGTTCCAAGCATATGGAGACAAGCAGGGTCCGTTGCATGGCATGCTCATCAACACACCCTATGTAACTAAGGACCTGCTACAGTCAAAGCGCTTTCAGGCGCAGTCTCTGGGCACCACATATGTCTATGACTTTCCAGAAATGTTCAGACAGGTAGAGTTTAAAACAAAAAAGGAAAAAAAATTACATCTTTACCATTGTACTTTTTAATACTGAATAATCATTCATTTTATTCTGACTATTTCATTTCTTTTCCCAGGCCCTGAAAAAGCTGTGGCACTCAAGCCAAGCCTATGCTCACTTACCCAAATGCCCTCTTCCTTCTGAGCTACTCACCTTCACAGAGCTGGTTCTTGATGCCCAAGGTCAGCTGGTGCAGATGAACCGCCTGCCAGGGGGTAACGAGGTCAGTTGTTTTAGTTTGACACACGAACACAGGTTTATAAAAATTATATATTACCCATTTACTTTGATGTGACCTTTTTATCTATCCACCTCCCCCTTTCAAAATGTGCAATTTCCTTTTTACTCTGTAGGTGTCTCTGTGTTTCTTCGCCTGTGTTCTTGTGTGCTTGTTAAATTCTTTATTATTGAATGGCAAAACTTAATGCATCACTGAATGTGAACGTGCACTGAGAAAAATAACTCTGTCTAGTGATTCTATTTATAACAAAGATAAAAAAAACTGCAGTCTGAATCAGCCTTGGAGCATGACATGGAACATCTCACACTTGATTTCATTCTTGGCTACACTATTTCAGCGAACATATTATCCTTCAAAATCTTAAAAAAAACCCCATCAAAATAGAGTGTAAGATATTTATGATAATATAGATACAAATATTCAGTATTTCTTGTGTAAAAGTTCCTCTGCTCTGTCTATCAAGATTGGAATGGTGGCTTGGCGGATGACCCTGCGAACTCCGGAGTATCCAGCGGGACGTGACATTATCGTCATAAGTAATGACATCACACACAAGATTGGTTCATTTGGGCCCCAGGAGGATGTGTTGTTCCTGCGAGCCTCAGAGATGGCGCGAGAGAGCGGCATCCCTCGAATCTACATTGCAGCCAACAGTGGTGCCCGCATTGGACTGGCAGAGGAAATCAGACATATGTTCCATGTGGCCTGGCAAGATCCAGCAGACCCATATAAGGTCAGTCCACAGAGTCTCAGTCATATAATGCTGAATTTGAGGGCTTGCCCACAATATTTTGTGTAACTGCTTAAAATGTTATGACTTAAAATTCACCAACTCAGTGTTTTTGAAAACACAAATCATCAAAAAATATTCTTTTTAACTCATTTTACTAATAATCAAGTTAAGGTTTTGGTTTTTTTTTTTCCCCTCACAATGGATGCCATTACTTCAGAAATCCACCTAGTGGGTGTTCATTTATTTATAGTTGTGTATTTGTGTATTTCTTTATTATGGTACCTGATTTCTAAAACTTCACTGTTCTTCCTTTTCTTTTCTATCCTCTTTCCCTGCAGGGTTTCAAGTATCTCTACCTCACACCTCAGGATTACAAGAAGGTGTCAGCCCTGAACTCTGTGCATTGTGAACATGTGGAGGATGAGGGAGAATCCAGGTAAGTAATTTTTATTACATATTAATACATTTAACTTTGTAGCTAAAGAAAGGAATCTTGAAGCTGCTGTAGTATCAGTCAACTGTACCCCACTGATTCAAGTCCATGAAATGCAATAGAGGTAACCGCAGAAGAGAAAGCTGTTTGAGGGTATCGTCATACTTTGAGTGACTATGTGTTGTCATGCAGGTACAAGATCACTGACATCATTGGAAAGGATGAAGGGCTGGGTGTGGAGAATCTGAAAGGGTCTGGGATGATTGCTGGAGAGTCCTCTCTAGCTTATGAGGAAATCATCACCATGAACCTGGTAAATCTAAAGTGGGCATGCTTGTGTACAAAAAAATACATGCATATATGTAGTCTCCTCCTTAGCCTTGAGCTGGTCACATTGCTGATCTTCCAAGAACAAAGACTTGCTCTACATAAATTTACTTGAGTAATTGTGCTTGCATCCTGTTACCAAAGACAAATATAACTGTCTTGTCCCACAGGTAACATGTCGTGCCATTGGAATTGGGGCCTACCTGGTGAGGCTTGGTCAGCGAACCATCCAAGTAGACAACTCTCACATCATTCTTACTGGAGCTGGAGCACTCAACAAGGTACAATGATCTACTTATATCATTTAATGTAAATGTGTATTTTGGTAAGATACAAAGACTTTAACTTTCTAGGGCTATAGTTATGAGGTCAACTGGCCAATTGGTTGGTGAGTATGTTCTCGTCCGAACAAAATTTTAATTGGTTGAACAATCAGCGTTGTTACTGGTTGTTTTTATAAAGGAAAAAGTACTATGTCAACCACGTTTCAGGATTAATCCATTATTCACTGCAGCAGTGGGAGGGACAGGCCACCTATGACAACACAACTTTGAACTACCTAATAAAGACTGCTAGGTCTAATTTATTTAACGATTACTGAATGTTTACTGAACATTTACTCAGAGCCAGCTCCAAGCTAATTGAAACCACATTAAAGAACTCATTGTTGTGACAGCTAGTTGCAGCCACCAGTTGATATAGTAACACTTTCAGAAATTCTATGAATATGGGCAGGTACACACGGGTCAGATCAGAGTCTCTTTTTTTATCATTGCGGCATAAAGTAATCAAGTTAAAATGATTTAATATTGTATAAATCCTTCAAAAATATTTCTTCAAGGCTAATAAGGCTACCAGGTAGAGTGCACTCAGTGCACTGTGACTGAATTAGTCAATCTGGAGATATGCACGTATTTTTTCACATGCAACCTATTGATTGGTTGAAGAGTAGGTACAATTTCAGTTGACCCATAATTTTCTTGTGTTTTAAATTGAAAACACTATGCTGTTGCATTTGTCTGCACAGTACACCTCCTGTAACACTGAATGAGCACCAAATGAATCGTCCCTAAATTCTCGCAATTGATGTGTCTGCATGTAAATGAGGATTTTCCTATAAATATTCATTAGGTGGCTATTAAATTTTTCAGCTAATATGAGAGTAAGGGCAAACAGATCTGGAAATGAGCTGTGTGCATGTGTAAACTTTTTGCAACTGGTACTGTACAGTTGTTTTTGTTTTTATGATAAATTAAGACAAATATTCAGCAGATTCTTAAATATGATATGACAGGGTTGAATTATATGTGTTTAAATATATCAAAGAAAAGAAACGAGAAAATTGTACTATGATTTTGGAGCTTTTTCCAACTCAGCAACTTCGCCTCCTCCCCCCTCACTGTCTTCTGCTAGGATTCCCTTTCTGATCCCAGCAACAGGCCCTCCTGCCACTCATAGTGGAATAATTGAAAGCGAACCATGAAGTTGTATTTGCATAGAAATAGAGTGACATGCTGGAGGCTGCGATGCAGGACACCCATATCATTTGTTTTTAATCAAAATGAAGTTTTGCTGAGGCAAATTGTTTTCTGACTGCAGTTGATCCGTGTGTGTGTGTGTGTGTGTGTGTGTGTGTGTGTGTGTGTGTGTGTGTGTGTGTGTGTGTGTGTGTGTGTGTGTGTGTGTGTGTGTGTGTGTGTGTGCGTGTGCGTGTGTGAGTGAGAGTGTATGCCTGCATGCTTCACTACCTCCTCTTGTTTTCCATTCTCCTTCCTTGTCAGTACGTTAAGATGACTCCATTTCAAATTAGATGACGGATTGCAACATGACAAATCATGTAAATGGCCCGATAATGGCGTACCTATTCACTGGAAACTCCATTGTTTTTAGATGGCCCCAGTGTTTAGCTATATTTTTGCAATTAGATTTGTAGTAATGGTTACTACATAATGGTGTCTACATTGTGTGGGGGATGCATTGCAATATACTGTATCCTGTATTTATTTTACAATATTACTGATTTCACCAGCAACACAGGCAAGAAGTGGGATAGGTTTTTTTTTCTGCTCGTTTATCATGTGGTTCCCTGGCTATTAACTGAAACTTAATGGAGGGCAGGAGGCTGTCACCCAAAGATCATCATTTCATTAGCTGCTGAAAAGCTCTCATATTTTCATGGGGACTGGATAGTAACTACTAGCACAAATACCCCAGTGAGCTGTTACATCCACTTGGCCCCTTGTTTTCCTCCTCCCAGTCATCTCCCTCTGTTCCTGCTCCTGTATCCAATGCTCTTCTCTCTGCTGTGGAATCTTAATGAAGCCAGCAATGGCTGGAGGCACTGGGGTTTTGTGTATGTCAAGGTGATTGCAATGTTTCTTGGGGCTGCAGGCTTTCCTGACAGCTTTAGGAGTGTGCCCTAGATTTGTAGCCAGATACATAACCATTAATGGTAATAAAGAAAGTAAATGATGGCTGAAAAGGTGAGAGCTGAGGGTAGGGATTGAGCTCCTCTCTGATTTTTATGGAGCCATGTCAGGGCCCTGCCACCTGTTCTAAGCTGCTTATGAAAATAGGGTGGGTTAGGAGTGAAATTTTATGGCTTCAGGTTGGCACAGGGGCAGTTTTGAGGGCAAAAATTGTTCATAAGCAGCCTCTATCAGGTCTGGTAGACGGGGTATTCAGAATAAACCCAGTAACAAGGAATGTGAGCCAGTACGGAGCCAGATGGTAGCATGAGAATGAATTGAATGTTTAGATGAGAAAGGGCATGTGGTAATTTACACAGTCTGCTAGAAAATCCTCCAAGAAGAGTAGCAGATACTACCACCCACCTGTGACCGCTGTGATAGAGATTTCTGTTTGCTGATCACCTGTATTGACAATGCAGTGGGATTGTGTAATGCATAATCCCTGGTGTTACCTGGCATGTCTGTATCTGAGCGTGATCTCATTGATCCACAGCTTCACCAGAAAGCTGGTGACAACACCTCCTGTTGTCAGCCAAGGTTGCACAACATGAACAGTAGATTAACTCTGTTGCCTTCATTGGAGGCCAAGGAGAGTAGGCTTTTAAAGGGTAACTCTACACGTTTAAACTGGGCAGAAAAGCGCTGCTCCAATTTTCTAGCAAGTTCCAAGAGCAGCGATGCAACACTTTGTGTGTTTTAAACACAAAAGTCTTATTTTTTACCATGGTATATTCCCTAAGAGCTAGAAATGGATGTCCTACATTCTGAGA
Source organism: Istiophorus platypterus (assembly GCA_016859345.1). NCBI lineage: Eukaryota > Metazoa > Chordata > Actinopteri > Istiophoriformes > Istiophoridae > Istiophorus > Istiophorus platypterus. Next base: position 7,636,456 of record CM029129.1, read on the forward strand.
TTTCAACAGAGGAAAGTTCTAATATTATACATTTTTTTTCTGATGTAAAATCCACACCTTTGTCTTTTTCCAACTACAGGTGCTGGGTAGAGAAGTTTACACATCAAACAACCAGCTTGGTGGAATTCAAATCATGCACAACAATGGTGTGACTCACTGTACAGTTTGTGATGACTTTGAGGGTGTCTTTACTCTTCTGCAGTGGCTGTCCTACATGCCCAAGGTAATTTAGCAGTCCATCCTGAATAGTGCAAGTTAACTTAGTCTAATGTATAGAGCTGTTTATTTTTCATGTTTGTCTGTTTGTTTGTTTGTTTGTTTGGGGGTTTTGTTTTTTTTTTTTTCTAAAATGAAAAAAAATTCTTTCTTCAGTGTAAATCTAGTCCAGTGCCCATCCTCAGTGCCAAGGATCCCATAGATCGACCAGTGGAGTTTGTCCCAACCAAGGCTCCATATGACCCTCGCTGGATGTTGGCAGGACGTCCCAGCCAGAGTGAGTGGCTAGTCTATTGTCAGTTTATCACTTATCAAACACAGAAGTCTCTAACTTTTCACTGTTTTTATATCAATATGATTTAAATATCTTATTACTTTGGACTGGAACAAAAACAAGCAATTTTGAAAGTTCAGCTTACTTTATCAGCAATTGTTGAGCCACATCCCCATTTTTTGGGTGTTATTTAAGTAAATATAAAATTTCAGCCCAATATCTCCTGGGTTAAACATAGAAATTGTTCACTACTAGAGAGAGGTTATTAATAAACTAAGAAAAAACACTTAAGCCTAACATCGTATTACTAAAGGTAAGACCAAGATACGACCAAAATGGAAGCAGTGTGTTTAACACTGCAGGTCAGGACTGAGCAGGTCCTACATCCGTGTAATTACAGCTTGGGACAGCAAAGAGATTGGTGGACTGTGGGGGAAGCCAGTCAACATCTCTGCTAGTGATGAGTGGTGAGGCTTAATTGAAAGGTAACCTCCTAGGCTGGGCATGTTTCTCAGGGTCTGCAGGCAGTAAAAGAGCTGAGCAAGTCTCCTTACACAGTCATCCATCATGGTTGCTGCAAAGATTACGGATTCAGAGGGAAAAAAACAAAATACAAAACCACGGACTGCATGAAGGATAAAGGCAGTGACTTTTTAAAAAGTATAGAAAGCGAAAATGTTTTCGGGAAATAGATTCTGTAGCATTTCCAAATGGCAGTAATCAACACCACTTTCTTCCCTGTTTCACTTTTTTTCTCCACTCCCTGTCACACCACCCTCTCTTGATATTTGCATATAAAGCTCCAAAGGGTTCCTGGCAGAGTGGTTTCTTTGACCACAGATCCTTCATGGAGATCATGCAGCCATGGGCTCAGAGTGTGGTGGTAGGCAGAGCCAGGTAAGTTTACTCCTTAAATATTTATTTTGCCATTATAAAATGTAGTTACAGTATTTTATAGACGTGAGTGCTTAAAGGCATCTCTCTCCAGACTGGGTGGGATACCTACTGGAGTGGTTGCTGTAGAAACCAGGTCGGTGGAGCTCTCAATCCCAGCCGATCCAGCCAATCTAGACTCAGAGGCAAAGGTAAGGGCTCCCTAGATGGATATACTCAAGACTGAACTGGCAACCAAGTGTTTAGACAATTACAAACACTCAGGCACTGATGCTTATTTTATGGTTCGTATATTTAGATCATCCAGCAGGCAGGTCAGGTGTGGTTCCCAGATTCTGCTTTCAAAACAGCCCAGGCCATTAAGGACTTGAACCGAGAAGGCCTGCCTCTCATAGTGTTTGCCAACTGGAGGGGCTTTTCTGGTGGAATGAAAGGTACTCCTGCCTCCATATGAATGAGTCAGTCTGGGATTAACACCTTTCAGTATCTCATTCTAAATTTTTTACTTCTTAGATATGTACGACCAGGTGTTGAAGTTTGGGGCCTACATTGTGGACGGGCTGAGGGAATACAAGCAGCCGGTACTGGTTTATATCCCCCCGCAGGCTGAACTGAGGGGAGGCTCCTGGGTGGTTATAGATCCCACCATCAACCCCCGTCACATGGAGATGTACGCTGACAAGGACAGCCGGTGAGTTGAACAAAGAAAGGGCAGATTGAGAGTCACTTTTGACAAACTACCTTTGTTCAATTAAATCATTTTTGTTCCTAGAGGTGGAGTGTTGGAGCCTGAAGGTACAGTAGAGATCAAGTTTAGGAGGAAGGACTTGGTGAAGACCATGAGAAGAGTAGATCCGGTCTACTTGAGCTTGGCTGAAAGATTGGGTGAGACCTCCAGTTCAGTTCTAATTAAAGGTCTTTTTGGGTGTTTTTGTCCCCCTCGGCATCATTCTTATTTATAGTCTTTCTCCCTGCCAGCCTCTTTTAGTAAGGAGAAATATATCTGGCAGGAGCATGTGTGCTTTCACTGTTGTTCTTTATTTGGTGTTGATTGTATCATCTTTGCTGCAGTCCCCAGGGAGATGTGTCAATCACAGCCTGCTCAGATCAATCGCCAGCTCTCCTGTCACCCCTGAGCAGGCTATTGATTTTACTCAGGGCTCAGAGGAACTGTGGTCCATTGCTGTGTGGGGCTTGGTGCTTTGGGCAAACTGGTGGAATGGAGGTTTAATGGGGAGGGTTTGAGAGCTTACAGATTGCAATTGACAGAAATCAGTCTTTGGTGACAGCCACTAGGGGTTTGGGGGGAACTCTCAAACAAAATGCTTTTGGCAGGAGTTAATTCACAGCTGAATGTAGAACTTGGGACTATAAGGGAAGGCCAAACCTAGGACTACCATGAACAGGTTGAATATCTGACTTTCACAATTAAACTCAGTCCCGTTTACACTCTGTGTCCTGCACCTATTAAATAGTATTAACTGCTTTTTTTCTTTCTGTATACGCTGCTTTTAATTAATATGTGCAGATATATGGCTGTCTGTTTTTGGAAAAATGTATTGATGTTTATTTTATGGTTTTATTTTGAAACTCTTACAGGAACCCCAGAGCTGAGCCCCCCTGATCGCAAAGAGCTGGAGACCAAGCTGAAGGAGCGTGAGGAGTTTCTCCTGCCAATCTACCACCAGGTGGCTGTGCAGTTTGCAGACCTCCACGACACCCCGGGTCGCATGCAAGAGAAGGGCGTTATCACGGTGAGAACTCTTTCCCTTTTTTTAATGCTATCATGTGTGCATTTATTGCTACAGTATGAATGTGCAGTATGTGAATAACCTGAAAAGTCCACAGGGGAGAATCAGTCTAGCTGCTTTCGCACCTGCCTAGTGAATAATGTTTGGTCTCACAAGGCTGTGAGACTCATCCTCATAATTATCTTCAGATGACCCTGGTCAATCACCTCAGCGACCACAGAGCAGCCTCAGGCAGGCCCCATCTCATTCTGTGCCTTCCCAGTCCAATCTTTCACATAGACACACTCACACACACAAATGCACACACACACACACACACACACACACACACAGTCACTTTGCTCACATGACCAGAAGGGTCTTTCATGGATGGATGCAGTCAAAGAGGTTTGGATTTTTTTGTTTTTTTAAAGCGCACACAGTATGGACTGGAAGACTTACTAACTGGTCTATGCGTTTGCCTCACATTTATCAGCAGAGAAATCTGTGTTCAACAATGACATCCTCAGAATTTCAGTCCACTGTGATAGATACTTTATTTACAGAATAATATGTTTCTGTGAAATTGATGTGCTTTACAAGTGTTTTACTTTCCAACATCAGTTTTTCAACTAGACCTTAAATAGCCCTTTAAATCAAGTAGGTTTTATACTAAAGCAAAGTCTATAAAATTACATAATAAAGTAGTAAACCTCTAATAACATCTAAAAATTAGGATATAGAAGCTCCTAATAACAGTAGCTGTTTGTCTCTTGCCTTTCTCAGGATATCCTGGAGTGGCAAACATCCCGTCAGTTCTTTTACTGGCGTCTGCGGCGTCTGCTGCTCGAGGACACAGTGAAGAGGAAGATCCAAGCGGCGAACAGCGAGCTGACAGACGGCCAGATCCAGGCCATGCTGCGCCGCTGGTTTGTGGAGGCTGAGGGTGCTGTCAAGGTAAACCCACCACATGCATGTAGGGTTTGTTCAAGAGTCTCTTTATTCATTGACTGAGTGGTGGATCTAGAAAACTGTATTTAGCATCTCTTTGAATATGACAGTTTGTGAACCTAATGTTAACTTTAAGGACTTTAGAGTAAACATTATAAAGCAACACACTCAGATGATGAGGATGATGGTGGAATTAATGACTCCTCATTGTATTTTTTCATTGTTGTTATTGTCTTATAAGTTACTAAGATTGATTGTATTATAAAAATACAATATGTAGATCAAAATAATGTAGTTTGCAGCTTTACCTCATGTCAGTTAAGTTGCTTTGTACAACAAACAGGAGTCAGTTATTGTGGCTTTATCTCAGGCTTTCCCAACATTCTAGAGCTCTCCAAACGTCTTGCATTGTCAAGTCTTCAGCCAAGAGATTTAGTGTGGACAAAAACTTGAATACCATTGTATCAATGCTATAGTTAACCTTGTCACCGTTTCCTAGATACACATCATCAAAACCACACAAAAATCTGCACAAAATAAAAAGAACTTGTTTGCTAATTTATTTTTAAATATCATAGTGTATATCTGCATATCCAGAGTCATCTCTCTCTCTCTCTCTATCTCTCTCTCTCCATATTTATATATATATATATATATCTATATCTATATCTATATCTATATCTATATCTATCTATATATATAGATATAGATATATATCTATATCTATAGATAGGTATATATATCTATAGCTATATAGAGATATATCAATAGATATATCTATATATCTATAGATATATCTCTATATATCTATAGATATAGATATATATAGATATAGATATGATATAAAGATAAAATAATATATATCCAGTCTTTTGTGGTGAGTAATTGAGTGAGGTTAAGTAAGTGTGTTTTCTCTTAGGCCACTTTTAGGTTGCTCATTTTGAACTCAGATCTGTGTGCAGTGTGTAGATGAACTCAAGTAAACACCTTTTTTAGCCCCAAGGAATGATTACAGAGGGTTGGGGTTTTTTGTTTGTTTGTTTTTTTTGTTGTTGTTGGTCTTTTATCCTCAAACTGCCATCCCATATCCACAAGGTGTACCAGTTAAAGAAGTAATAAACATTCCTTTTAAATCATTGTGATTAAATGCAGATGGACTGATAGCTGGTGGTTAATGAAAGTAAGCATCCCTCTGAGATACATAAATGCAGTTTCTTCCGGCCCTATGTTGGGCTCAGAGGACCAGCCGCAGGCGTGACAGGAGCCGGCCCAGCATTAGAGATCTCTTAAGAAGTGGCCTTCTTGTTAGCTAATATATTATCCCAATCAGGACTGGCTGTCCTAAGCCACAATTAATCACAGCCCTGGCACGTGCAGATAGGAGAGCAACACACTGTTTCTTAATTAAAAGCAAACAGATTAAAAATGATTAATAAGGGCGTTAAATGTTCTTGTGGACCTCAAACGGGACTCTTCATAAAAAAGGCAAGAGCCCATTAAACCCCTCCACCCCCAAATCTTTGCTAAGCCCTCCAGCCTGGCTTTGTTTGGAATCAGAGATGCCAGCACTCATGAATAATAATTTTCCTATCAGGGCCAGTCCACAAAACATCAGGCACCCACTTTGTGCCTGTCCGTTTCATTTGATGTTGTTGATATTTATTTGTTGATTCATGATATTTCATTTTCTTTTTTATCAATTCATATGATACCTGTATATGCAATTTTTAATTGTTTCTTGGGACTTTTGCTTTTTAAATTCCCACTTACATTTGTTCGTACTCCCACCATGAGAAAAAGGTTGAATTCTCGACTTCATTTATCCATAAAATCTTTGAATCTTATTCACAATGATTTATTGTCTCTCCTTTAACACTCACTCCCTGCATTATTCAGGCCTATCTGTGGGATAACAACGAAGAGGTGGTGGGATGGCTGGAGAGGCAACTAACTGAAGAAGAGGGCGCAAGGTCTGTCATCGATGAGAACATCAAATACATCCGCCGTGATCACATCCTCAAGCAGATTCGCAGGTGATAATTCTAAATAATGCAGGCTCAGTGTGATGAAGAGTTATACGGTGCAATTATTTTTCAGATGCCTTTACCCCAGAATCCAGCTTTCCTTGTATGATTTTGATGTTGTTTTCTTTACCCTTTGAATACAGCCTTGTTCAAGCCAATCCAGAGGTTGCCATGGATTCCATTGTGCATATGACCCAGCACATCTCACCCACGCAGAGGGCCGAGGTGGTCCGTATCTTGTCCACTATGGAGACATCAGCCTCCTCTTAGTGGGAGCCTCACCTCCCCGTCTGCCTGGCTGAGTCACTGTTCTGGCCCAGACCACAGCCAAAGGAGCCTGGCTCAGCCAGACCTGCTCCTGACCGGGCCCCACGCTGGAAACTGAGTCTTGAGGAGCCAACAAGATGGCCCTTGGCAGCCGCCAGGTTTCCGATGAACCGTTGGCAATGATTCTCAACAAGCAAGAATTCAGATGACTGACTTCAATTTATAACATTTTTTAGATCGTCTTACCTGTATGCTAGTGTGTATAGAAATTCATGTGTTTTGTATTCAAGTGCAATTGAAAGAAATATCTAGTGACTAATACGTAATGACTTGTTTAGGGTTTATACTTAGCTTGGCTTAAATGGATATTTTGCTCCATGATAATCAGTGACATACTGTGCACAACAATAAACGTAAAACGTTGTTGTCATATTAAAATGCACCTTGGTTTGTGACATACTTGTTAAGATTACAAGTCTTTTGATGACCAGCTCGACAATGACATTACATTGCTCGGGGCATTAGCAAAAATGCGGGTTTTAAACTCCGCAGTAGGGAGCACTTAGTTACTGAACAAAGATGGGGAATACTACAACGGATTTGGACAGGAGAGCCCATCAGGGAGCAGGGACAAGGCCCCTTTTAGACCCCGACTGTTTCACAGTCACCCTGCAGTGAGCAATAGGCAGCTCGCCTAACAACAAAACCACAGCTGTCCCCTCTGTTCTCACTCACACAGAACACACATGCTGCTTTACATGCACTTTACTGCTAACTGCTCCCTTACATTGTACCTAGAATTAACCTGCACAATTAGCATACAGGCATACACACAGACATACATGCAGGTGTTACACGCAGTTATACACACACAGATGATATGTTGTAAATTGGAATTGATAATGGTACTACACAGAGTGGATAATAGCATGTTTGTTTAGAAAAAGGCTTTTTGACCTTTGGTTCCTTTTTTTTTTTTTTTTCATTTTTTTTTTAACTTTAGAAATATTTTTGAATTTACTACTATTAGATTGCTGAATCATTCGTGTCTGAAAAAAAAAAGACAACTGTTCACTGTACTTATACTGTATATTACATGTCAGGTATGTTGTCTTATTTTACCATAATCCACATTAACTATTCTATTTAAAGTTTCTACCTTTGTCTACATGAAATGTTACTTATTTTTAATATTAATTTTTGAAGATGTTGGATCACATATTCACCACTTGAGTTTGTTACCAATATATAGGTTTTTTTGGGTTTTTTAAGGATAGAATTCATAATGATAGCAAATAGCACCATCATGTTGAATTCAATCCTATTGATAACTGTGTCATATGTTCTACTTAAAAAAGCAATGTTAGCAATGTGAAATGGCTTCATGGTCAATGCTGTGCCTTTTATATGCCTATGTTGACATGTAATCCAGTTGCTTTATAAGTAACTGGTTGTTTCCTATACAAGGATGGAGGAGAGTTTACAGTGATGAGTTCTAATGGTGTCTGCAAATTTAATAAAGCTTACTCAACATAGTTTGACATGTATTTGTGCAAAAACTTTAAAATCTCTCTTTTTACATGAAAAAAACAGTGCTTGTAGAAAAAACCTAGAGTTTCCACGAACTTGCAGTAATTTAATTTGTCAATTATTTTTTATATATTGATGATCCTTGGGACAGATGATCACATCACTGGAAGCCTCATTAATTTCACCAGTCATAGCAAAGTCGTTTACCCTAGGGAGGTATTTTCTGATCACTGGAAAATGATAGTCTTCCCAGTCCTCAATCTACAGATGATTAAAGTGGCATTTTCTTCCTGGCTTTTAAACTTCAACAGTCTTAAGGAGGATGAAACATCAAACAAATATTGAGGGATCTATCTCATCCTTTTTGTCTCTTTCGTTCGTATCATCCCCTTGGCTCTGTCAACTCTATTACCATCCTACCAACAAATATGTAAGACAAATTGAGTTGCATGCACCCAATACCCACCACAATTATAGAAGTCCCAATAAGAGAATGAGTCATTTGGCAGTATAATTGGAAATGTGCCTTGCTTGGTCTCTCTGGTCTCCCAGAGGGTTTTGCTCATTTGTAGTGACATGCTAGGCTGGCTAATTCTTCTTCTAATCACTGACAAACTGCAGAATCAGGTTGCTCTTCAACCACTGAAGTGGAGGGAAAAGGTTTGGTAGTTGAGACTTGCAGGAAACTGCTTAATGTGCTTTCTCTAGTTTTTTTTTAATTTGGGCCCGTTGATTTACAATTTAAATTAAAACAAACAAACATTTATTCGGCCTCCCCAGAAATACTTTAAATGTAACAATAAAACCAATTTTAAATATATATATATATATATTACATTTGACAGCAACTAGTTTCAGACAGAACTGTGACAAAAATGGAGGAGGGAACAGTGAGAAATGTGAAATATTAATGGAAAAAAAGGGACAACATCAGTTCTGTGATGAGATTGAAATGGAGGCGCTAAGATAGCACAGAGGGGAGACTCAATCATGCATCTGAGGCAACCATAATTCCACATCCATTCGTCTCAATGACTTGACATCACTTGAGAGACAATGCCTGTGACCCATTTGCAAGATTCCAATTAGCGGGGAGTATGCAACAGTTGAGATGAAAAAGCGAACAGGGTCTTTACAGAGCCCCGGGGCTGTCTGATTACTGCCTGAAAACAAGAGTCTTTTGCCCGTGACAACGAGTAGACTGCCACAGAGGGAGAGCCGGGCCCCAGCTGTCCTCCTTCTCTCCAGGCTGAAGATTCTGAAGAGCTCATCCCCGCCCGTCTGCCTGCTTCTTGACATTTCAGCTATATTGCAAAGTGTATAGCAGCACAGTCAGGCTAAGACACTTTTCAGATATGTCTTATGAGTCTAGTAAAAGTTGATAGAATCCCCACTGGTGACTTCTGGGTCATAAGCCTGTTTTTATTACTTCAAGTCAACGTCATATGCAAAAAGCCTGTTGTTTTACATGAGCACATTTGTGGCCCTATAATTACAACTGAAAAAAAAAAAAAAATCCAATATACAATCCAAAGTAAAGAAGAAGTATACATCTCCATTTCTATTGTATACTAATTATATATAAAGTGCATTAAATTCTTTAAGTAAAACTATTTGTGAAATTAGTAAAACTAATTGATTTATTATATGTTATTTTACAACAGATATTTTAATTTGTACTTTACATAACCTGTATTTTAGCCTTTTTATTAAACTTTTACTCATTTTTAAAAAAATTTGAATTGTGTTTTCTACAAGTGTTTTCCACAAGTGTATGCCTGCAGCAATGTTAGTTTTAATGTTATTTTTCAAAGGTTCATACTTAATTAGTGTATGATATGTACTTTCATAACATTATGCTGAGGTAATAGAATGGAATAGAAAGAATCAAAAACAGGGACATTTATGTAGCAGTTGAAAAGAAAATAAGCAATGCATTACTAGCAACTAACTTCACATTGATAGAAGAGTAGGGCATTTTCATTCAGATTAGTGCCAGGAACAATACAGACATTTAATCTGATCAAACACTATAATACCCAGACTATCTGAGTTTAAACTGAACCTCTAATGGCAAGTAAAGCACTGTTGTAAAACTGCTGGCTTTGTTTGCATATAGTTCTATGATGGTTGTGTTTTGAGTGAGATTTCCCAATGGATGTCAGGCTTTCATGATTTATAATGTTTGATAGACCTACATTATGAAGGGCAAACCAAACTTCTGAAAAGCAATTTTCATCAATAGATCAAAAATGAAAATAAATGATGTATTGTATCTTTAATGTGAGGAGGCTGCCTGCAGAATAGTCAGGCAGTGAATCTCTCCAGGGGCAGGAAGGCAGCCCGTCAGCCAGCTGCATGAGAGGCTTAATCTCCGATCCGCGTTTGAAATGTGCCACAAGGGTCAAAGATTACAGCACCCTGTGATTATCGCCACATAATGCATACATTCTCATTCTGCCAGAGCTTGGTAAACATCAGAGGACTAACTGAACACGGGAATGACAGAGAGGAGGGGCAACTCGCAAGAAGACAAACCTACTGTAGACAGAAGAAAAAGAAGAGCATCAGAGCAAGGCAGAGGTCTTAATTTATGAGCTCATCATCGACAAAATGTTTTTATTTTTAATTTTGACTTAACAAAAAAAAAGTTGTTTAAATGTTCAGAAGGAACAAATCCACAAAGTACCTCATCACACACTGTCTGCAGTCTGCTATTCATCTTCAAAAGTAAATCAATATTATGCTGTAGCTGAGTGCACAATAACTACCCTGCTATTTATCCTAATTCTGTTGCTCATGCAGAAACAGAAACACATCTTAGCCAATAAGAACAATAATATACAAAAAGCTTTCTTTAGCCGTGCATTGTGAACCAGGTGAATCTGCTCCCTGTATCAAGCAGCCACCCCCCCCCCATCCCAACATTAACATTCATGGAGCCACTGGAGTGTAGCGAGCCACGTACATCAAGCCAACGACGAGATGCAAGGAACGAGGGGGGAGAGGGAGGATGGAAGCCCCCTGAATAGAGCTGGTGGAGGAAGGGGAGGGGGGCGGTGTAGTGGTGAAGGTTGCTCAGTATGGGATTGTGGGAAAGGTCAGCAACCAAGGTGTCACATCTCTGGTCATACATCACAATTATTACTGTAGGTCATTGACTGGTATGAAAATTATAGGAGCAGCTCCACATGGCATGCTGAAAGAGTGGGCAAGTCAACTGTTACTGCATCTCTCAGTAAATGTCAGTAAAAGTGTGGCTTAAAGCAGGGGATAACAAAGTCAGTCTAGTGGTCCATCACTCTGGTCCAGACTGAAATATGTGCCAACAACTCTTGGATGGATTGCCATGAAATTTTGTACTTACATTCATGGCCTCCAGAGGACGAATGCCTCCGACTTTGGTCATTTCTTGACTATTCCTCTAGCGCCACCATAAGATTTACTTTTTTTTATCCTGGACAATTGATGTGAAATTAGGTATATATCCCTCAGACCTTTCATCTATCACCGTGATCAGGTCAGAATTTCACCAGGTTTATGACCAAATACCTGCAAAACTAACAACATACCCTGTCTGAGCTGTACATGTGTTTACTGCTAATTAGCAAATGCTAGCATGCTAAACTAGGGTGGTGAGAATTTTTCAGCATTATGCCATCTAAACATCACCATGTTAACATTGTCGTTGGGAGCATATTAACATGCTGACGGTGCCTCAGCAAAGCCTCACAGAGCCTCTAGTAAATATTTGAAAGGTTATTTGTTCCCTATTATTTTCACCAACAGCTTGCTGGTATATGTGCACAAGTAGACACTTATGGTTACTTGACATTCATTTGATATGTGGTACCTCTGTGAATCATATTTGTGTTGCAATGCAGTCATCGTCACATCCTCTTTAAAAAGCAAGGTAGCGCACTCTTCAGTTAGTGGTGCTATTTTGAATTTTATATATGGGAACCAAATCTGTGTCAAAATCCAAAAAATACATGTATGTTAAGTGAGGAGTGGGCAGCCACGTGTTAATGGGCTGCAAAGTTTCATGTCTTTGCCATATAGCACATACTGATTAATTGATGGCTTCAAGACTACGCTGAAGAACATGCAGTCTTCAGCAAACACATGCACTGTATACTTATTATGAGTTATGGTTTGCAAAGACTTGCTGACTAAAAGAGTTTAGCTGAATGCAAACAGCAGTCCAGCAGTGGCCCATTTTGAGAGGTGCGCCACATTAAAATGCATGCATTACAGGCATATCAGTGGAGCATAGAAAGCCAACTCCCTACGGAACTCTTGGTTTACTGCTTCTCACAGGGCCTGTGAAATGGCTGGATTTGTGGACCAGTGTCCTCTGGCTCTGAAGGACAAAGGCAGCCAACCAGGGAAATCATTGTGCTTGACAACACAGAGTAGTGTCATCGAACATTGTTGGCGACTAATAAAGGTGTTGCTGGAAAAGAACCATGAAGCATAAACCTCCACCCTGCATGTTCTGTCTTTGTCTCTGCAGTTCTACTATAATTATTATATTATTATTAAGTGATTTGAAGGAAATCAGTGTGAAAAATTATTTGCGGAAGATTATTTGTTTAAAACCAATCAGGGACACAATCCCTCTTCATGCCACAAAATGACTTGATATTTGTTTAGACTGCTTTGCATGTTGGGTTTATTGTGTCATATATGTAAAGCACTCTAATGTTCCATCAAAAGAAATTGATAAGTTGTTGGTTTCATTGATTCTTAGTGATACTGCTTATAATTATAATTACTTATCAGGGTGTCATGAAAAAGAGTGGCAGCAGTTTGTACATTTTCATTACAGTTGTGGACTGTTACTGTCTCCTCAATTCTAAATGATCACAATACAAAGCTTTGCCAAGGTACATGTAGGTCCCAGAATAACTCCAAACATATATTAGTATGTACATCATACTCTTTAAAAAGTAACAGCAAATGAAGGACTGATTAAAATCTTAACGAGCATAACTGCTTCGGCTTTTGTGAGAGAACGGCTTGTCAATATCTATAACATGCTGATATCTTCTTGGCACTTGGCCTTACAGATTGAGCAATGCAGGAGAAGAAAGTAGGTGGGGAACTCTTATGATTCTGTCCTCTTCAACTTTAATCAAAAGTACACTGACATGCTGCAGCCCCCTGCGCCTCCCCCCACCTTTCATAATAATGGGCCGCTAAAAATTCAGGAGGCAGGCTCCACATCAATCACTCGCCAGATTTGAGTCCAATGCAATAAATATGTAAATGAGGAGAAGCCAATGTCTCATAGCTTTGAGATCAGCGCAAGGAGGAAAAAAAAGGAAAAACTGTATTAATTGCCCATGGCCAGAGGAATCCTATTACTGTGGGCATTGATTATAAAATTGTATGTGTGAATGATTTTCATGCAGAAAGTGGACTACCAAGCCTCGAGCAAAAAGTGAAGAAAGACTCAAATTAGCTAGCAAACTGGGCCAGACTGTGCATGTGAATAAAAGGAAAGAGCAACCACAAAATGTCAACTGCCATTTCTAAGTTCAAATAAGATTTAGATTTATTACATTTTGATTTAGATTTATTTAGATTAGAAAATAAAAAGGATTTCCACCTCAAATTACAGTAAAGTATTTTACAGTCATAATATTTTTCCATGTGTAAAGTACAACTCATAATCATTTTTTTTGTTCAATTACAAAGTCCAACATTGCTTTTCTTTTTTTTTTTTGGTGTGTGTTTGCATGAGCCAATCAATTCAGATGTCTAAAGTGTCTTTAACAGTACTCAGTGTGTCTATCTGGCCCCTAGTCAGCTGATTACCACTCAGCTGTCCGGATTTTGTTTTTCCACTTCATTTGTTTGACAAAAGCTCTTAGATTTGCTTGTAAAATGTACAACATACAAAATATGTAAAATAATTCCTGGACATGTGTCTCCAAGAACATGTGGGATGAGCCCCAGAAGGATTTGCTATACTGGCCCCAATATTTGTGTACACATACTTTTGGACATAGTTATACTACTTTTGTAGTAAAACTAAATGTGCAAAATGACTCTATAGAGGAGAAATAATATATATTGTATATGGTTTATCCAACAGTCACCATAATCACTGTCAGATGGATTCAGATTGATTTGCTGAACTCCTGTTTGACTTGCAGATCTCTCTCTTAATCAAGTCATTTTGTTCACATAAATAGGGATTAGGTTGATTAACAGCATACAATTATCTCTCAACATGGAATGGAACATTTAAACACGAGAGGCTTTATAGGCTTAATTCACAGAATGTGACAAAGTTGAAAAAATTAAATACATTTTTGTATTTATATACTTTAAATATCCGATTTAAAAATCTGTCATACAGCAGTGCATATATGTCTTTGGCATCCTTCAACATTATTTAGATGATATGTTTATTTATTATTGCATATGATATATTTCATCACCATTGTAAGACTCCAGTGACTGTTACTATTCTACCTCTCTTACTGTTTTCTTTTCCATGCACCTTTAATGCATTTAACTGGACAAGTAAGTCACAACTATTAATAAATTAAATTACATCAATGATTAACCACACTCACCAACAGCTGACAACAGAAAAAGAATGCACAGATCTAAAATGAGATGCATTTCATACAATAACCACAGAATTGTCTGTGATCTGAAATGCTGATGAGAATTCCTCCACATGCAGAGTTGATCCTGGCAGTGTCCAGTTACTGGTTATAGAAACATTTTTTAATGTCTGACATTACCAGTAAGAAATACCTTGGAAAAATGACCATAGAGCAATAGGCAGTAGTAGCAATAGTGTTTGTGTTCATCTGACCTATAAAAAGGAAGCATTTCAACTATGTTTTCATTGTTAAGAACAATTTAGAACAACACAAAATGCTTGAAAAAACATTTTTTTTAATAAAAGTACTTTTCATAGGAATAACAGAATATAAAAAATAAAATTAATAAAATATAATTCCAATCCCACCTCTCTCTGCAAGAATTTGAAATGGCTGCCAAACAATTACTCTTTGAGGTCAATCTGAACAGAAGTCATTCTGTCAAGTGAAGCAGTAAGTTAGTACACTTTTATCTTGTGATTTTTTTTCCCCATTTTATAGTGGTCAAGAAGCAAAAACTACTTTTTACCTGGATGAAATGTGTTAGTTTCAGTCACTCCTAATTTTCTAGGAGGATCAGTATCAACACTGACCAAAAACCTTGAGAATTACTCTCCCTCAAATCTAGCAAATGCACCCTCCAATTGAGATAGGGTGTAAAAAAAACGCCATGGGTGCCTTAGATGTTTAATAATGAAGTTATTGTTTATATATAATGTAACAAGGAGTATAAATTGTAATAAGTACGAGTGGGTAGTAGATACCAAAATAGCCTAGAAAGTTAACAGAACTGTAGCAGTACAAATAACTTACAAATAATCTTAATTGTCCACCAGCTGGTGAGGGAGATGTCTGGGCCTCAGGCTCTCCTATAGCAGGTGGCCAAATTTTTTTTTTTATGAGACTGAACTCTATTCAGGAAGCCCAACTGTATCTCTCAATAACAACGTGATTTTATTTATAAGTCAGGGAGCAGCTATGCAAAGGATAACTCTTATTATATCTAAATTATTATTTTTACAATAAATGAAAAGACCAAAACCAACAATAAATTGATAATACTAAGAAGTACTGCTTCTGAAGACAATTTCTGTGTGCCAGAGGTCTCCATTTTGTAAAAAAGGCTATTAAAAACACATCAGTGAGCCACATTGTTGCACTGAGTGACATGTTCCTTAATTATCATCAACATGGAGAGTGTGTTTTATTTTGAGGCTACCCCACTTATGCTGTTGTGCTGCCATAAATACTCATTAGCACACCAAATGTGGATTAATCTGCCACTGTAAATGGTGCCCAACAAATAGATCATTTACTCCACAGTGAAAATTTGTTAGAATGAATGTTAAAATGAAACAATATACTGTAGGTGACCTGTTTATTATAAAGATGAAGTATTCAGGAGGAATCAGTAGTCTTTGAACTGTCACTGAGTACTGAGACTTGACCTGAACTGTTTTCGGTGTTGGTCTTTCCATAGGATTTGTCAAAAATAGGAAAAATATGGAGTATCACCAGCCCTAACCTTTAATTTCACTTCTAATGTGCATGGTTTTAATCAAGATTATGTAGGGGCTTAAATGTACTGGCTTCATTGAGAGGCTTTTCAGCCATTCAGCAACGATAGTCCCGGCCTGCTCTTCTACTTCATCTCCACCCGTACTTGCCTCCCTTTCACCAAATTGAAATTTTCCAACCAACTGATAAGATTGAAAATCCAGTCTAGATCTTAAAAAAAAATCCATTCAGAAACCTAAAGGAGGAGTTTTAGATTCACTTACATGTTTTTCTGTAATTTATGTTTTTTTTGGCCCTGCCTTTCTCTCCTGCCCTTCCCCCGAACAGCTTCACGGACCTTTACATTAACTGCTCATTGGTTCATTATTCTGTGTTTGTCCTTTCCTCTTTTATGCTCCTTTCACCTTTCTAGACTCTTAAATATTCGCTCTGTCATCAGCCGCTTCTCGTCTACTAACAGAGATGCCTCAGTGTATGAGTTATTTCAAGCAAGTTTATTATTTGCAGATCCACATGTCCCGACAGCAGTTCTCCCTAAATTATCTGGAAAATATCCAGCAAATGGACATTTCCTACAAATATGAAACCCCTTTGTATAAATTAACACACACGGAGACACAAAGCATACAGTATATTTTTTGCACTGATAAGTTTACACTAAAACAACTTGAACCAAGTGTCTCTCAGATGTATCTTGTGCTAATGAAATTGTGTGTTTTTGTTTGCTCTTAGTGTTTGAAGAATATCCTTGTGAAATCTGGTCCATGAGGAAAATAGAAAACAGGAGAAGAAAATTTTCTTTTTCACCTGGTACAGATAACATTTGGGTCTAAGCTTTTTGTATTGCTGTGTGTTCTTTCCTCACAGTACTGACAAGAACTCAGCCACCTTATAAACTCAACAGCACCCTAACATTTGTGAAGGGATCCAAAAATGCTGACCAACTAATCCTGGATTCATACGTTTATTGATTGCTGGCTAGATGACTCATCTAGATTAGCCAGCACTCTCAGTAACACAACAATGAGATGCTCTGTTGATGCTGCAGCAGGAAGAGAACCTGCAAAACTCTTTCATCGTCAAGCTGTTAGTAGTTGCAGTGTTCTGGATAAAATACTATCATTTGTAACAATAGAAAAAAGGCAGTGTTGCAGCAATTAAGCACAGGTAAAATTTGAATTTTTGGATTGAATTTACTCAATCCAAAAATAGCATCAAAATATTTTTGATAATTGATTGAGATGAAATTCTCTCTCTTCTATGAGACAACGTATCACAATGCACTAAATCCAACAAGGTCAAATCATCATTATACTGATATTTAGCCATAGCACACCCATTGTTTAGGGCTGCAACTAATGACAAATTCCATTATGGATTAATTGTATTGATTATGTTGATCATTTTCTGTATTAATCAAAAAATCATTTGGTCAAGAAAATGCCAGAAAATAGACATGAACGTCTGTCACTTTCTCCTAATGTCCAAGGTATAGTCTTTAAATCACATAGCTTTCTTGAGTATAAAAACTAGAACCAGATACTGTTCGACATTTTTATTAGAAAAAGCCTTAAATTTTAAAGTCTTAAATAATTAATCCATTATCAAAATACTTGATTATTCATTTTCTGTTTATCAAGTAATCAAATAATCATTTAAGTGTTTCAGCTCTAATGTAGTTAAACTGTTTGTGGCGGTATGCTTGTGTGTGTGTGTGTGTGTGTGTGTGTGTGTGTGTGTGTGTGCGTGTACGTATGTGTGCGTGCACGTGTGTGTATTTGTGTGTGCGTGCGGTTCGTTCAGTTTGTCTCAGATAGTTTCTTCCCACTTTAACTGCCCTAGACACAGAAATAACGAGCATATTGTGAAATATGATGTTTGTAAGAGAAAAGAAAAGACATGACACATGATAATTTCTGTGATATCCAATAAATTAAGGAAAACTGACTTTTCCACCCCTGATAAGCTACTGTCAATAGTGTAATCAAACACTATATGAAAGATATTTACAGTTGTGTCTTAATAATTTACCAGAGACAAAAATAATTGCAAATCCTTATATAAATGGTTGAAATTGTTTGCTATCATTGTGAGATAATTGTGTTGGGCTGTTTGATTATAGATAGTTACATGTGTATTTCCTAAATATCTGAGTAAGGGATATTTGAAGATACTGCCGCTGCTTTCATAGAGCTTTCAGATAAGGGTGTTCATGAAACTTACAGGGATACTCCCACATAATCATTCTGACTCTGTCAAAAGATGTTTTAATAAACTGCCGTCCATATACACTGAAATAAATCCAGAAACCGAATTAAACTCATACTCGAATTAAGTATTATACCACTGACCCAAATCATTAACAAATAACAGGGATGAATATGTGTTTTATTATACAGTGAACGGTCCTAAACATTGGTCTCCTAAACTTAATCGGAACAATCATGTCAATCATTTATTTAATGAAAAACATTTCTGGTGCTGGCAGTGCATGAGAATATCAGTGTAAATAATTTGACATTCTGTTCCATAAAGAAAGAAAAATATTAAGAATTTGAGTTTTGGATTATAGGCTGAGCTGCAAAAAAACATGTTTTTACTCAGGTATCCCCAGAGAATTAGAGAACTGAACCCCTAAAAATGGATGCTTCTCACAACTGAAGGTGCAAGATTCATGCTGTGCTTTCATTTGGCAACAGTTTATTAGTATTTTCTGTTTTTTGTTTTTTTTTTTAAATGAGGACGTAATACAAACTAGCACAGTGAGCAACCACATAAATAGAACAGTTGCAAAAGTTTGGTCTTTTTGCATTAAATGGTCTGTCCATTTGAATCAAGAGGATTTGCACAGCTGAAATTCAAACCCCTGAATACTGGAGCTTTAAGTAAACAACTGACTGCTCTGTACAATTGTCCATTGTTCTCTATATAAGGTGAGACTTATGTGGTGTTAAAGTCAAATCCTTTTTCTTTTACATATAAAATTTTCAGATCTATAAAGTTTATCTTTTTGAAGGCAAACATGTCCTGACAATCAAATAATTAAAGGACATGACCGGCAAATAAAAATAGATGAAAACAGTGCTTCCACGGTCCTGAGGGAGATTTTTGGTCAAATGTATTAAACATCAAAATCATAATCTGTTATTTAATGATAAAATCTTGCATTACATTTGAACTCGTGGATAGAGGGTGCTGTTTGTCAATAATTGTAAAAGACAGATATGTGGTAAAAATGCTGTCATGCACCTTCACATTAACATTTTAAGGACAATCATGTCAATTCTTTTGCAGAAAATCTCTTGCGATCACTTAAAAAAAACACTTTCTGCAGCCTATAAATGTATTTGTTTATTGCTTGATCTGTGTGGCCCAGCATTATAAACATATTAATGAGTCAAATTCACATGGATTGTTTTTTAAAAAACATCTATTGATTGGCTAGTCAATAAACAACTATACCCACATACAAATATAGAGATTTATAAATAGTTAAACAGGGCTCAACAGAAATGCAGACAAACAAGGAAATAAATAATTAAATAATTATTTAAATAAATAAAAATAAATAAATAAATAAATAAATAAATGTACATGTAAAAACAAACCAAAAAAAGCATTGATTTGCCTTCAAGAATCCGAGTGTGCCTGTAGTTCAGTTTCAGAAGGATTACCAGACAGTGCCTTCGCTCATTTCTGAGGATGGCTGTGACAGCTGGTTGGTGTATCCACTGTCACTGAGAGACACAGTGGTGTAGGGTGTGCTGGGGCCACACATCTCACTGGAGATGCTGTGCATTGAGCCTGGTCCATTGGGCTCTGGACTGGGTGAGTCTGCAGGGTGATGAGACACCGTGTCAGAGAAGCACTGCACCTCTCCGGAACAGTGGTGGCCTGGGTGGTGGTGGTCCGGATGGTGGTGGTCTATGGCTCCTAGCGGGGTGCTGGCAGGGACAGAGGAGGGCACAAAGCCCAAGTCCACTGGAGTCTGAGCCTGGGATGATGGCGGGCCTTGGAAGTACACATAATTCCCTCCTGAGCCGTAGTATTCACCAGGATAATCTGTGCTCATAAAAATGTCTGGATTAGTGCAAGGCATGTGTCTGAATTTATAAGAAAAAAAAATACAATCTGAACTGATTTTTTAAATTTTTTTTCTCTTAAATTTTTAAGACTTGGACAAATCAGCAGAAACAGAAAACACCTTGGATACATGAGGACTTGAATTAATCATAGTGATGATGCACATTTTACTGACAGAGACTTTTCATCAAAAGAATATCAACCTAGAATCAAGGAGCCTCTCTGCCCTTCATCCCCCCAAACATAGCTCACCTCCATAATAAGAGAAATGTCCCAGCTCTCCTGGCTCCAGCCTCTCTCCCAGCGTCCTCATCCTCCTGGGGCTGCGGAAAAACACGTGTCTGCGTGCGCTCAGAGCGCTCAGCTGCTTCATGCGTCTCTCTTTGGACCTCCGGTTCTGAAACCAAACCTTTAGCACACAGAGACAACGGGCCGGTGTGAGACAACGATGAGCGCCATGGATGGCACAAGTGGGAGAAGCGGGCTGGCTGTAAAGAAAAGACGTCGTCCTCCGTTCAGAGTGAATTGTGCTATTCCACGACGACCGACAACTTAAAGATTACGAAATGCAAGAAACGCTTAGGTAAAGTTTTTCATTTTCTTTTTCTTTTTCTTTTCAAGTCAAAGGTACTGGAATGGGGGTTTAGCTGGTGCCAAAATTCTTGCGTAAAATGTGGATTTTTTGGGGAATATGAACTAAAGCCTGGCGCACTGAAACACCGCTCGCTTTTAATGCATTTCGATGTGGATAACGGTTCATCAGGGGAGCTTTTTATAAATGTCCATGGACCTCAGTGCTAAGTGAGTCCTGCTTTTAAGGGGTCGCGGGGACGCAAAGGGAGAAAAGATTAGAGGGAAAAAATAGAGAATTTGGTTTTAAAAATGAAAGAAAGTGGGAGGGGGTCAGCAGAGCATTAAGGAAGAATTCCCTTAGGTGTCTGTAAGACGTGGAGTCTAAAAATGCTCAGGAGCCACCAGCCACTTTTGCTTATTTCTGTACATAGAAGATGGTTGTTAAGACTTTTTTGTTGTGTTTAATTTGCGCTCCTGAATTTATTCTCCGTCACGTTGGTCCCTGAGGCCTGTGTGACCTGTTTAAACACAATGGGCGTAAAGGATCATAACTACGCTCCTGCTGCCCCCCCCCCCGTTATTTTCTTCTTTTGCTTGCTACCTGGATGACTCTCATGTTGAGGCCGGTCTCCCGCGACAGCTGCTCCCTGATGTGCCTGGTCGGCTTCGGTGTGGCCGCGAAAGCCGCCTTCAGGGTCTCCAGCTGTTTGGCTTTTATCGTGGTCCGAGGCCCCCGTCGTTTCCCGACGGCGCTCTGCTCGTCGTTCTCGTTGTTGCACACGTCTTTGTCGGACAAGTGTCCCGTTTCTGAGTCCTTCCCGTCGTCCTGCGGATCCTGGGAGCCCGGAGACAGACTTGGGTCGCTGCACGTCGTTACTGAATAAGGAAGAAGATAGAAGATATGCTGAGTATTAGCAGCTTTTAGCTACACAATCAAAGGATCTGAGTCTATATCATACCTGGAATTTTAATGCAAGTCATCAATATAGAAGCAGATTTAGGTCAGTAACGTGTCGTTGAAAAATCGATGCTGACGGTACAAGACCAGTTTAAGTAGACACAAACTAATAATAATAATAATAATAATAATAATAATAATAATAATAATAATAATAATAATAATAATAATAATAATAACAATAATAATAATAATAGCAAAAACAACAACAACATCAACAATAATAATAATAATAATAATAATAATAATAATAACAATATAATAATGGCGATAATAATGATAATAATGACGATAATAATGACGATAATAATAACAATAACAATGCAATATTAATTTATTAATAATTTGATTTAGCATTTTACAATACTGCCTGAATGGCTTGATAAACATATAATCACCTGAAAGAAGGATCGTGTCTTTCCCGTTATTGTTCTGATAGTCGTCTTTACAAACGAACTTGAACTCGTCCAGGATGTACAGCTCTTCTCCCGTGGACAGCTGTTTGTTACACATTACGCAGGTGAAACAGTTCAGGTGAAACACTTTGCTCTTGGCTCTGCGGACAAGATCACTGGGTAAAATCCCCTGTGCGCAACCGCCGCACTTGGTCCCAAACCTCCTGTTTCATGAGGGAGAGCAACAATCAGGGGAAAGTTTCAGCGTAGATGCTCTTTTTGTCTTTTGTAAATTTCTGGTCTTTTTTTTTACAGTTAAAATTACAATCAACACAACTAGTCAGCACAGATTTAAATTCTTCCGCAGGCTCCTGGTGCACAAATATATTAGGAACTGTTATTAACTGTTATAAGCGCAGTTCATCTTATATATTTGATATTAAATTAAAATCTTAGTAAGCACGAAGAGCTAAAGTCTAATCTGTAGCTCTCTCTAAAGTCAAATGTAATGCACAGAACGTAAAAAATATGATATGATGCACCATAGTCTCATTATGAGCTCAAAACGTGTCTTTTACATTTGCTTTTTGTTTTTCTAGAAAAAAACGATTATTACCACATGGCCTCAAATACAATATAGGTCCCATCGGCGTTTGGGGATCAACACTCCAACATTTGCATTTTTTGACTTTTTGACCACCTTATACGGTCAAATCCAAGGCTTATTTTTTATTGTTTCAATAAACACATTATTTGACCACAGTTGCACTTTCTCCGTTTTAGTTTTTTTGTTGTTGTTTGTTTTCTGGATAGATGCTTACCTAAAGAAGTCATTCTTACAATACAGTCTCCCCTCTCGTGAAAAACACTTCTCTGTCAAACTGCATTTGCAGTCGCAGCACTGGACGCACTTGATGTGCCACGGTCTGTCCAAAACTTTGAGCAGGAACCTATCGAGAATAGGCTTTTCGCAGCTGGCACACTGGAGCATTGTCTGGCGTTATACCTTGCCCAGTGTGTGTGTGTCTGTGTGTGTGTGTGTGTGTGTGTGTGTGTGTGTGTGTGTGTGTGTGTGTGTGTGTAGGGGGGTGGTGGTGGGGTGAACTCTCTGCGTCCTTCTCCAACGTTTCGGTGTTGACTCGCTTGGGCGCGATCCAAGAAATCCGCTGTATCCAAACTAATCTCAATAATTACATCACCGTCCATGAGAGAGAATGTAGATCTTCTGTTCCACAGGTTGACAATCCACATGTGGCTGACAGCTCCAAATAAGAGGTCAACTGGGGAGAAAAGCTACCGGGCAGCATTTCAGAAACAAAATTAGAGACTGAAGATCATAGCCAGCTCTTCAGGGGTGATCCGAGGTAAGTACGGGAAAAAAAAACAAAGCTGTCCATTGGCGGCGGTGACACCAACTCACTGTCGTGCAATATATCCTGAGTGGTATCTAAAGTAGGGAGGGTGGAGGGGAGAACGGCGATGTGCTATAAATGCGCTCAACCTTGTCATTTGTGTCCCTTTTGCACTCTGATGAGCTCAGTCTGAGGGAAGCGCCGTAATGAGCGAGGCTCTTAAAGCTCAGCCTATTGCCTATGGAGGAACCCGTGACGTCAGGTCCAGGAGAAGCCTATAGGAAGACGTTTCATTTCACTACACTATATGTTATCCGGTGTCATGTTGAGGAAAGTGAAGTAAAACACAACGCTGGGAAAATAAAATAAAATAAAACGAAATGGGAAAAGACAGACTAGAATAAAACAGCAGGCGGAGTTAGTGTCATGGTGCAAACCTGAGTTCGACTCATAGAAACTGTGTAGTTTAACCCCTAAACTTTTAAGTCAAGTCAAACAGTTTGTGTTTCCTTGTCCAACAAGGGCGTGCAAAAAAAAAAGACAAAAGGGCAACTCGAAAGAAACCCTCGACATTAATGCTTCCCCTGATAAAACGTGTCTCAGGAGCAGATTCGAGTTAAATAAGAAAGTTGCCCCCCAGTTTAGGGCTGAAGGAATCAGGGGGTGTTTCCTCCAAACCTCGTCGTTCCGCTCGGTGACACTGAGCCAAATGTTTGTTCTGACAAA
Source organism: Istiophorus platypterus (assembly GCA_016859345.1). Lineage (NCBI taxonomy): Eukaryota > Metazoa > Chordata > Actinopteri > Istiophoriformes > Istiophoridae > Istiophorus > Istiophorus platypterus. The sequence continues at coordinate 7,660,573 of CM029129.1, forward strand.
CTCTGTGAATTCCTTCCCCCCTTTTTTCTTTCTTTTCAGGATCAGCCGGGGGACCAGCGTCTGTCCCGGGAATAATCCACGGATCCAACGATGATATCAAATGAATGAATTATTTCTTCTGGTTGTGTGGAAGCGACGGCAAGTGACGAGCGGGCCTGCGCCCGCGGCGTGTGGACGGGGACAGACGGACGCGCTAAACAGAAGGTCTTCACACAGATTAATGTCGGTCCCCGGCATTATTCTTCATTCGGTTTGAAAGGACAAGGATCACTAATGGCTGTAATCTCTGGCGATGGGCTGTCTCTCGTACAGTAGATGCTATCGCGGCGTGTTGGTGCGCTGGGGACGGAGATAAAGCGTCTTCCACACCGGCTCCCAGCTCTGCCAGTCCCTGATATAACACCCGGGAAGATCGAGGCTCCCGACGTTGTGAAATTAAACTTGGGTGAAGGAAGGAGTTGTTCGCCCGTGTTTCTTTCTTCACCTGGCAGCTGGTTTCTGTGGCGAGAGAGATATGTCTGTTTGTCCCCTGTTCCGTTTTTTAAAAACATTTTCTCCATTTCACGCCAAACACAAAAATCTGCTAATACCTCAAAATCAATAAAAGAATTAAAAAAAAAGCAAAAATAGGAAAAGAGGATAAGGGGCTATTGATTCATTGCACCTCCTAAACCGTTTTCCTAAATCTCAGCAATGTGTTAGTGAATAAGCATTTCAAAGATTAATTCGCCTTATGGGTAGGAACTTGAATAATTATCGTGCCCCCCCACCCCCTAAATTTATGACATGTTTTCTTATTCTAAAATAGGGGCTTTATCACAAGGAGAAAGTTGCAAAACCCTAGCCTGCAGCATAAACTGGAAGTCTCAAGTATACAGTTCTAATAAAAACTCATACAAATCTTCACTTCATTTTGTTGGAGACAAAATTACTCTGTAAGCTCATGATGATAATTATTCTATTCTAAAATACACTTTTTTTTCTTTTTTTTTTTACAAAAGTGCACCAGCAGTAGACCTAGTTTATGCCATTTCTGGAAACTTCCATTATGCTCTTAAAGCACAGTGGACAAGTATTCATGCTTTTTTTTTAAAAAATGAACAAACATCATGAAAGAGCAGAAATCTTTTGTTGAGTGATTTAGGCATAAGTACATTTTTTTTCTACTATCTGGTTCCAATAGAAGTTGATTAAGAGGCTGTTTGTTCGCCTTAAAGCCCTTCACTCCCATCCAGCTGTGGAAGCATTTTTTCTGTGAACTATAACACAAGGGATGTGTATAAAAGATCATTTGTCACACTGAATAAAGGAGAATGCCTCATAATTTCAAAGTAAATCTGTCAGTCTGTCGTCATATGTGAGGAAGGCAATAGCCCAGTGGCTGAGACCTCGAAGGAAGACTTATTTGTACCAAGATGCTAAGACAAAGAGAAGATGCAAAGAATTGAGAATTTTAAAAGCTTTGTCAATAAAAGCAATACTCAGCCCAGGAAAATTCTCTTATTTTGCTACTTACTCAGTAAATTGTGTGTGTGTTTTTTAAGTAATCTCGAGAAAGCTGGGCATGGCTGTAATTTGCACCCCTCCTTTTGATTTGCCACTGGACTGGAGACACACAAACCACAGCAGACACATTCTGAACTGCAATGGAATATTAAGTGAAAGGATGAATTCTTTTCATTGCCTCTGTTTGCCATTGGAACATATGTTTGGATTAGTTCAAAACCCACCAGTAAACCAGGGGAAGCAGGAGCTCCAGCAGTAAATGTGCTGCTCTCAGGATCGGCCACACTCTACCACTACCAATAATAATTTGAGTAAATGCTAAAAGGATTCTTGTACATCTATTCTGATCTCAGATGGTTAAATGTAACAGTGGGTGACAATGAATAGACGAGAGGGGAGAGTAATTATCTCTGTGGTATACTAAGTGTGAATTGTGTGTAAGTGTCTCCTTCTGGGTTTGTATTTCTCCATGAGAGGTGTTGATTAGAGCCCGGCCCAGTGAGCTGGCCCCCAGCACCACTCCATCACACAAGAGGTCCCTGTGTAGCACTGGAATCTGGCAGGGTGCACATTGTTTGTTTTGGAATGAAAAAAGCTTGTCATTAGTATTTGTTAATTGTAGCTAATTGGCCCTAACGAGATGAACAAGACCACCCACCGGGAATGTTGGTTCAAATAATTTGTAGAAAACAAAATTAATTACTAGATGTTAATTAAAGTCAATTAAAACTGATTAGGCAGCACTGGAATGGGAAAGTTATAGATGGGAGGAAAACACCTTGCAACGCACAAAGTGACATGACAAATACATATGGCAGTTCATAGGGCTTCCTACTGCAAAACACAGTGGCTTTTACTTATTCAACCCCCATATGCTGAATTTAGCTTCAGCCACCGGATCAGAAACTCACCTAAGGACAGTGATTACATGGTAACTTCCTAAGGACTAAGATGAGGCTTTTATTTGGCGAAAGTTATATCAAGGAGATTCATTATAAACGTCTCTTCTTTAAAATTAAAGATGCTATTTACTTCCAGTTTTACTTGTTATCCATGGACATTTCTACCGTTTGGTAGAGCATATTTTGAGTTGTGGCACCTGGTTGACCTTATGAGCATCTCCGGCACTCATTTAAAGGGATACTTTTCAAGTTGTTTTTTTTTTCTCTCTTCGCATTTTGCATGTTACAAAAAAAATTATATTTCCAATTTTGTTTTAGTTTCATAGGTTTTAGTCTGATAGGTTGACCTTGACGTCAGATAACCTTGTAATCATCTTATAAAAACATTTTCAGATTTAACCAGTTCACAATATGATGAATGCAATGTTATTTACTTGCATATTTTTTAAAAAATAATGTTACCAGTATATATTTTTTTAATAATGGTATCAAATGCCATGATAATTGGGTAAATCTAGGGTAAAACAAAAACAAAGCCAAGTTAAAGCACAATGACAAACTTCACTTTAATAACCAGATGCATTTTCTGCCCAAAGGGTGTGTCCACACTGAGATGCATTAGAAATCCTTAGTATTCTTGAATTTTAATATAATACTTGTAAGAATAACTTCATGTATGTAGGATTTATTGCAGTACTGTTGTATTAGATTGCATTAATTTTTAGCTAGGTTTACCTAAGAAATGGTCAGCTGATATCATTGCTTGTGGTAAAACAAAAACATCTGTAACCAGTGTTAAGCACCATTTAGAGTCAATATCAGGCATAGGATCAAACCACCTGCACCGTATCTAGTCTCAGATAGCTGACCTCAGACTTAATTTTTTCAAGAGCTGAGAACAGCTTTGTGTGACATTTGCAGCACACAACACACGACATGCAGCTACTCTCTTTGGACAGCCTGCGCTTGACTAAATTAGCATAAAGCAAGTAGCATAGAAAATGCAATGGAAATACAGAGGGGCTGTCATATCCTGCGGGAAAAAATAATTCTTCCCATCACATTCAATTACTGTCTATTACCCATCTGACAATTGCAAACAAAAGGTGAATATGATGCCATTTAAAAGGTGACAAAATGTACACTCTGCTAGACAGGCGGCTCCTCCACATACAAAATACGCATTATGAAAACAGGAAAACCCATCAGTGCGGGCTGACAGCCACAGGGGGAAGAATAATCCATAATGACCACCTCTATGCTGACCTGCCAGGTCATATCAGGGGTTTTGTCTCATGCAGACATGTAGCTTCATCAGTCTTACACCTAGAAACTGATATTACTGAAGGTTTGCACTGGTCGTGTCATCTTTACAGCAGTAATGACACAGAGGGAGTGGTTATAACTCTCCTAATTTATATCCTAAAGCCTCCCAGAGAGAACGGTCTAGGTTAAGTTAATCTAAAAACTCCCATGTGTATAATCAAAAAGCTGTTCTGAATAGGGAGAACTCTGTCCTGCTGGTCCCGGGTGTTTTCTGTTAGTCCACTTTCAAAAATTGTTCTCGATTAGCCTGTAGCTGTAGATGTGCTGAAGCAATAAGATGGTCATTTCATGCACAATACTTATCATCAAGAGCCGGTAAAATATTAGCAACGAGTGGTGGGGTTCAAGCAGTGTCACATTGTCTGCATGAGTGAGTATGGGTGTGAGGAAGAGAGAAGAGACGCGCAGCGAGGGAAACCTGCCCCATATGAGGGGAAAGGGAGTGATCAGCCTGAGGGGCCGTTCAGTGAGAGGGCCCAGGGGACAGAGTGCCCACGGCCATGGTGATGATGGTGATTGATGCAGGCACAATTCAGACACCCCAGACGCTGTAGCAAATTAAAAGGCTATTTTGTAAAGTTGTAAAGGAGCTGAATGGCAGAGGGGAGCGATGAGCGCCCCGCCCTCTGCTCTGTCACACTATCAACTTCTGTTTAGTTTCCTTGGTCTCATCAGTCCCTTAGGGAGGAGAGCTATTACAAGCCTTTCATGCTCCCTCATACTGGATTCACCGCCGATGCTGCTTGTGCACACAGTGAGGTGTGTATGAGTGTGTGTGCGGGTTAAATATGGATCCGTGCACCAGGGAGAGACTCTAAGGCTAGCTATGAGTCAGTAGATGAGAGACAACAAGCAATTATTGATTCTGTTATGAAATGTTTTAATTTCTCTGCTGACAAGAGTAAAAAAGAACAGTGTTTCCTCCCTCTTTTGTGCATTACTTCCTTTCTGTACATGATTTAAAAATCATTTATCCTCAAGTTGAATTTAATTGACCTAGCTGACCTGAAGATGCACCCGTTGCAGGGTGTGTGTCCTGCCTGGGAGCGATGTGTGTGGGGACAGGAGATAGAGAGACAGTCTGTGTCAGGCTATAGGCAGAGCAGCCTTTAGGGAGGACGGCCCACATGCCAGAGGTCAAACCAGTGTCAAGTGGGGAGTGAGGCCAGCTGAGCTGCCTTGGCCCACGCATTGTACTCATCAATGCAGCTGCCGTCAGTTATCAGGAGTGGTCGGGGTGGGGGCTGCAGAGCGCGTTGATAGAAAGGAGCGTGCTTGCGTGTATGTTTGGGGGGAAGTGGAGGGACAAGGGCTGGGGGATTGTTGGAGCTTGGGGGCATATGGTCCTCCTACCAGAGGAAAAGGGCTCTTTTCCATGCAACACATGCCAAGTCTCTCACAAGCAGGTCACCTGCCTCACATCTCAGGGCTGCTGAGAAGAAACGTTTCAGATTGTTCTAAACATGTTCAGCTTTTATTTTTTTTCATACAGTTGTAAGTAAAAGTTCTATATGTTAACAAGTAACATTAACAATGCTGTGAGATTACCAATACAAGAATGAGATTAGATTAAAATTAGATTAGACAGGAAAAATATTAATATAAGTCTTTTTTTTAAATCAACAATTCAGAATTAAAAATTCTAAATGTTCAGTAAAGTCAGAAGCCACTTTAAATAGGTTTAACAATCTGAAACAAGAAATTTATATTAATTTATATTAAATGCTGAATTATAATTTCAATATAATACAATTATATTATAATTTCAATACAAATAACAGTAAGAGGATGAGAAGAAAACAAAAAAATTGGACAGTTTGAAATGAGACTAATATTTTTAAAATATTTTAAAAGACATATGATTAAAAAACATAATATTTTTGCGCCTACTATTTGCCGTGTGATTATTATCATTACCTATGTGGCTGCTGTGATCTCAGTCAGGGGTGATATGTCTCAGGCTGGAGTGTAGAGGCTTGAGGCTCTTAGACCTAGCAGCCTTGGGTAAGGTGTAATCAGCCCCACTGCAGTAGGGTCACGACTTTTGGTTTGTCGGGCCTATAGCGGCTTATCACCTGCTCCCATTTTGCCTGGCCCATCCACTGAATACTGACAACAAGGACAGGGAGCACACTGTATGAATCGATCTGCGCTTACGCACATATGTCCCACTAAGAGGTCACTGTGGCTGGTTAGTATGTACACTGGCGAGTCGATATGAAAATATTAGACAAACAGCTTAACAGAGAGGGAGAGGGGAACAGAGACTGCATGCATGAAAGGATGGATACATGCTTCAGACATCCCAGTCTGCTTCTCCTGGTGCATCTGTCAGTCTTTGATCTCTGAGTCGTATGCAAGCGGGAAGAGACATGGATGCTGCATTAGAATAAGAGTGGACTGCAGGAGTGCTGCAGACAGACTGTGTCCTGATGCTGCCGCCCACCCTTGTCTTTTCAGCTGGGCCTTCTCATACTCAACCCTTTCATTCCAGCAGCTCTTTGGGACTGGGCTTGTCCCAATGCACTAAACAGATGGGCGTCTCACAAAGGGCCTGACTTCTTGGCAAGCTGGTGTCCTACATGGCTGATTACACCTAAATACTAAACCCTGAATTGATACAGTGGCTCATGGTCACGTTGCACAATGGGATTGCAGGGAAAGAAATGATAATGCAGCTTAGAACCTGTTTTTATTGTTAGCAAAAATTAATAAATACTACTACTTCTAATTTAGAAAAATGAAGGGTTTAATATCTCCTGGATGACACAAAATATACCACATGATTTGCAAAGAACAATATGACATGCATAGACATCAACCACAGAATCTAACATGTTCATTTTATTTGATTATAGAGAATTTACTGTCATTAGTGTAATCTTTGTTTGAAAATGCTTCAGAGATACTGTGGATCTCTCCTCTTTTTTTGCATTGAGAATACATGAGTGTCACATCTTCCACTCCCAGACTGTATCATACCACAGTGCTGGTGACAGAGGATGTATTGGCTAATATAGATAAAATGATAATTTTAGGTGCATTTAGGGGGAAAACAAAGACATGCAAAGTGACGGAGAACTGACAAAAAAAGGAGAAAAACACAAAGGCAACGGTCTCCCATTCAGGCAGAATAAACCAATTAAACATAAGTATCAGGACTGTATCTTTAAGTTCAGAGAGCCCCTAATCAAATCATCAGTCACTCAATCAAAGCATCAGATAGTCACAAGTGAAATCATCTTGTTCCATAGTTCTGCGACTTGTATTGTTATACCTGTCCAATTAATGCAAAGATTGCATGGATTAAAAAATGAATCCCTTCATTTTTAAACAATGTCTTGCTTATTGAAAAACTTAGACTTGTTGGTCTAAGTTATTTTTTTTATTAGATACACATATTTTGTTTTAAAAAGAAACAATGCTTTAAAAGCCTCAAACATACACATCACAAGTGTCTCTTCCACAATGAACTGTCAGCAATGTTTCTTCCTCAAATCCACTGTTTCCCTGTCTTGATTTTATCCCGTCTCCCTGATAAGGCTGCTGTCAGTGTGAGAATGAATATGTGTGTATATGCACAAGTACATAGGTTTTTACAGGAGGACAGTCTTGAGGCTGTGTATGTGCACATAAGATAGAGAGGAACAGAGAGAGAGGAGTGAGTACATGCCTGTAGCCAGACTATCCACATTTTTCATCAACATAAAAAAACAAACTGGGCTCCTTATCAGCAGCTGTGTCCTTTCCTTCCTCTCAGACTGCCCTCCAATCCCTGTCTGGCCTCCCAGATATGCTAATCGCTATGTAAGAATATCCTGTTGGATAATTACCATACATTACCCTGTGCTCATCTCCGGATTAATTCTTCATGTGCATAATCGCATTTGGGCCTTTTTTCAAGCCCAATGTTAAAGGTGAAATGTGGGTAAATACAATTTATACCGGTCGAACATTATGGTATGGAATGTGTTACCTCCAGGATATTGTCTGCGGACTGAGATGGCTGAATGAAGAGGATTATCTCCTTCATAAACTGTCCAGACTGCTGGATCTTAGAAAGTTGTAATACCACCACTAGAGGCTATTTTCAGTGGTGGATATCCTGGCATTATCCTTTTGTTATTAGATTTTTTTTTTGTATATTCATGGTTTTGTATTGAGCTCCTACACTGTCACTGTCAACACAAAGTACCTATTTACAGCCTGAATTAAGCTTTTTTTGGTCTATTTCAGCAGTATTCATTTACAAATTGGTCTGAATATTGAAATATAAAATCTTAGAAATACGTTGACTTTGGTTTGTTTTCATTTAATTGTCACGAGAGCTTTACGGGTAGAGCTTTCAAACAACTAAAAACATGCAGTCTAATCTGAATTCTTCCACATAATGTACATGACAAGATATAGATATTTCATTGTCAAAATTCATTACTATATCAATGTCATTTGGAAATCATAGATCTGACTTAAGAATCAAAACAAAGTTGAAGTTTACCAAACTATACTGTCCGAATAATTTCTAGACATTTAAACATGTTCTCAAAATTGGCACTTAAATTGTGTCAGCGCTGGTAGACTGATCAATGCATTCCAGTCACATGATGCTACAGCTGGAACCATCCCTGTATTGATAGCCCCACCCCTATTTTTATATCTTATTTGAATATATTGAGTGGGCCATCTGTAAGCCATTTATCTACATCAAAAAACCGTTAAGACTGCTGTCTCCTCCCCCTGGCCCTGCCTCCAGCCCAGTCAGCACATACAAATCAAAACATACGGGCTTGGGTTGCTGTGTGCAAGTAAATACACACATAGAAAAAAAAACAAACCCATGCCAAGGAAGCCTTGATATATGTGTTATCATCCTCTTTTCCAATCCATTCTTTCTCCGAGAAAAGAATTGTCTTTTTTTAAAAATATTTTTACCACTCAGATATTTCAGTTCTGCGGTAGGGTCTGCCTGACTTTCACCATTATCCTTGTCCATATATGAAGCATGACATAGGAATCTGTTTTAATATGATCCTCCTGACAACTGATGCCTATGTCTCTGTCTGCAGACCTTTCAACAGAGACCTGCTCTGGCAGTTGCACACATGACTCTTGCGAACAAACCATAAAAGCACCATTACAAGAGTAATGACCAAATTTAACAGTTTGCCTCGGCACACCTGGGTTCTCAACAAGGACTGTATATTTCCTTTGACAGTCTCAACATCTTTGCGGAGTGCAGCCAACCAGAACCCAACTGGCAGGGTCAATATCCCTGGATAGAAAGAGGAGTAATTTAAAGACATAGTGCGTCTGTGGGTTCTTATTTGTGGCTGCATAAAGGCCCAGAGGGCAGAGAGGAGGACGGCTAACCGAGCACTCTGTTAATTCTTACAACTCTGGAATGAGACAGTTGACAGTAACATGAAACCATGTACTGTCCAAAGGGAGTTTTATCAGAAATGGGTCAGGAAAGGTGAATGGTTTCCTCACACTTACATTTTCAATGCATTAAGAAAATAGAGTGGAGTAGGACAGGCATTTGTGGATCTTGTGCATTAAATGTAAAGTTCCATATTAACATGTAAAGAAGCCAGAGTGGGAGAGTTTGATATTAAAACCTTCTATTTCAGGCAAAAGGAGCTAGATAATTGTCTGCTGACATCAGTGAGCAGCCGTTGCTTTAATAGCCATTGGGGCCTGAGGCAGAGCCGGAGGGCTTCATTCAGCCCGTACAATGCTAATGTGCTAATCTGTTTTCTTCCAGCATGCCCTAAGGCTTTACACAGAATTATGACCACAAAATTGTCTTTTCCTCAAATTAGATAATTGGTCACACAATACAGAGGGGCAGGAATGCTAGAATAGAACAATATTCACTATAATATTAAAACGACAGAGTCCTTTAAACTACAGCATATTTAAGCTTTATACCATAAACTTCCATTATTTGAAGAAACAGGTATACTGAGGCAAAATGAAGCCAGAAATCAGTACAGATGACAACTTGTAACTCAGCCAGACACACCTTGTAATAAATATGATATGCATCATAATGTATTATTCACATCACATTTGGTCACCCCTGGAGCTGCCAGAGTGCCAAAGTCAGCGGGACAGTGAGTGGTGAGAGTCAGGGGAGGGCACACAGAGGAAAGTGCTAATGGACTGACACAGCGGAGCAGCTGATCACAGCTCTGAGCGTCTGCCAAGCCCAGTGCTTTCTGACTCTTGTCTAAGACATATGCTTATAACAAAACACGTCAAACTCAGCTCAGGCCCTCTTATTGCTACAGTCTCCAGGCTTACACCCACACACCCACACCCACCACACACCTTGCTCTGCCAATATGATAGCAGGGCTGGGAGATGGAAGAGGGCAGGACTAGGATCTAATGCTGTAGTAGCACACTATAGAATTTGTATACAATATAATCCATCTCTTTAAATAGTTGAATGGGTAGCCAACAGCAGCCTGTCAATCAGTCTCTTAGACAAAACAACATATATATTATACATAGTGAATAATGCCTAATTCAAGAGAGATAACATGAAATAGGACATTTATGATTAAGATTTAAAATTTTTACTCGCTATGTTTCTGGTCATTCTCCAGAATAACATTGTCTCAATCTATTAATTAAATTAAGGACCTAATCATCCTTACTGATCTTGTAAGATATGAAGAATAAACAGTAGGGTGAGAATTGCTCTGGATAATGTATGTGAATGTATGTGTGAATGGGTGAATGTGAGAGTAGTGTAAAAGCACTTTGAGTGGTCAAAAAGACTAGAAAAGCGCTATACAAGTACAGTCCAATTACATGTCAGTTAAGCTATTTGAAGCAATTGCTCAGTTGCATCCTCTCAGTTTCGGCAAGGGTTGAGTGAGAATTAAAAAGAGACAGAGCAGTAGAACGAGTGAAAATCACAGATTCTTCTCATCTGACTTCAGATAGTATCACAGGACCTGTCATCAGCACTTCCCAGTGGTCTTGCTGTAGCACACCTATTGGCTCCTCTCTCTGGAGATAGTGAGGGATCAAAGAAGCCATGACACCATATTCCCTCATCAGGAGTTGTCAGAGATCAGCATCAAACCCTGGGGGGAAAGAAGGGGCTCGGCAGATAAACCAGTCTCTGAATATTGTAGGGCTGATAACAGAGATGATCCACTCTTTGACATTTTCCCCAAGAACAGTAGTGCTGGGAACTATGACTTATTCTATTCCCACTCAAACATGAGGCAGGTGATCAAACTCATCGCTGCATGCTGCTTACCCAGAATGCTTTTGGGTATCCCAGCCGGGTAGAAAAGGAAGATGTATCTGTCAGTCGAACAAAGCTTTCCTGTTTTTTGAAAAGAGGAGCGAAAATCAATGGCTATCTCCAGTTTGTGGAGGCACAATCAATTTTGTGTGGGCCTCATCCTCTCAATGGAGATGAGAGAACAATAACAGACTATGGTCATTTCAGGGTCATAGCAGACTTGGGTAGATGGCCTTTGGTTGAAGTGTTTTTGTTGGATCCCGAGTGTTGTGTTGTGTATTGATTTCTTTCATCCTCTGTGTCTTGAAGAACCATGGGCTCTGTCAGGCAGAGAGGAGGCAAATCACCCCTTTGTGACTGCTCAACTTACTGTCTCTAAAGTACTCTGAGGGGAGACCTGAAATTTCAGCTAATTTTATAAAAAGTAATTCAAATAAAAGGACAGCATCAGTCCGTACAGACAGTTTGATGTCGATGAAGAAAATGCTAATAAAAAAATGAGACGCTGTTAAAAATGTATATTGAAATAAGCAGTGTAGGTCATGATTATCAAAAAATATAAACCTCTCCTGCTATTGAGTTTGTGTGATATAAGATTTCCATTTTGATTTGTATCAATCCCCTAAAATAATTATCAATTCTCTTTCTCAGCCAGAGGATTAGGCTGCTTTATTTTACTGCACCTGTTGTTTACTTCCCGTGATTTGTTACACTCCTGCCTGCCTGCAACCAAAAACTGAAAAGACTGTTGTTCATTCAGTATTTCTTTTTGAACTGCCGATAATCCATGATTGGCATAGTAGGATCCTCTAAAGCATTAACATCGTGTGAACACAGCATCAAAATGATTAGCCTTACTTTTCATGGAAATCCACCTTTGTTGCAATGCTTTCAATAATTCATCTGATTTGATTCTATTGATGTAAGCCAGTGTCAAACTTCCCTGGGTGATGCAAGTACACTGACAGGCAATGCATCATATCACACAGGGATTTGCATCAGGCAGGTGGCTGTCTGGGCCTCGAATTCATCTCGGAGACCAGCAGCTATTCTGAGATATGTAACTACTACTGGTCCAGAATCAGATGCGATTAATTTGTGCACCACAGCTGAAAAGTCATTTGATGGGAAAATTGATTTTTTTACCTGTGGCAGACACATTATCTCCCTAAAAGATGGCCAAGACAATTGCTGACCAATGCTAGCATTTTATCACTTTCACATAGTCTAAATGAAGGACATTTTTTTCATAAGGATAACAATGCAGCACGCTGTGGTCAAACTAACAGCAACAGGCGATTACATCATATGTGATGCAACAGGCTTAGCTGGGACCTCAATACTTAGATTTTGAACAAGTTAAATGCAGTGAAAAGGGCCTTAACCCTTTCTACATACACACAATGTTTAAACCATTTAGTGTATCCTCTCAAATTGCTCATGTTAAGATTGGTCCAACACTTTCAAATACACAGGTTGTTTCTGAAGTGATGCTAAGCTCTGACAATCACGCTGCAGAAAGAACATGCAGAAACCTGTTATAGAAAGATGGAAAATGAGAAGTGGGACCATCTGTCAGTATGTGTGATGAATGGAAATGCACCTCTCTTGGTTGACATTTCTCTGATCAGTCCTTTTTTGTACATTTGTGGCAAATTATTTCATCAGGCATAGCTAGCACCTGTCTGTCATGAAAAAGGAAGGGCTGATCGCTCACGGGCAGCTGAGTGACAAGGACGAGCTCGGGGAGAAAACCGACCGGAGGCTGTAGCGCTAAAGGCAAGAGCAAGGGAAAAAAAAAAATTAAAGGTTGAAAAAAGCCAGGAACTCCTTTATACATGAATTCCCTTGGGTAAAGCAGTATCAGTCAATCTAGGGCTAATTCATGTCAGAGTGTGTATGCTATCTCCTTCAGAGGGCAGCAGAAGGTTGATAAAATTCAAGTGGAGATGTAGTTGGCTGCACAAGTGGACAGTTATAACACCAGTGAAGAGAACAGGACAGAGGTGCTGATGCTATGACTTTCCTTGATAGTCCTCTGATTTTGTACCAAATTCTGACCATCTTTTAAGTCTCTATACACTTAGAAGAGCCTACTAAGTGTAAAACGAAATGTAAAATGCAGGAGTAAATGTGCATCTATCCTTCCTCAGGAGCACCCCTTATTCAGTTGTCTTTAATAAAATAATAAAACAACAATAAGAAAGCTTTCATACATGGGGTACATGAAAGTCAAAGGAGTTAAAATGTTATGTGAGTTGCCAGAAACTTTTCTGTTTCAAGTTTACCATTCAAAAATTTGATATAAGATCACATTTCTATCTATCAGTCAGAAGAAAAATAAATTTGTTCTTCTGAGAAGACAATACTGTCGTACTAAGGTGATTAATGCTGCTTCATAATGCAGTAGAACAATGCTCTCAATGATACTATACTTAAATACTTAAATTATCTTCTTTAAAATATTTCTCCCCCACTCAAAAAGAAACACATTAGAAATTCTAAGACTTAAACAATACAGGAGTGGTTTACCGTGCAAGATTTTTTTTGTCCTACTGCATTTCAAACCACTTTTAACAGAAAAAAAATAACCAAAATAAATTTAAAAAAAAAATCATTATATGTTATATTTGATATATTAAATTCATTGCAGAAGGTAGAAAAATGCATAATTATTCACATGAAATGTCAGTAATTGATATGAAGTTTTTCGTAAACCATAATGTCTGAAATGTCTATATTCTCTATTTTCATTTTTTCTTGACACTGAAACTGCCAACATAAAAGAACCAAATTAGAAGGTGTGAGAAAAAAGAGAGTGGAGGTGCATTTGCAGGTGAGAAAATAAAGCAGATGGTGGGGCTGGGGCTCTGTCCCAAGTGCATAATGTGCCCTTGGGCCTGCGGAAGCAATGTCTAAATTAATATGATTTGTCCACCTTTGATATTTAAGAGGATTATACCTTATGTTCAAATACAAGGTTGTGAATGACCGAGGATGAAAAGTGACACACAGCAGAATAGAATTAACGGCTCCTGACAGACTTCTTCCTTCATTGTTAACTTCTGGCCTAATCCTTATTAGGATGTACAGGTCGGAGGGAGCTGGTCGAGGCTGTGGGGACATGCGTCCCTATTGTGTGTCTGATGGTTAATCATGCTGTCATGGCAGGAGGAGGGGAAAGCAAATGGGAAGAGAATGAGGGATCAAGAAAGTGTATAAAGGCCCCCTGCTCTTTATGGGTGTTACCCAGTCTGGCTGAGCTCTGATCCTCCTCTATGGTGTTAAACATGAAGTGCAGAGCAAAGGCACTATCTCCCAGCATGTGCACGTGAGGTATATCACGTATGTGTTCACACATGTTCAAACCTGCAAATTACATGCAAGCTAATTAAGTAAAACCAGGATGTGCTATTGGAAAATCAGCAAAATTGGCCAAATGAAAACACTGATGTCAAACCATTTCAGATCTTTGAATTCAATCCCTGCCTGAACGGATCTGGGTGCCCCCAGCGGTTCATGAAGTGGATGTAAGGATCAGTTCCTTTTTATTGGTTTAGACTGGTGGTTTATTTCAAGTACATGACTGGTAATTTGCAAAATTTTAACAACAAATGAACAGATTAATTTTGGTTTTATGTTTCATTACTGCAGTAGTTCTCACTCTCTCTATATCAGTATAATTTTATAAATTTATATATCTCACTGTTACCAGTCCCATTCCCAAGTCTTTTACAAATATGTGAGAGGCCTTGCCATCCCCTGCTGATTTCTGTGACTTTCTTTCTTGGCCCCTCATAAGGGATCATTGTGGCACTTGCCTCATATAAATGTTCTGAGCACAAATGACTCATATCAACTAATAATTTTATTTTATGACATTGTTGGAATTATTTCTTTTTTAATTTTCCTGCTTGAGAGAATTGACCCTCAGAGGGAAGTGGGAAGAACTTCGGCTCTCTGTTTGATGACACTGTGTTGTTTTTTATAATAACAATGATTGTAGTAGTCCTCACGGAAATGACCTAAACCATGATTTTAAACAAGGGAACAGGCTGAGCATGAAATGTTTTTGCTTTTATGTTTGTTGTGTATAAATATACATTTTGCTTTTTTTTTTTTTTTAAATAGATGGCATCAGTAGATAATTGGCTCCATTATCTGTTACTGTGGCGCTTTGCCTTCCCAAGGTCCACTGACACTGATATACTTGGAATTTTTATCTGTGCAATGCATTAAGAAAATATCAAGATCCCCTGCAAAAAGAAACAGGTTTATAAAAAGAACCCTTAGTTGGTGTAGAGTAAACCCGGACACAGCCGACACTGAGAGCACAGAGACTGTTTTAAACTATTTTCCCTTAAAAAAACAGAACCCATGCAGCGTCAGTCTGAATTGAATAAAAGGACTGAACTAATATTTTTGATATTTTGGGTTACTAGATAGTTTTCATTCATTTTCATGTCTATGGAGATCTTTCCAGACAGAAAATGAAAGGGAAATTTCCAGCAACTAGACTCATCCATCAAACCTGAAAATGTGCTGAAAATGAGGTCTTTATTGACAGGCCTGTGTCCATGGTGCTGATTCTCTGACAGTCTCTGACCGTCTGGGTGGGTGGATCCATGGGCCGATAAATGGTCGTATCTATGACATATAACATTATCAACAATGTCCATTTGAACTATCTATATCTGTTTCAGACTATCCTGCATGGAAGGTATGTCAAAACATTTCTAGATGTGTTGTGGGATTGGAGAATCAACAGAAATTAATTTTCATCTAATAGCTGCAATCTATTCCGGTGTGCCAAGCAATTAGCTACAATATACAGTCACATTAAAGACTATGCAACAGTAATTAGAGATATTTATACACAGAAGATTCATGTGTTCTCCTCTTGGATAAGAATTGAGCATCAAGAATGTTATGTTAGGTGTATTTCTCAAGGTGTTCAACTTCGCCTCACCCCTCAGCCACATTATCCCAAACAGCAATGTACTTCCATCAAATGCACTGGTCCGACCCCAGAATGCTCACAAAGACACTGTGGTAATAACATCATGTAAATGAAGTTGCTGCGAGTCTGTGGGGATCACTGGATTATAAGAGATGCGCCTGCTAGAGCAGCTCAGAATTGTCCATTCACCCTGGTACACAGAGAGCATGTGGGAGTCATATTCACACCCAAAGGTCAACACCAATACTGATGCAAACGGAGCTGCATACATAAAAAGCAATTTAGACTGCTACCTTTTGCTACCTTTTCTCATTGTAATGCTTAGAAGACTTACTTTCTAATTCTTGTAAATGACAAGAAGACATAATTTATATATCAAATTCTGTATATGTTTTGTCTGTTTTTATAATATAATTTAGGAATTCCCTTCCCACATCCTCATGTTCATGACATTCTCAACCACATTACCAAAAAATAAAAATTCCACTGTTGTTCGAAGATAATATATAGTCGGTATGGGTTGTATTACAATGGAAACCAATTAGATTTGGAAAAAAAATCAACATTAGATTATTTGTGAAATTGAATCTACTTCTACTATCTGAACTATCCTAATAAACCAAACAGTGCGTGACACTGACAACAGTGTAGCCTCTTGGTTATTCTTACGCCTGCAGAGCTCACCATCAAAATGTAATTAAATTATGAACTGATAAATATTGGGCTCATCACGCTTGTTTGTTTATCCATTATTAGAGGCAGCGAGCTCTAATCCTGTGAATAAAAATCAGGGCTGACTCGAGTGCCTCCCCCACGACACTCCTGCACAGTTATATATGAAGCATATAAGGGCAGAAAAGGGAAGAGGATGAATTTAACCACTTGTTTTATACATTGGGGTTTGGATGGAGATGAACAAATAGTCAATAAAATCTCTGTATCACTGTCCATTCAATAGTGATAAATTGTTAACCTAGAAAGAAGTGAAGTTATTTGTAAAGGAATCATATTAATCCTTTTTCAATTTAAACGAAACAGCAGCTGCTAAGCTTAAGTAATGACACATGAAGTTCTCAGTATTATTACGTCAATTCAAAATACATAAAATACAAATAAATGACAAATTCCGAGTCTTTTCAAAAAAAGTAAATAAGACTTTAACCCTTTTAAAAAAATAAACTTTTTCAAGACTGTTGCCACCAGTCTTGCAACAATCCACTCTCCTGTTGCTTGCTTTTTTTCACCCGCTTGTGTACTGCTTTTGTCACGACTGAAACACTAAAGCACACACTGCTTTATGTTTACACACACAAAATTGGAGACTCATTATTCTTAAAGGATGAAATTTCCTTGCCAAGTTGTGTGACAATTCAGCCACATCTTTTCTTCAACAACTAATAAAAGTTTATAATGACAGATAGGTTTGTTCCCATTTAATATACTGTATGTCTAAAAAATAAATGGCATAATTGTAGTAGTTAGAGGAAATTATGACACTTGTGGGTAAACGTTCTGTAAACTGCCATTAGAGGTGAGGAGGCTTTCTGCACATTGTAAACAGCACAGAGAGCAGGTGGAGAGGCAACAGGCTTTAGCCTCTACAATCTACCATAATAACACCTCCATTTACTAACACTTCCCGTCTCCCATTCTTCTGTGTGATTGAAGCACTTTGACATTTTCAGCAGTTAGATGGTCCAGTTTTCTTCTTATCTGTATCAGAAACATTATTTCTGTTTAAACTTTGCTGGGCAGCATTTCAGATTTTTTTAGATCATTATAGCTCCTTTTGAAAAAAAAAAAAATCAGGTCTATATTTATTCTCAAATATCAGAAGTCATCACATTTTGCTTTTAAACTTTGTGTTTCTCTTGTATTTTAAAAACTATACTGCCACTTGCCAAAAAGAAGGACTGAAATAATCCAGAGTTTTTAGGTATATAAGTGGACATACTGTACAAAATCATAGGGTTAATTTCTCCTTAATTAACAATAAGAGCTCTTCATTTGAAGAGTCTCATATTTCTGTGGTGTCTCCACTCAGGTTTTGGACAATTAGGACAATTACACATGCAAAGTGGCACTCTGTCTCTCAGAGAGGAAAAAGAGTGTAGCATGATCCTCTGGCTGATTACTCACTCCACCTCACACTACAACCATAATGAGAGTGGAGTGCATGCCTTGCTGAGGTCATGAACTCTAGCTGGACTTCAGATTCAATGGTATTCATTAATCTGTTGATGTTCTCCGATATGATAATGATCCACTCATGTCTGCAACTGAATCTCCTCTTCTCAATCATCACATAAAACAAATGTAAATTAAAGAGTGGAGACAAAGTTCAAAGCATTCCTCTTTCTGCTTTCACATGTGAAATTTTAATGATAAATTCTATAAGGAGAACTATTATGATATAGGCTACTTACATCTGTTGCCATTTAAAAGAAAATATCAAGATTTGTAATATTACATATTGATACTGTATGTTATCATTTTATTTATGTTCATAAGCAGGCTAAATGCTGTATGACCACATACAGTATGTGGTGTCTAATTTGTGTAAAGTGTAGTCTGTGGTCATTGTGTGTGTGTGTGTGTTTGTATGTGTGTGTGTGTGTGTGTGTGTGTGTGTGTGTGTGCGTGTTTGTGTGTGTGTGTGTGTGTGTGTGTGTGTGTGTGCGTGTTTGTGTGTGTGTGGACTCTACCTCAACTCCACTGCCTCCAGCAGCCATAGACACAGACCAAGACTTGGTTGTTCACAAGCAGCACATGCTTGGTTTATAACATCTTTTCTTGTCCAGCATTTTGTGATTAAGTAGTTTTTTGTCTTTTCTCAAAACAAAACATTTTTCTATTCTCAAAACAAAACATTTCTCAGAAAATACAAACAAATTTATTCATTAATTAGTAAAGCTTTTTCAATATATGATGCAGTATCTCTATCACCCTAAAAAAATTCCTACACTAAGATGAAAATTCTGATTTTATTTCATTATGAACCTTCTCACTGCTCCAGTTTGGGACTTCCATTCATTGTCATTTGAATATAAGATAAAAGGCAGTTTCATGCCCATACATTTGAGTAGCATGCCTCTGCAGAATTTAGCTGTTGAGTGGGAGTGTTTGTCACCTGGGCGTGAACCATTGTGTGCTTAATTATAACAGAAGTAAGGTTACACTTTACTGCACATACGTCCATAGAGGTTGACTTTATAATGGTATATGGTGCCTTGATAATCTTTATGGGATTGTTTCACTTGAAGAAGGCAACTTAGCCTGTAATAAATGTTCAAATTTTCAGTGATTGCCTTGGTATGGTTAACACTGAATATGTGCATCTTTTATTTTGTCACTTCTTCACTGATTGATTTAATGACAGGTTCTTATGTATTACTTTGCTCTATTTCAAGTATGGTCATCAGAGGATGAGCTGCTATCACTGGAGGAGGAAATATCCTCAGACATAGGATTTCCCTCATGTTTCTGCTGGAGCTGTGACACTGCTCCTTGCAACAAAGGAACAGTCCAATTACTGGGATCTGGTTGCCCAAAGGCTCCAATCTCCTCTTATGATCATATTCATAGCAAGATATCTAATAACTTTGCTAATTATCAAACAAAAGAGAGCCCTTTCCTTTTAATTAGGTTATCTTGAAAAGTGCTGGGGACGGCTAGAGTGGTGTGGACAACTGGGCTATAAAACCAAAGGCAAACAAGGCCATTTGGGTTGGGCATCCTGGGATGCTCATGTTTAATAGTTAGGGAAACCAAAAACCTAGAAAACTGCTACTATCAATTGAATTACTTATTTAGGCTCTGTCTGTATGTGCCTCATACTTAATCTGCATATTTATAGTTTAACCTGAGTGTCATTCACAAGACATATCAGGAATCTATACTGGCTCTTCATCTTGACCTCTACTCCTTTTTTCTTTTTTTCTACCAAGCTATGCTTTATCACCACAAGTTAGATTCATCATCTTTGATTTAGTGAGATCAATTAATAATCCATCCATTCAGTATCAATATTGCCTTATCCATTCCAGGATCATGGAGGTCCTAGCGACTCTGGATAGATATTCAGCCGAACTGGTGCACTTACAGAATACTAAGTAAAAGTTAAAAATGAGGTATTATGGAGAATAACTCTCTTTAAGTGCTGTTAATTCTTCTACACTATCCCCACAAGTATGATGTTGTGACAGGAAAAAAAAAATTAAAATTCTTCCTTTTCATGAGGTAACTCCACACTGTTTTTCACTATCATATAATCAAATGTGCAAAAATAGCTGTGTTTAGCATTAATTCATATAAAGTAGCCATAAATTATTAAACTTTCAAAATAATTAAATTCAAAATTAAGTATAGGACCAGTAGATGCTTAATGTATTGCATTGTCATTATATAATTCATATGAATTGACTTTACATTAATTTAGCATCAGTAATAATACAGTGTGTGTTTAGTGTATTTTAAAGGCTCAGACAAATGCAGCAAGGCAGAAAAAATTAGCATCGAGTGGAAATTATTTCACCAGAAACATAAAAATAACACAGTCATTAAGTGAGTGAAAAGGACAATGAATATCCAGAGTTTATTAGTATTTAGACATCGCTTTCCAAATAGACGGTACTAGAACTCTAATAGACTGACACACTCACATTACATTAGTGTTTTACAAATGACATGAGAATTGCATGTACATAGTGTGAACCTGGCAAAAGGAATAATGAGTATTCACAAATCAGGCCACTGTTAGCTCGTCTTCAGGCATAGTAAATGTTCCATTAACAGTATGTCTCTTAAAACACACTGATGCATGAGATATCCAGCAGTTATGACACAGTGTTGGTCCTACAGAAATAAGCAAGAGTTCAGTCATCCTCATTTAAAGATAGTAAAAGACATATCAACACCTCTATGAAAGGGCACTGTAGATATAAAATATGTATGTATTTTAATGAAACATTTTTGTTAATAAAGAATCACATTCCCTCAGTGGAGATTTCCGTCAGCTTCTCCTTATATATCTTCAGCCACAAATGAAACATAAAATGACTAATTATAGAATGATTTGTAAATGCATTTGCTGCTAAGTGATTAATCAAGGCCCTTGTAAAAGATAGTTCGGTACTGTGGTGCCTTCTGCTTAATATTTTAAAGAACATGTTAAATTTTAATGTTTAATTATAAGAAGATCTCAAATGAAATATTTATGACTTTTAATGATTCAGGTGCTGATTTTGACTCTTACTTGTAGTGTATCTGTTTCACTGCCAGCTGCTTTTGTAAAAACATTTCTCTTAATTGAAATTTACAGCTTTTAAATATCTTTGGGACAACTATGCTATTATTATATAGTATAATAGTTCAAATTTATTCCTACAATTTATTCCCATCCTGTATTTTTTTCTATGTTGCTGTTGCCTCAGGACAGGTGCGTACAGTGTGCATTGTATGCTAATGACTTAAATGTAGAACACTTGACAAATGATCTTGAACTTCAAACCAACAGTGGAGTTATTAATGTTTAAATACCTGCTCAGCTCAGTTAGAGTTAAAGTGAACTGTCCTCTTTGTCCATTTTTGCTCCTTGTCACCTGCTGTAACTCTCTCCCTCTCTTCTGGCCCACTGCATATTAACTTTTAGGCTAATGAGATGCTTTTATCTACATTCAATTTGCTATTAAATGAGCGAATGTGCATTTCCTTTTTTATTTCCTATGTTATTTTATAATGAATAGCCACTTTATTCTGGATTCTTTGTGTTTGCACTTAAAACATTCGGTTACACCTTAACATTTCTTTGGTTTTGGCAACTGAATCAATAATTCAGATGGTTATGGTTCCATACAATGGCTTCAATAGAAATTATCCAGAAAATGGGAGTGCTCAAGCTCTGCAAACTCAGTATTGTTTACTCCTCTTAGTATCTCATGCATCCATTAAGCAGTGAAAAGACTAATTTTACCAGCGTCCAACAAATTCCAAATCTGTATTAGTTGATAATGATTATGCATCACTGTACTGAGCTGAAATGTGTGAGAAGACACTGAAATCAATATGGCCTGCAGATTCTTCCCCTTCATGGCGGAAGGGGGATCTATTACAGAGAAATCATGATTTATGTCAACTGTAGGAGGGATGTCAGGTTGAGCAAGGGATGGAGGTTCGAGCCAATAATGATGAATGCCCCCATCCACAGGCCCACCCAGCCCCCCATTACACTCCTCTGTGACCAGAGGTGAAGCTCTTCAGTACTTCTCTCCATCCTTCCCCCGTGTGGTTCTCCTCAGCATTTGCACTGTTAAACTTTTATCTAGTCTTATTGTCCCACTTTCTTTTTATCCCTGTCTTATTTTCTTACTCGTCATATACAGTCCCCTCTTCTCTCTTTTGCTACCCATCTGTTGTTGTCTATTCCATGTGATCTGTCTATTTGGAGACCAGTGCTACTGCCCATGATGGATTCCAATGATCTGGCGCTTTAGGGAACAAGGAGCAACGCAGTCACCTTTAAGCTGTGTCTGAGCAATTTGTCTCTGTCAGACAGTCCCCATACATGCAACATGGGCAGACAGTAAGAGGATGAGGAGGGGATGAGGAAGAGATATAGCCAGGACGGTTTATTGGATAGGATCGAACATACTACTTAGAGATTTCAATGAAAAAAATATATTCAGGAGAGGAAACAAAAATTTATTAATTTGGTTTCACAACATTCAAATAACAATCTTTTGATTTATTCTTATAGCCTAAAAAGGAGTATAGGCCCATATACAGTAATAGGGTTGTATATGCACTGCTTGGGTTGAAAAATGTCTTTCATTATAAAAATCAAACAAAATTAACAGGCACATTATAATTTCCGTTGTATTTCAACAACATGCTACAATATATATATTTAAGTATAATTACTAAGCTGATTATCAATGAGAAATCTAGATACATTTTACAGTAGCAATTGAAAAAAAGACACTGAGGGGGTGGCAAAATTTAGATTATTTGAATCAGTAGGTTTGACATTTATGGGATTGCTAATGATTTCATTTTAATTAAATAATATTGAGTACTGCATCAATAAAATCTGCTACAGATGACAGGTTCATTCATAAAAGAAACATTCTGAAATGGCCATCAATGAGAATTAGCATCAACATAAACATGATGTTATCATTTATTAGCACACATTATCAATAGCGAGTGGAAGGATTTCGTTTTATGAGAGCTTTTAATATGTATTGAAATAATGCTCAGTGATTACCAGAGCCCTCCTGACCTGTGTTTGCATGTTCTTTCAATTCGTGTTTCCTCCCACAGCCCAGGGCAGGTCAGGTAAACCAATAACTGACTCTAAATGTGAGTGAGTGATTGTCTATCTATGTTAGCCCTGTGATCGACCACCCAGTATCTATTGAGATAGACCCCTCACCACCCCCTTACCCACTGACAATAGGAATAAGCAGATAAGGTCGATGAATAAATGGATGAATGACTAAAAGCAATTTTTGTATCTTAAAGTCAACGCTGCTTCTGCTTCACCAAAAATGACTGGACTGCACACATTCAGCAGGTATCTGTTGTGGATGTGTAGTAGGATCTTGTCTCACTGCATAGTAGCAGAAGGGCATGAGGCACCTAGTGTGTAACTGACGCAGACAGATAGCAGTCAGATGTGATTAGTTCTGGCTTGGTAAGCAGTCCATCGGTGGCATGGCTGATGGAGGAAAACAGAGAAGTACAAAGGAAGCAGTGGAAAGATGGTAGGTGTTTGGTAACAGGGCAATCAGTCAAACTAACTCCTATAACATTAACTGAACATTAGTTATCCTGATTTAAAATTGAAGAAAATAAAATGTCATAACACCTCACCTTTCATTGCACTGACTTTTATACAGTTCTATAAATCAGACAGAATGAAATATTGCCAAAGGACAATTGCCTATGCCTATGCTTTGAATTGCCTTGTGCAGTTTGTCCTTCTGTAT
Organism: Istiophorus platypterus; assembly: GCA_016859345.1. Classification (NCBI taxonomy): domain Eukaryota; kingdom Metazoa; phylum Chordata; class Actinopteri; order Istiophoriformes; family Istiophoridae; genus Istiophorus; species Istiophorus platypterus. Next base: position 7,684,521 of record CM029129.1, read on the forward strand.
AACACCTTCTCAAATATGTAAATAGTGTAATTTTCTATTTAGACCACGTTCAACTTTTCATAAATATACATTTGCATTCAAAAATGTCCCAGCTGACTGTCAAATAAATGAAATAAAATCTACTTTAAATACGGAGAGGCATGAGTAAATAAGACAGCCCCGCTCACCCCAACACCATATTTGCTATTAGGCACACAGATACCTCCCTGCTCTTAATCTTTTGGCAAACAGGATTGTCCGCTGCAAATTTACATAGGATAGATAAGATATGATATCCCAGTGCACCTGTATATTATGTTTACAGTGTTAGTCAATATGTGAATCAGCTATTATCTTTCTAATTATAGGAACAATGACCAGAAAATTTGGATTTCTAACACAGTGCATGAAATGGCATAAACTGTTCTGACTCATTTTTCAGCCACTTGTTTTCAAAAGCATTTTTAATCCAGTCAGCACCAGTAGATTCTAACAAACTAATATAACAAACTAATATAACAAAAAGTCTGTAAACCAAAATCGTTTTATAACATTTGAACAATCAACCTTTACAGATTTCAGTTAGCCATTACTTGATATTCTTTAAAGATTAGAGTTGTAAGGATTCATGTTTACTGGTGTGGACTGAACAATAGCAGACTTACTGGTGCACAGACACCTGACAAAAGTCTTTTCTCAAAAGGAACATGATCTAAATACTAATCAAATATCATTTACTGCTTGCTTTATTTGAGGCTCCTGAGAGACTGTCCCATACTGCTTTTTCACCATGGTAACCAGGGATCCATTTCAGAGGTGTCATGCTGCATTACCATCTCACCAGCTCATCCACTCCCCTCCGCCCTCTGGCTCGCTTTTGTCCCTGCTCTTTTCAGAACCCTCAATCTCAAACCTGCCCAGCATCCTGCAAGGAAAACATCTTGTATCTTGCTCTTGCTCAGATAATATACCAATGCAAGCTCTCTGCCTTACACACATATGCAGAGTACTGACACACTTTTAGCCTTTTCACAAACAATAACAAACTTGCTTAAGCAGCTACACATACTGTATCTAACCATCGTGACACCTATTAAAACAGCCCAGCATGTGACCTTGCCAAACACTGAAATAACAACGTGCATATCTGAAAGGTAGGGTGTTCTGACCTTCTGGCTAGCTTTCTAGTCACTCTATTCTTTGCAAATTTACACAATTAAATAAAAACTTTTCTAATAACTACATGGTTGCTAGTAATTTATTTATCCATATACTGTAAAACTGTCACTAAAACTAGGTATCACTTTCTGGACCATGTCATACATGATATACAAAGTGAATATTGTAAGTTAACACTGGCTGAGGAGCAGGGATCATACCACAACTACACTCGGAACTCACGTCAATGGCTGCATTTAAATAGTAACTTTACCGAAAGGATTCTCATTCACCCATCCACAAGGACCATCACGAACACCAGTGGCAGCGGAATGCAATGCAAGGTGGTAGCCTAAGACCGACCAGAGGTTTTGCACAAGGACACTTGGTCATCTGGATGGGAAAAGCTGGGGATTTACCTGCCTGTGATTGGAGGACAACCTACTCTACTTCCCAAGCTGCTCCTACCATCTCCCTTCTCTCCTCCATGGTTCTCGTATAAACATCTAGGGCCACAAAAATGGTTGAAGCCTGAAAGACAGATTCCCAACCCTGATTCACTTTCCCTAAAAGGTTCCACATGAGCAGCCTGGTCCAACAACCTCCTGCTTCATTCATCTTACAATCATTAACCCTCCCTCTTCATCAATTCATCCTTATCACCTAAATGCTACCTTTACACCATTTAACCTCCTCAATCACCAAGAAGCATATATATTTGCCTATAAACAAATCACTTCAAATTTACAAGTAAATGGACAAGATGTATGCTCCCTTTGCTGCATCCCAGTGGTCAATAGTCATGTCTTTGACTGGACGTATTGTGGAGGAAGAGGCAAAAATAATCTGTTGAGGAACATTAAAGCCTAAAATAGAAACTGCATGGCAGTGAATGGAATTTTGTAAGAAAGGCTGAAATCTCTTAAAGCATACACAATTTGCACACAAAAGGTTTTTAAAGACAGATTATCTTCTTGCCCTTTAGCAAGAACTATAAAAATGCACAGCCTTATTTCATTTTCCAATTTAGGCAAACCACGTGAATCAAGATTTCCTCTGAAAGTGTTTATCAGGCACAATGTCACTTTTGACAATGTTCTAGTCTACTGGTACCTTCTTTCATAGGAGAATTTTTTCAAAAAGATAATAAGCAATTCAATGTGCCATTCAAGTAAATACAAGATAGAACATACATTTTTCTCTCTGTCTGAGATCAGCTATGCCAGTGGTTGGTCCAGAGGTCAGAAATGGCAGAAAATTCAAGCAGGTCTTTGTTTAGATGAGTCCCAGTGATCATAGGGTATTAAGAAAGCCCTGACCCCCTATTTATGCTGGAGAGTCAGATTTGGCATCTTGCCACATCAAGCAACACAGAGGCGTGCAAAGGGTTTACCCTTTGTTTTGTGCAAAATGGTTTCCTGGGGCTGCATTCTGTAATAACAAAGACAACGAGCACTGTCTGCATGTGCGATTATGACATGGCAGCCCCCCCTCATCACCCATTGCTCCATGGGTACTGTAACACATACAGTACAGTAGAAAATTACATGAAAAACAGGAAATGAAAAGGGAAAAGATGAAGAGTCTGCTGAAGCAGTAAAATTATTCATTCAACATATCAAGATAAATTATCAATAGCGCCTCCATGTCCTCAGTATTATTCAAATGATGTCTCTACACTAGTCCTCAGTCAGTGTTGAATTGTAACATGACATTAATGATTGCCATACCTCTTAATTGAAATTGCAAATGTCCTTGTACCTGAATCTTACGAATGTGTTTATTGTAAATCTGATGTGTTCAGTTGAAAAATAAAATAGAATACTAAGCATTTTCTGACTAATGATACTTGTTTTGAAAATTCTTTCTTAAATAATCATGAAAAGGCTACACATGGTTTGTAGGTTTATAAAGAAAAACAATAGCGGTATAAGATATATAGCACATACACATTATTTCTTATAATGGACTTGGTGCACAGACAAGCCTTCTATAAAAATGAAGTGTGGTGGCCCATATCAAGGTCTATGTGAACAAAGGTCAGGCATGTAAGGGTCATGGCCTCAGTGGAGCATCCAACCATGGCAACAACCTTCATTTCTCCAGCACCTGGTGCTACTTTAAAGGTGAGACAGCTTTAACATGTCCAGGTTCCATTACTGAGTTGATATTCCTCCTGCTATACTGTCTTAATGGCATGTTAATCAGATTAATAGAATCATGCTTTAGGGAGAGAGGGCTGTCTTCCAGTTGCAGCTAAAAACCCAAGAGCAGAAAGTAAAAAAAAGCCTCAGGCTGAAGTGTCAAAGCCTTGATTAATCAGATTAAACCACAAATGTAAGAAGAAATATTTAATTTTTTATTATTTTTTTTTTTTTAGAAAAATGAAAATGATAGGAAAAAAACAACCTTGGCCGATCTGTGAACAACAAGTAAATCAAACACTTCATGGTTTTGTTTTTGCATTTAGTGAATTTCATCAATCTAACTTTTAATTAATCAATTTAAGAACTCCCTGCTAACTTTAAATCAAAATTTCTGTGTTTTCTCTTCATTCACCTGCATGTTTTACTGAGCGTACAATGATGATGAATATTACTATATATTAAAACTAAATGCATACTGTAAACAAGACTCTTTGAATGGGTCATCACATTAAACTGCCCCTCATGATATATATCCCACAGCCCTATGGTAAACTTACTGTATACTCTTGGGCTGCCTACACTGACAGGAAACTCTAATGGCCTGCTGCATTAGTGGGTTAATCGCCATGTCCTCGTCTCCATTGGATTGTAAGTTGGGTGTTTTAGCTTAATTGTGAGCCGTCTGCAGCCCACCACCAGTGTATTATGAGAGTATTAAGTGTTAGAGCTGTACTTGATGATGCACTTGACACACAGCTGACTCCTCATAGAAAACCTTCTTGGTTGTAGACTGCCACCTGCTGGCACCACAATATAACTAACACTTTCTTTGATGGCAGTCATTCTGGTGACTGAGACACCGATGATAAATGAATTTGTATAACAGTATGACACTATACAGCATACACCTTTAATTTTGCTTTACCTGTTACTGCAATGTTCAGTCTCTTCATCTGCTCTCTGTCTGTATTCAGGCCAGTGAAAATAAAGGCCTTCTGTTCCAGGTTTAAGTAAACATTGTTGGTCCTTCCCCATCACCACATTCAGTACATCATGCACTCTAACAGTACTGCTTTACTCTCACCACTCAATGACAACAACTTCATTACAACCTATCAACACTATATTTCTCACTTCACACAAGGGTGCACTCACAACTATCTCCAGTATTAGCTCATCAAACTCACCCCACACTAGACTGAACCCCGCCTCCGTCCACGGCAAGACAGTCGAACAGGCAAATAGCTTCAAATATCTTGGACTCATTGATTACAATAAACTCAGCTTTGACTATCACATCACTGATAAGCATAAAGGATCCAAGAAGTGACTCCACATCATATTTAAACTTTCTGTTGCCCCTGGCCTGCTGTTGTTGCTTTATCAAAGCACAATTTAATCTTTCTTGCAGCATTATTCTTCTTGTTTCTTCGCAGTGTTAATTGTCTCAAAAAAACAACAACAAAAAAAACATCAAGTTTATATGTACAGGCTCCAAAATCATCTGCCTCCCTACCCATCCTGACTTGGACATGAATGACAAAGCCATCGCACAACATTCGCTTACAATAGCACGTTGCATTTCTGCCGTCAGCATTTTAAGATGAAACTTGATTACTAAACAACTGTTTATGATCAGTCTCTGTGTGACTATATGCATAGTACCCCACATTCTTTCCAAGAGCTGTTTAAATGTCATTTCAGACATGTGTACCACTGAAAAACAAGGGTCCAGGGTCTACTGGGCTGGAATGAAATATCTGAATAGGTAAGTCCGGCACCTTTAATTCATCTTACTTCAATTTAAGATGGCAAGGAACAAATTTTCCCTCTTAGGGACCTGCAATAAGAAACAGGATCCGGGACTTGAGTAGAAGAACTACTGACATTTTAATCTTCCTTCCAGTCAACAGTCCTGCTCAAATCATAACATCCCAAACATGCTCTGAAGGGTAAAATCATGAATGCGTATTGCTCAGGCTGCACGGGTTCACACTTTGGAATTCTTAATTGGAAACACAAAAAATGTAATGACCTCAGGTGCCAACTGCTACTAAACTGTGCCTTTTGCCAATGTCAGCAGTTACTACTAAACTTGAAAACACACACACACACACACACACACACACACACACACACACACACACACACACACACACACACACACACACACTAACACACACACACACACACACACACACACACACAAATCATAAAAGCATATACTATATATTTGATTTGCTAACCAAGTCACCATATAGTGGTCAGGGCCTGTAGTTATCAGACTTGTATAAAGGACACTACTTTATTATTATTATTATTATTATTATTATTATTATTATTATTATTATTATTATTATTATTATTATTATTATTATGATGTCAATTAAAGCAGAGGTGCGCTCAGCAAAAATACGGTTTTGTATATTCTAAACAGACATGTCAAGATGATGTGGAAGTTGGACACAAGCAGTGCTCCAGCCCACAGCAGAGGTAAGACCCTCCTCCTTTTTCTGTCAACAGCGTGCTGATCCTCCAGCTCAAAAGAGTCAGGTTCAGCAGATCCTTCAACCTGGAGAGGGTGGACAGCCCAGCGCTTCTTTCGAAGGAACTTGGTTGTGGATCTTGAATCCAGCTGTGTCAAACAGGTGTAACTGATGTTCAGCAAAGAAAGGGCACATTTTAATTGTTGCACATACATGGGTCTTTATTTTGACAAAGAATTCAGGCTGTCAAACATACCTGCAGTCAAATGAAACGTAACTGTTCTTGTATCTAACCGTTGGTTACTGTGCTCTATTCTAGACAACGACTAGCTACTCTCTGGTGAGCATCATCAGCCATTTGGGCCTCACGGCTGACTCTGGTGAGTTTTTGGTTGTGTTCGGCAGCCACACATGTTGAAAACCAGTCAAGTTCTTTGCGATCAAGAATCCACTGTTTCTTCAGTCTGTACCATTAACAAGTGTTTCCTCTCCTTGCAGGCCATTACATTTGTGACGGCGCCTTGCGACCTGACAGACTGTTGGCTGACGTACAATGAAAAGCACGTCAGTGAAACAACGGGCACCTCGGTCTGTCGACAGTGGCACAGAACAGCTTACCTGCTCTACGAGAAGCAGGTAAGAGAACAGAACCATACAAGACGCAGATAGACCACGCATACACAAACACAAACACACACACATGCAAATTAATTTGGAAAGTGTCTCCTAGAGCAGAAAATAAGCAAAAATACAATATAACAATATTTCACACTATCCTAATGTGTCTGTGTTTGTATTTTTCAGTAACTTCTAACCTTTAACCTCTAAACCGCCCCCGCACACCCCTAACCCTTAACCCCGCAACCCCCTTTCCACAAAATCCAACTCATGACCAGGGGACTGAGCAGCAGCAAAGGAGGCAGTGCAAAGACCCAGCCAGGACCTGCAACTAATACCTGTGACCCAGTCATGAGTGAACCGGTTTCATCCGAATGCGGAAGGGTTTACTTCTGCCACCACAACTCGCCCATACCTTCTTAGTCACTCAAGTCTTGTCTTTAAGACAAGAATACACAAGCTTGCTCTCAGTGGTGAAAGAAATAAAATATATATACTCGAGTACTGTATTTAATTTCTTATAGAGTTACTAGGTTTCTTCAAAGTAGTTACCTCCAAGAAGATAATAAAACAAAGGAGGTTAGCTCCATGGTAAACTCCTTAACCTGTATATTAAAGCAAACTGCCCAAAAACTTAAAAGAATATGGTGTTTCTACCAAACTGGAAGAATCCCGCTTAGCCTGGCATCATAGTCTAAAAACATATAGGAAGGCCCTCTGAAATGCTAGAGCAGCCTATCATTCATCTTTAACAGAGGAAAATAAAAACAACCCCTGAAGACAGCAATGGTGAAAGTTACAAATGACTGTGCTGCATTTGACACTATTGACTCGAACATCCCGTTAAAGGGACTGGAGCATTTAATTGGCATTAAAGAAAAAGCTCTGCCCTGGTTTAAGTCCTATTTATCAGATTGATTTCAGTTTGTGCATGTTAACGATAAGTCCTGCCTATACTCAAAAATGAGTCAATGAGTTCCACAGTGTTCTGTGCTTGGACCAGTTCTATTCCCCTTGTATAAGCTTACTTTAGGCAATATTATTAGGAAACACTCCATAAACGATATTCAGTTTTACTTGCCAATGAAGCCTGATGAAACTAATCAGGTAGCTAAACTTTAATCATGTCTTGAGGACATAAAGACCTGAATGACCTGCAACCTCCTACTGTTAAACTCAGACAAAACTGAACTTATTGTACTTAGCCTGCAACACCTCAGAGACACATTAACTAATGGCATACTTATCCTGGATGGCATTACCCTGCTCTCTAGCACCACTGTTAGGAATCTTGGAGTTCTCTTTGATCAGGATATGTCTTTTAAATAAACACGTAACATTACATACATGAAACAAAACAACATTAGATAAAACTAACTTCCAGGGCTGCCTTTTTCACCCACGTAACATTGTAAAAAATCAGGTACATCCTGTCTCAAATAGACGCAGAAAGCTTGTACTAGCTTTACTTTCAGGCTGGATTACTACACCTCCTCATTAGCAGGCTATCCCTACAAACCTTTAAATACTCTTCAGTTGATACAGGTCGCTGCAGCGCAAGTACTGACAGGAACTAGGAAAAGAAATCTTATTTCTCCTGTGTTAGCTTCTCTGAATTGGCCCCCTGTAAAATCCAGAATAGCATTTAAAATCTTCCTCCTCAACTACAAAGCCCTTTACAATTAGGCACCATTATATCTTAAGGAGCTCATTATACCCAATTGCCCCTGTAGAACATTGCACTCCCAGAATGCAGGTCTACATCTGGTTCCCAGAGTCTCCAAAAGTAGAATGGGAGGTAGAGCTTTCAGTTATCGGGCTCCTCTACTGTGGAACCTTCTTCCTGTTTGGGCCACGGAGGCAGACACACTCTCCACATTTAAGAGTAACCCTAAAACATTCCTTTTGATAAGGCTTATGGTTGGGGCTGGCTCAGGCTTGGCTTGAAGCGTCCCCTGGTTATGCCGCTATAGGCCTAGACTGCTGGGGGACTTCCCATGATGCACCGAGCTCCTCTCTCTCGCTCCATGTCTACACATTCATACCTCATAATGCCTGTTACTAACTTGACTCTCCTGTAGTTTTGTGTTTTCTCGTCTCTCTCCTCTTCCTCCTGTCGCTTTCTGCAGGTGTTTCTGCCTCTGATGCTGCAGTGTGGATCCATGACTGAAGACCACCTACTGCCCCATGATCATGCTCAACCACCACCAACCGCTTCAATTATTATGATTATGATTATGATTATGATCAGGCCAGATCATGGCCACCTAGTAGAGAACAGATCAACAAGATAAATGCTCAACATATCCGTCAGGGGAGGGAGAAATACGTAACAGTTATTATTATTATTATTATTATTATTATCATTATTATTATTATTATTATTATTATTATTAATAATAATAATAATAATAATAATAATATCATTATTGTATTTAGTTAGTATTATCATCCCTATTATCATCATTATTAGTCTCATTATTAGTCTCATTGTTTACTGCACTGTCTATTCTACATCTTTATGTGGTACTAATAATGTGCCCCCCCACCCCCTCCAGCTCAGCCAGTCGAGGCAGACGGCCGCCCACCATGAGCCAGGGTCTGTTCAAGGTTTCTACCTGTTAAATGCGAGTTTTTCCTTGCTGCTGTCGCCATTTCGGGAGTGTTGTGTCTCTGTAAATACAACTATAAATTATAACTATAACTATAACTAACTATAAAATAGTACAGTCTAGAAGTGTTCTATATGAAAAGCAGCCTGTAATTTCTGTTGGGATTTAGTGCTATATAAATACAATCGAACTGAATTGAATAAGTTGTGATTACATATTAAATAACTGTATATTGGTTTGGTTCTGTATGTCAGTGTTTCGCTCCTATGGAGCCAGTTTTATGCAATGTTTCCCTCTTGATGTTCAATTTTTAGTATGTACACACTACATATATATATACATTTGTGCAAGGACTTGAAATACCTTAGCTATTTTATAAAAGTACTTACAAAGTGGTTAACATGACAGTGCAGTAAACAGGTCTGAATGTCTGCATCTGCAGCCCACCACCAGTGTATTATGAGAGTATTAAGTGTTAGAGCTGTACTTGATGATGCACTTGACACACAGCTGACTCCTCATAGAAAACCTTCTTGGTTGTAGACTGCCACCTGCTGGCACCACAATATAACTAACACTTTCTTTGATTGCAGTCATTCTGCTGACTGAGACACCGATGATAAATGAATTTGTACAACAATATGACACTATACAGCATACACCTTTAATTTTGCTTTACCTGTTACTGCAATGTTCAGTCTCTTCATCTGCTCTCTGTCTGTATTCAGGCCAGTGAAAATAAAGGCCTCCTGTTCCAGGTTTAAGTAAACATTGTTGGTCCTTCCCCATCACCACATTCAGTACATCATCCACTCTAACAGTACTGCTTTACTCTCACCACTCAATGACAACAACTTCATTACAACCTATCAACACTATATTTCTCACTTCACACAAGGGGGCACTCACAACTATCTCCAGTATTAGCTCATCAAACTCACCCCACACTAGACTGAACCCCGCCTCCGTCCACGGCAAGACAGTCGAACAGGCAAATAGCTTCAAATATCTTGGACTCATTGATTACAATAAACTCAGCTTTGACTATCACATCACTGATAAGCATAAAGGATCCAAGCAGTGACTCCACATCATATTTAAACTTTCTGTTGCCCCTGGCCTGCTGTTGCTGCTTTATCAAAGCATAATTGAATCTTTCTTGCAACACTATTCTTCTTGTTTCTTCGCAGTGTTAACTGTCTCCAAAAAACCCCCAAAACATCAAGTTTATATGTACAGGTTCCAAAATCATCTGCCTCCCTACCCATCCTGACTTGGACATGAATGACAAAGCCATCGCACAACATTTGCTTACAATAGCACATTGCATTTCTGCCGTCAGCAGTCTGAATGTCTGCAGCAAGGAATAGACACAAGCCCCTGGCAGTATCTGGTGCCATTTGTGCACACTTGACATTTGGCCACATGGCTGTGTGCAGCTCAACCAATGAAATGCTGTAAATAAAAATTAGCAACAAATTACAAACCAGCAAATGGCAGAGAGCCATACTGACTGGTGAAGACTGTTATAGATTCAGACAGGGGCTCTTCCAGCATATTTTGAATGTGGTGACGAAGTGGTGGCAGAGAGGGACCAGTTCTTGATGATCTTTAATTACAATGAAAATAATCCTTGTACTTTGTGCACACACAATGATCTAAATTTCTGATTATGCATATTATCATTCACTTGAGTTGTGACAATTCTTGCTTTCCATTGAGTACAAAGAGTCAGTCTCATATTTCCAAAGGTTTAATCCAGCACCTGCAGAAGGTCTCAAGCAAAAACAGATCAAACGTCACGCTGCAACGAGTAGCGTATGGCAATGAGCAATGAGCACAAAGCTTAGTGAGCATCTATTCACTTTAGTGAGTACAGATGGGAGGAGGTTTCTGAGTACCTGTTCATAGAGATAAGACACACAAAGGAATAGTTCCATCACAGGTGCAGGGCTGAAGGATGTCATCAACTGTTTTGTTTCATCCCTGAAGGTCAGGCGTTATCTTCTCAATAGAACATTGAACAATCAGTGTTTTCCATAGATTAATATAACTACAGCATAACAGGTGAATAGTATTAATATTTTCCATTACAATGTATGCAGGTATTTGTGAGCGTATGCTTGTGTGTGTAGGTGCCCCATAGGGATAGGTCAAGTGTGTGTTCCTATGTGTTTGTAATTGTACGTCATATGTTTGCGCAACTGTGCGTATGATTGTGTGTGTGTGCATGTAAGTGAGTGTGAGTGTGAGTGTGAGTGTGGGCATGTGCACACATCATGTCTGTGTGTGTATAAGTGTGTGTTTATTTTCCATTCAAAATTGACAGACCTTGAAGGCCAATTTCTGAATACGGTATGACATATACAATAGAAATAGAATTACACAAGTAGAAAGTTGGTTGCAATCTTCTTGCCTAGGGACATAAGCTGAATAGCCCCTTACAAAGCATTGCACTTGCAAAAAATTAAATTTGACAAAACTTTGTCGCTCAATAATGAGCGAAAGGGTCACATCATCATCCCGCCATGGCTGAACACAGATTGGACAGGTGTACTCAATGCAGGGTCTGCCATAACTCTTACTGCTACCTTTAACAAAGAAGGAAGGGTGTCCCTGTTCATGGCCCAAAACTGAAGGGAGTTCTCTCCAATAAAAATGACCAAATAGTGATTCAGCTCAACTTGGGGTCTGAAACTGGAATCTCTTTTTGTGTTATGCTGAGAACAGCCCTGATTGGATCTCTGGCTCTGTCATCAGGTTCAGGTAATCACTGGTTGGGCTGGTCTTGCATGCCTCCTCTAGAAAAAGACGGTAGTCAGAAAAAGCACTCAGGTGTTGAATACTGCATACAGCCATAGCACATAACTGGGTTATCATAGGCAAGCATGTCATGAGAATCTATATCAACATACTGAGAATTTCCTTTATAGCCTAATTCTTCTATGTTCTGATATGAAATTGGATTACTACCAAAAACATAACATATTCTTATCATCACAGATGCAACCTCCTCAACTTTTTTGGTGACCAATACATCGTGGGTCAACGACATGGTGCCAAATGAAAGATCCAGCAGAGCAGCTAATAGGTATAGAGGCCATCCCATTATAACATTGACAAAGATCGCTCTGAATCTTCTTTGGAGCTATCTTTGCAGGCTACAGATCAAGCCACCCAAGTAGTGCACTTCGTGTTTTAAATTTTCCAGGTGGTGATTAAAGGAGAGGACACAGGGTACCACAGCACTTCTCGTCACATTTTTTTTCTCCTTATGTGAGGTCTGTGGCTTCTGCAAAAGGCTGAAAGACATCCACTGGTTCCCAAATCCGATTCCGCTCTCTAGCTGTAGTGTTGAGACAATTTTCTGATTGAGAGTCATACCTCGACTGATCTATGTATTTCTGTAGTTCAGTAGCGATGATTTCATGAACTTCTTCAATGATAAAATTCTAACTATTAGAGACAAAATTCACCTCCTCCTGCCCTCAACTGGCACTGATTTTTCCTCAATCACAGAAATATTAGATACAGTCATAAAACCCGATATATACCTGGACATTTTCTCTCCTATCGACCTTCAGCAACTAACTTCAATGATCTCTTCATCTAAACCATCAACCTGTCTCTCAGACCTCATCCCAACCAGGCTGCTTAAGGAAGTTCTACTCTTAGCACTTCTCTATTAGAAATAATCAATCTGTCCTTATTATCAGGTTATGTACCGCAGTCTTTTAAAATAGCTGTAATCAAATCTCTTCTTAAAAAGCCTTCCCTCGATCCAGATGTTTTAGCCAACTATAGACTCATATCTAACCTTCCCTTTCTCTCTAAGATCCTTGAGGAAGGATTTCAGTAATATCATTAGCCCTGTTAGTATAACTATAGTATATATAGCTATTAGTCCCATTATTGTGCTATGCCCCCCCCCTTTCTCATTCTCTCTCCAGCCGGTCGAGGCAGACGTCCGCCCACCATGAGCTGGCATCTGTTCAACGTTTCTGCCCGTTAAAAAGGAGTTTTTTGTTGCCGCTGTCACCGAGTGCTGCTCATGGGGGAAATGTTGGGTCTCTGTAAATAATAACTATAAAGAGTCTGGTCTAGTTTTATATAAATAAAACTGAATTGAATTTAATTGAAATAGAATATTAGGATAGTATATAGATTAATATTAGTTTGTGTTTAAGTCAATACAGTTTAACAGCACCGCAAGCTACGTCCTCCTAAACATTCAATTAAATCGCCACCTAACTTAAACCGTTTCAACATAAGTTGAACATTATAACTGTCAAGAAGGGGTATTTATTGAGGGAGTGTTGTATTATACTGAACTGGTTATCGCTAGTTGTACCTAATAAACTTGCAAAGCTAGATTAATCTAGGACAGCATAACAATCAGAAGCCCAGCTAAGAAAATCATATGGAGTTTGCCATTTCACATATTGTAGTCAAATTTCTGTGATTTGGCTATTTTGGCTTCTCAATAAAATACATAATCCCTTCGAAACCAAGTTTAACATGGCCAATACAGCTAAAAAAGACCAGTCACAGAGCCTACATTTCTTTGTGGGTTTGAAGTTGGATGTTGTGGTGGTCGTGTAACTGATTTTTAAGGCGCAGACAAGGAACAGCCCTTTCCATGCTATGTGCTGCGCACACTGGCTTCTTCTGGTCCATCTCGACCTGGTCAGTTGCCAGGTTTTCCCGCATTCCAGTGGAAATCACCTAATCATGGTTCAAAAAAAAAAACCCCAATGTCTCTACATCTAGAAAAATTAATTATATTTGATTAAAAAAAGGGGTCAAGTCCTTTCGAATGCTCTGTCTCCAGTCATGAATACCAAGTCAAAGACAAGTTGAGTCTTTTATCAGTATTAGTCAAGCGAGTCTCAAGTCCTCAAATTTGGGACTCAAGCCCCCCAAGTCTGGTAAGTTTTGTTGAAACCCCTTGTATAATATATAAAATATCTGCAATGGCCAAAAAAAAAAGAAAAGAATAGGAAAAAAAAAGTAAAAACTATCGGTTTGCACTTTGATACATGACAACAATATAATGATTTGGAAAATAGTTGCAAACAAATGATTGAAGATGTTAATCAACACACATTTAACCTAGATATGAGTGGAAGTGTTCTAAAGTGTGAGTTTAAAAATATATAAAAAAATATGAGATTGAGATTATATATCTGCATCTTCCCGGCGTACATGCACGTGCATGTGTCATTAAAAGAAACGCCCCCTACGTGACCTACTCGAAGGCATATAAGGGCTGCAGGTTGTTCAGATTCAACCCTTTGCACCTGAACTTTGAAACAAGTTGAACTTTTGCAAATCAAAGCTATGAAAAGTAAACTGTGGAGAAATTCATTCCTGGGGGAAAAAAAAAACTACTGAAGAATGGTTACTGCTGCGAGACAGCAGTGAGACAGCAAGAGTCTGGATATGACCTTCAGGAGACCACTGGACCCCCAAGGAGCACCTGCTGAGGTGGACAACTTTTTAAAGGTCTTGAATTCATTAGTAATTAGTGTAATGATTTAAACACACTACTATTTTGTTTAACTCGGCATTGAGTTGTCCAAATGTTGGATCCAAATTAGTAGAAAAAGGTTGGCAACTGGGCCACATTTATATTCATATAATGCAAGAACTTGTTTTGCTTGTGCGCTGATGGAACATTTAGCTCAAAACACCAGGACGTACAGGTGGGAACACAACGGGGCCTGTTGTTGTGTGTGGATGTGACCATGAGCTTTTTGGATTCTTGAAGCTTTAGTTATATCTGGAGCTGATGCCAAATTATCTGGTACTTTTATGTTCAGAGTTTTTCACATTAAATGAAATAATTAACAGATATTCCTTAAAAATGTACCAGAATATCAGTGCTGTTGAGAAGAGAAGTTCAATGGAAGATGTCTGTTTTTTGGACTTTCTTCAGCCTTAACTGTTGTGTTCGGTCTTCACAGAGTTTGTAGGCGGCATGCTGCTACTTTGATAACACAGAAATCCTCTCAGTTTGTTAATTTGATATTATTATTTAATTACCTTTGGAGGCGAACAACAGCAAATTGTTGTAAGACTGGACTGCATTCTGCGCAGCTTCTCCTACACGCCCCGTTATTTGCAATTCATACACTTGGAGACAACATGTTTTTCCTAGAGATCCGTCTCTAGTAGGTTGACTCTCCACCGTAACTTGCATTTCAATCGAGTCTAGGTTTTGGTCATAGCTCTGTGGGCTGGGACTGGACTCCAGATCCAAAACAGGGGGAAAGAGCTTGTGTAAAAACATGCTTCTCCTCTCCTCCTCTCCAGGGGCTCCGCTAGTTATGAATTATACTTGTTGACAGGCACCTTTTAACTAAAATGTTTTTGATTGAGACAATTACTTTTGTTGTTTTTACAGTTTTTGGACCAGAGTAAAACACTGTTTACCTCCGATTTCAACTCCAGCAGAACCTTATGACTGTGCTCAAAAGTCAGAATGGTGTAAACTTTCATTTGGTAATTGACAGCCCAATATTTTAAGATACATGTAGTATTCGACTTGTAAATATGAAATTCACATTACATAAGTGCCACAGACAGGCTATTTATTAAGTGTGTGAACACATCTCAGCTGGATAAAATTCAAGTCAAAGTTGCCTTTTAAATATGAAAACAGAGATCCAAGTTTCAGTGTCTTTTTCTGTCCAGAAATTGTCCGATCTAAATCAGATTAACATTTCCATTAATGTTTGTCACCACATTCAAGTTAGTCATCACAAAACTGTGCTGTCAAACCAGCAGGCAGACGATTCTTAGCTATCCTCATTGTTCTTACTTTCTCACATCCACATCCTACAAGTTCTGTAAAACATTTGTGTACCTCAATTACATCTGCAAATACACAAATAAAATAGGCTTATTCTCTGAATCCTGCTGAGATCCCAAACACAAAATTGTTGATTTTTAATCAGTGAGTCAAACTCTTACGCTGATTGTGACTATACCCGTAATTCTTATAGTTCAAATTTCCATCTTTTTGAAAAAGTTTTTTTCCTAGCTCAACACATTGATAGTTTAAAGTTTTTCCGAGTGACTATGTCAACAGTGGTTATCACGAAGTCTCAGATGAATGGAGGACCTTGAAGACGACAGCAGTGATGACATCAGACCTCGCTCAGGTCTTGTCCAGCAGCTCCCACCAGAAAAATTTGGAAGGACATGCGACAGATGCATCCTCCTATTCCTCCTGCTGCTCCTCAGGAGCTGATGGTGGGGGACCCCAAGGAACCACTTACGCCCCAGAGGCTTCCCAAGTTGCAACTGGAACAACCTGAAGGAGATCTACTCTGTTTCTCAAAGTTTGGAAGAATCTGTCCCCTCAACTTCAAGCCTCAGCCCCTTTACCAAGAGGAGCAGGAAAGAGGGAGACACAGCAAATAAGAACTAAAAGGCCAAAAAGGAATTATGAGGAAAACCCTGAGGAGTCAGCTCCTTCAACATCAGGTCTCAGCTCCTCCACAAAAAGGAGCAGAGAAGAGAGCGATAGAGTGGGTAAGTACTGGGGGGGGAGGGAGACCCTTCCTCATGCCCTTCCTGAGTCAGCTCTTACAACATCAGGCCTCAGCTCCTTTACAAGCCAAAATAAAGAAGATAACTACAGGGTTCAAGCTCAGGCCTTGGACTCCTCATAAGCAGGAGACCCAAGATGGGCTGATAATGGCAAATCGAATTATAGTCTGACAACCCTTTTGCTTCCTGTTTGGAAAACTGTAAAATCTTTTCATTTGGCAGAGCTGGTGATGCCCCTGGAAGCCTTGAGACTTGAAGCTTAAGACTTGTATACACTCTATATTGTAAACTCAACTTGCTTGAATTGGTGGGATACAAGATGCTGAAGTATATAAAATTTAACTTAAACTAATAATCTAAACTGAAGCTACATATAAAACATTATATAAAACATGATTTTATATATTTGTCAGTTGTGTATTTTTGCAAACACAATGTAAATTTACACAACGGAAAGCTGGTCCTAGTAGCACCCACCACAAAATAGAGTGATCTGTATTTAGATTGGTTGTTTCATAAATTTAATGTAAAAAGTTAAAATTGTTTTTATTCAATGCGATTAGATTACATGCAGCGTTTCAGGGTAATGAAAGCATCAAGTCTTCTTAACTGACATTCTATATATATTTTATGTTTCTTCTATTTGTGCTTTCCTGTATTTTTTTAGCATTACAGTATTATAATATTCAAATTTCTGTTGCTCCCTCAATGCCCTGAGATCCTCAGTTGTTGTTTTCTTCCTAGATTGCAGAGGGAATTTACATTTTAATGGTTTAAGCTGCTTGGTCCCACCTTCTTCAGAATGAAAGCTCAGCTAAAATTGTGGGTGACTGCCCAAAACAACCACCTGAATCACACCAGCTCCTACATTAGAGAAAAAGAAAAACCTTGACATGGTTTTAAAACCTTCTGGCTGGAGGGGCTTCATATGCATTACAAGGGGGCATTTTATTAGATATATTTTAAATTTACCACATGAAAATACCATAATTAAATCAAAGAGCCAGAGGCTCTGACAGGGCAGATTAATCTCCTCCAGGTTATCATAGTCATTGTGATACTTACTTACTGCCGCCATTTAAGTAAACAGTAGTAAGACAGAATGTTGATTACAACTTATCAATAGTTGATATGGACATACAAAATATACATGACAGAATATACACAGAGAATCAGCTGATGTGTTAACTTATTCAATTTTTATTGAATCAAAAAACTTTTTTAGAAATTAAAAGATGTTAGTCCCTTAGAAACGTCATGTACATCAAGACAAATGAGAAATTTGAAACTGCTAAATCTTTTGCATTTATTTGGCCATAACTGTCACAAAGCTACTGAACATGCTAAAATTGATCAGCTCTAGTCAATTGTATGAATCCCAGTGGATCTCCAAAAGGGATAGTTTTCTCTATTTGTTTTAAAAAGACCAAGAAATTTTCTTTACAGTTTATTTAACTGTATAATGCAAAGAGATATCTGACAATGTAGTTTGATGTCTGCAGCCATTATGGTGTCAGGAAATGTTCATGAACTTTGCAGAAAACCATTCTCAGTGGCTTAAACTTTGCAGAACTATTTTTTTCTTGGCAAAGTTAAGGCAGGTCCCTGTCCTGCCAGGGGGAATCTAAATAAACTATAACTATATAACTCTGACAACATGGTATGCTCTATATACATTATGTAACATAATTTACAGAATTGAGTGAGAAAGCATGAACACCACTAGTATAGAACTATGCAAATACAATGAGTGCCAAAAGCTTAAAAATATGAATTTACCTCATGTAGGCCTTAGATTGAATTGCAATTTGTTGTTATGCAGCTATGTGGAGGTAAACAACTGCACGAGAAATTTATTCATGATGCCCCCCCTCTCTATATTGTTCAAACAGTATTTTCTTTAGGTGTCATTTGAATATTAATAAGTTTGCTACAAAGAGTTGATTTGTTTTAACAATTTATCAGATACTGATAAAATTCATATGGTCCCAATGCTATTGCCACTACTTCTACTGTTAGATGAAATCAAAAAAGTAGACTCCCAGGTATATTAAAGCAGTTAAACCTGAGATAGGATCCTATGATTTGAGATTATAAAGGACTTCGAATATGCCTTTTCACAGCAAACATTTTGACTTATCATACTCTATTAAAGTGAGCAATGACAGAGTCACAGTGAGCCTACCTGCATGATACCAGAAACCTAGAACTTTGGCAGCTAATTTTACACCTGTACTTTTGCCACTGTGTCAAATGTCAAAATGTCAAAATGTCTTCCCTAAACAGGCCCATTTGATGCATGTAAAACCCATTAGATTTTAACTGGATGTGGATATTACACTGATTATTAATCACACACAAACATACTTTTATTTTCAACAATTTCTTTTATTATTAATCAGAGCAATATAGATATTTGAGGGTGATTTGATTTCCCGGGTGTGGCTGCACCAGCAGTGATGCTGAAAGAAAAATTTGTTAGAGTGTAAAAGGGTATGAGTTCTATCAATAAATGTAACACATACAGATGCACCACAACATTTTAAAAAAACAAAACAAACATCTCTTGTGTAAGGATTTACTTTGCACACCGCAGGATTATATTTTCTAATTTGCAACACAGAAACTGATCTGATGTTTGACTCAGCAGGGTACATCAGTAAGTTAGCTAAATCATGTAGTTATTTTCTGTTCTCACTGGGTTTTATCTCAGGGTCTGTTAATGTTGAGGTGCAACCACATTTGGAACATATACTAGTTGCTAGTTATTGTTTGAGGCAGATGTGACAGTGTGATATACAAATTATGCATCGTTGATAATTCCCACATGAGAAAATGAAGCCGCTATATGCCCTCATCAGCACAGAAAATATCTGGCATCATTGGGTAGCTGAATGATGGGAAAAACTGAGCAAAGTTTGAATGCTAAGAATGTCAGGCCTACAAATAAGAAATTATAGCTGAATGAAAGAAACATTAAATGTTTACAAACATTTTCACATGTGATATCTCAGGTTATAGTCAGTCGTGAGGCACTCATATTGGACAGGCAGTTTATTTACAAATAGCAGACCCATACACACACAAAAAAGAAAATAATAATGGCAAATTTTCCAAAGAATGTTGGGTTTTGGGGAATTTGTATCCAACAGATCTCAACAATCAAAGCACAATTTCCCTTAATCTCTAATTGCTACTGTCTTAGGGCATCAAAAAGTACTCAAAAACATACAATCACTGATGGTCATCAGCAATTTACTTTATAAAAATATCACCATGGTGACCCACAGATTCATAGATTTGACTGTGGGAAGAAGGACATATTTACAGTAATCCACATAAAGGGAAAAGTGGAAAGAAAACATTTAGGAACAAAAAAGGTGGAGGAAAGGATGAGCTGTGAAGAGAGGGTCCCAAAAGGCAAAGCTTGAGCAATTCTTGCTTTAAGGTCTCTAAATGGAAACCTTTTAAATCTTTTTCATTTGTCCTGTAAAGACCAGACAAACAAATCAGTTAAAAAGAGGATAGTACAATTTGAGAGTATAGATAAAGTGTAAATAAACATTTTAAATGCAGGACTTATAAGTGCTTACTTATAAGCTCCTTATTTTTACAATACATCAAAAAACAAAAACAAAAAAACTGTGCAGTATAGCAATAAAACAATTACGGTATATCCTTTCTATGTTAATGATGCCTTTCTAATTTAACATACATGCAAAAAAATCTGTGTGAGTTTAGATGAAAAGAAAAGATCTTTATAATAAAGATTTATTTGCAGTTATTAGGTGATTTGTTTTAAAACACTGCAGGATACTACACTAGCAACAATTCAGTATAAACATGACAAAAAACTGAAGGAATTACATCGTGACCAGAGATATTGTAGGATATGTTGGTACTTTACTTTAGGGTGGACAATTATTAATAATTATTCATTAAGCATTACTATTTATTATCCAAAGGGTTATCTCTAAAATTCTGATAAATATTTGACAAACATCCTGGTGCCCCTGTTGCAGTATAATCTCTACCTTTTGTGTAGTAATTTGTAAATTGTGTATTTACATTAACTGTCTTCAACAATTCTTTATCAAAATTATTCTTTATCTTTTCTGCAATTATTTATCTGTTGACAGCTTCAGCTACTGATCAAATGTAATGAACAATCATATACCCTAGAGTAAGGTTCTGTAAAAGACACTGTCGAAAAAAGAATTTGACCCATGTGCATACAATTGTTATTGTATGACACAATTGTTATAGTATGATGAGACACACCATTGTCAGCTGTATTGAAATGTTAAGATGACAGAGATGCAGGGAGGGAGAGTAATGGCTTCAAACAAGCTTGTTTTTCATCTGTTCATTATCTTAGGGTTAAACACACATGATTTGTATTTCTCAATAGGGCCAATGTCTAATGATTGCACCAACATTGTGTTTCAAAATTATGGTCCTGGCTGTCTGTAAAGACAGAAATGTACTTTTAGAAACAAAGCCTCAAAAAGGAAAGAGCGTAATGACTAGATCCGTTGCAGAAAAACGTGCCACGAAGTTCTACAATGAAACCAGATCAGAATTGTCAGCAGGTTGTGAGAGGGAGTCTAAAATATGTCAATGGGATGGTGAGTAAGAAGGTGAGAAGTGCTCTTAATGTCAGACGGAGATCTCACCTCATAGTTGTTCTGTAGAACAGCCAAAATGGACAGACTGACAAGGTTTAGTATCTAGAGTGAGTCTGCCAGTGCTGAAGGAGCAGGGGAAAAAAAGATGAAAGGACGTGCTGGTCACAATAGAGACCAACACATGAAAATAATAATGAACAGCAGAAGACTCATATCCATATAGTCACTACCAACACACCAGCCTATGACTATATCGTAGGTGTGTTTACTGGACATATAGTATACAGTGTAGGTAAATATCAGCACTGGAAATACAGTGAAATCTTAATAATACTAAAAAGCTCTTTCAAAGCTATTCAGCTATTTCTGTGATTGGCCCATTCTGTCTGACAAAGTGGAGCCTACTACAATCCTGCATCACACCTTAGTGTATGTGTGGAAGATATTCATGTCAAATGAATAACATCTATGAATGAATAACACTGTTCTTTTGAGATAAAACCACAGAGAACTGCACACTAGAAACTGTGCATTTACCCACCTGGTGTGAATGAAGCATGCAACGAGATACATGCATATGACATGGATAAGAGATAACATACCACAGTGTGAAGGACATACTGTCACTGTCACTGTTACTGTCACTCCTCCAAGTGTACTGAAGTATGAAAATCCAGGATGCGAATAACCTCTGACCTATGAGTGGGATGAGGGGGAAGTGTTCTCTCTTTATATTTTTATGAGCAACATCATCATCTAATGCCATTAGCTCTTACTGATGGTTGATGTGGTGGGGAAAGATGAGGTGGAGGGTGCCCTCTGCTGGTGAAACATGAGATGAGGAAAGGGTCACAGCCACATGGGAGTGGATCAGGACAGCACACTGGTGTTCTGTGAATCCACGTCTTGCATGCTCATGACATCTGTACTTACTCCACTCTCATATATAGGGTTGTCAAAAGCTGACTCTTCAGTCATATTGTCATACGGTGGCGAAGATGTCGGCATTCTGATAGACTTCCCTTGCAGTCTGAGGAGGAACAGAGGAGAGAGACGGGGAATGTCCTGTCAAGGCTCATTTCATTGCAAATAAAATAAATGAAGTTTTAAGTTATTACTTACTTCGCAAAGTAGACATAAATCCCCAAGACAACCACTAGGATGATTGTAGTTGGAATAAAAACTGCAAGGGCGATATTGGTTCCCTCCATGTCATAATCCCTATTAACAACTATAAGGAGAAAACCACACAGAAAAAGATATTAACTCTGGCAAACAAACATACATAATGAAATGAAATGCATTGATTCTGAAATGTTTAAAAACACGACTCACCATCTAGCCTGCGTTCGTTCACATACTGGGTTGAGGATGCTACAAAGACACAGTTGCAGTTAGTCAGTATTTGGAGTTGTAAAAAACACAAAGCACAGTGGAATATATTATGCTTACATTAGAAATAAGTAGAAAGTCTTTGCAATCACAAACAGCAACAAAATCAATTGCAGATGATATAGTCTAGGTCAAACTGTATTACCAAATGTTGTGACAACTGTAAAAACTGAAAAATGTGCTACAATGAGCCAATGTGATTTACCTCTGCAGTCAGGAGGTGTGCTATTCCACTGTGATGGGTGACCAGGGATACAGTAGATGGTGGCCTCACCCCGCAGCTCGTAGCCTGAGTGGCAGGAGAAGGTCAGTGTCTCTCCTGCCTGGTAGAAGGCTTTTTCAGAGCTCTGCACACTGGTGGAGGCAGCACCAGGGTTCCTGCACGGTTCGTACTTTTCAGCTGAGAGGAAGTACAGTGTCTTGAATCACAAAAACATTCTTATGCATCTTTTACAACAGTATAAACACTTAGTCTCATATGATCACATATAAAGGAAACAGACACATTAACTGAGGCATGAAAGGCAACATTTTGTTATTCACATCATGCAAGTAAGGACTTGGGCTAGATTTGCTTCCAGCTTGGATGTTGAATCCAAAGGGGCATGATGTAGCAAAGAATTAACAAAAATATAATTAAAACCAGTTAAAAATCTTCACCGAATATGCAGTAAATTATACATCTGTCATAAGTGATACATCACAAAAAAAATAATCAAGGAGATGATTAAACTTGAAATCAGTCAATTCACTCCAACTTAACAATTTTATTTTTTTTTTTAACTCGAGGACTTTACTTAATATATTCATTCACTCCAGGGCCATTAGTAAGTCTATGCCCTCCCGCCATGGGATTGAGGTGTTTCAATTGTTTTATCCACCCCATTTTTGGCCTATATCAGTGAAGGCAGGCTAAATAACAGAAGCATCTCTGTGTAATGCAGTGTAGCTCAACACCGCTACACACTATATCCTTCAAAATGACCATACAGTGGAATCAACACTTCTCTAAAACACTTTGGTTAAAAACTGAACATTATAACCTTCATGAATGGTTGATTTACTGCTTCAGACTGAATTAGTTGTCGCTAGATGTAACTAATAAACTGCCAACTGAGTGTATATTTGTAACTATCACTTGTATGCACAGTCACTGGAATTTATTGGTTGTTCTCGGTTTTGTTCTCATCTGGGAATGGAGTATATGCGCTGAAATACAAATGCATATACGCCTAAAGATGTTATTTATTTTAATGGTTTCCCCATAAATCATTATTATCGCCCTATAACATCCCCTCCCCCCTTTAAAAATCTAATGCAGTAACATTTACTCTTAGTACATTTTTAACTGATCCACGTGGTACTTTTTACTAAGTACATTTTTACATAAGTAGTTTTACTTCTACTTGAGTGAAACTTTTAAGTGACGGTTCTTTGATTTGTGTGCAATTTTCCAGTCCCCTCCCAGTGCATTAGTCAGAGTTTGTCACCAAAAAAACAAAATTACCATAACAATAACACGTTTAATATATTCAGTACTCAAAAAGTGTGGGAGTGTACAAGAGTATGTGTAGGTGAGCGTGATTTGTGTTACTTACGGACACACTTAGGCAGCCTCTCACTCCACTTGGGCGTGGCTGAATCTCGGTTGTAGCAGGTGAGGAGACTGCTGCCAGACAGGATGTAGCCTTTATTACAGATAAACTGCACTGTCGATCCAACAGTGAAGCGGCTGCCTGTGATCACCTTACGGCTGTGCTCCACATTTCCAGGGTCCTGACATGTCAAAACTGGTGAATAACAAAAACAAAATTATCTACATGGTAGTATGGAGAATAATATGGAGAATGTAGCAAATGTAGCCCCTGGCCAAAATCCTCAAGCAGAGATGAGGAGCAGGCAGAGATTTTATTTTTATTTTTTAATTTTCAAACTTGTTTTCTTCAGCTCGAACCGAAACTGTCTTACTACATCACTTGAAGCAGAAGATCAGATTTGCTCAGCCACAAAAGTCTGTTAACAGACTTCGGGAGTAAAAATGACAACCTTTTCCCTTAAGTTCACAGCGTTGTACATTTGCTTAGTTATGACCACTGCAACTAAGTCATAGGTGAAATGACAGTTAGGAGTACTGGACAGTTAAAAAGAGATCTGCAATTTTACAGATTCTATAGTTTATGGGGGCTTGAAAATTGCTTATACGTTTTGTTTTCCATTCAAGTAACTGATAAGGCATTTCATTACTTTCATTACCTCCACCAAGGAGGTCATGTTTTCAGTCGAGTCTATTTGTTTGTTTATTTCTCAGTGGGATTACAAAAACTACTGCACCGATTTGCAGTTAAATTTAGTGGAGGGGTGGTACATGGGCCATTAAATTTTGGTGCATTCCAGTTTAAAGGACTGGCATCAGGATTTTTTTTTTTTTCTATTTTCCCCAAATTTTTTGTTACTTTTCCAGGAAATAATGTATGGATCTTGATGTAAAAAAGTCAGACATATTAAGGTGTTGAGATCTATGAGTTTGTCAAATTTGGTGTAGATCCAAATGATAATCCAGTTCGGGTAGAAGAAAATGCTGAATCTGCATTACAAACAAAGCCAAACTTACTATATTCTATAACAAATGAATAATTTGATATCAAATTACTTCTTTTAATCATTTAATTTTTCTACTATAAGAGCTTGACAGACTTGTGTTGTATTGTTTGGCCTTGGCAGAAGAATTAACTCTGCTGAGTGCCATTCCAGTCAATCTATTAAAAATTAATAATTTGTGGGCTGCCTATAAAGAGCTTTCAAATAGTACCTTCCACTAGATGCTTTTGCTAACACTCAGCTGCTCCATGCACTGTTGACTGCTGTAATGAACTGGCTACACAGCTAGTCTGAAAAACTAGTGACCATCAATCTCCAGACATCTACAAAACATGTGCAGATTAAAATCATTAACAGAATAAGAATCTTATCAAATAATCTAGTGTGCTTGATAAGAAACCTACAGTCAAAGAAATCCGGAAATACATGACTGGTGAAGTCTTACTGCCTTTCACCCCCCTGTGTTGCTTTGTGCGCTTCCTCTCACCTTCCTCACATCTCGGCACATCACCACTCCAAGTGAGATCCCACTGGCACATGAGGATCTCAGAGCCCACCAGCTCATATCCAGGGTAGCACTGGTAGGTGATGACAGTTCCGTGGATTAGATCAGGATGGGACGTGCTCTTCCAGCCATTGGTGATCTCCGGCAGCTCAGGACAGGTGTCGTTCCTTGGCACCTCTGTTGTTGTTTGACATGGAGCAGTTCGTGTTGGTAGGAGACAGGAGACATAGAAGTGGAAAAATTAAGATTTCCAAAGTGGTGAACACGATGAGAAAAGACATTGTTACTGAGAGTACAGAAATAATTTAATGGTAAATATCTCTATATTAAATTTTCATTCTTTGTACAGGATCTAGATTGTAAAGTGGCACATGGTTCCTCAAGAAAATCCCAGCATTAATATGTAACAACTTCCTTAGTGGTTTGGGAGGAAAATGTAAATACAGGCTTGTGATGTTTGCTGGGCGGAACACAGTATGTGGCTTGGCACCAATCAGTCTGTGCCTCCCTAAATGCAGTATACGCAGCCAAGAACACAAAGCACTGAGCAAAACCAGGTGATGTTGAAGTGTACCCTATTATTTTATTTCTCTGTTTGGTGTTATCTAATCCTGTGCACCTGGGATATGCCAGAAAACAGATCGACAGAGGCACAGCAAGAGAAAAAGGCAAGGAAAGGAACAAATAGACTTTCTTTTAGGTAATTGGTAACCTGCTGAGTTCTAGGTATGAGTAACGTTTTATGATCTGCACTTATTACCATATTTTTGTCACAGTATCTGTCTTCCAAAGGGAGATTTACTCGTACAATTACGTTCATATATATAATTCTAAGAAAACTTGAAAATGAAGCAATTAAAAAAAAAAAATCACAATGTAATCATCGTTAAACCAAAAAAGGAAAAAAGAACCGCCATCTTACCAAAGAAGTGGACTACAAAGCCATTGTTGTAGCCATAGATATTGGTGGCAGGATCTGACTGAAACTGAATGGTGACATCAGCCATAGACGTGTAGAGCTTGAAATGTGGCCGTGTCCCGCTGTATTGACCCAGGATGTTTGCTGTGAGGTCATCGCCATCATAGAAGGTCAGCAGGTCATTCTTACCCACATGTAGCCTAGGATAAACATAAAAAGGTAAGTAAATGTCTTACCTAATGATATGAATGAACGTTTACATATGAAGTACAGCTAAACCAGATGTCCTATGCCTGTGGTTATGTATGTTCACTGTGTATTTTGCTCAAAGCCATAATAGTTAACTAGCTTGTACATTCTTTGGCTGATGAAAGCAAAAGCTGATGACATAAAGCAGTGTCAGCTGTACTTGGAAAATATTATTTCTGTTTATATTGGATGGATCTGACATGAAGTAAACACTAAATAATTCATGATGTTCATGATGATTCTGCCCCCTGCATTGCTCTCATGAATATGTACCGAAGTGTATATGCGCAAAAAGATGAGCATAATATAATAATATCCTTTCACTAGACTTATAAAAGAATCTATTAGAATTCAATATTTACATACTATTTAATGTAAGGCAGCCATGTCAGTGTGACGGAATTTCTGCTGAAAATGATTAGCTGAAGAATGCATTAACCTTTTCCATTTGGTGATTCATATGCTCTTGCCATCTTTATAGAGCATGAGTATAGCTTGACATTTATTGGCACATAGTGATGGTGAATGGTGAAAAAAAAGTAATGAGTCAAAATTGTTAATATTCACAAGATGTGCTGAATAGAGCTTAACAGTGATAATTAGCCCAGTGCCACTCTTCACACAAGTCAAGTAACAATGCTTTGTTGGTATCAATCAGTGATACCCAAGAATACTCATACTAAAAAAGAAAAAAGAAAAAACATGTCTGTAGGTGTCGTCTCACCTTGTTATACATCCTCTGTCATTATCTCTTTCCCCGTATTCATCTGTCATTGTCATTGATTTACTGTAAATTTAAATCTGCAAAAATGTGGTCACATTATCGAGAATTGAGCTGTGAAAGTCAAATTCAAGAAGTCAAAATTAAATGTGGGATCACTGAACTGCATGGAAATGCACCTAGCAGAGCCACATGTAGACATCAGAGAGAGGGAAGAGAGAGCTAAACACTAATAACACTGCTATAAATACCCTTTACACCAGTAAATAAATATATATAAACATAGATGCACATTTCTCAACAAAAAAAAAAACAAAGTAATAACATTTTGTGTATATATATATATATATATATATATATATATATATATATATATATATATATAAATGCTCAGTTTACAACACAGTATAATGATATATCGCTATTAAAGTAGCGAAGAAAAATACCATTTACATAATGTTTTAAATTTGAGGGAAAAAGTCAAGATTGTGATTGATTAAAAAAATTGTGATCCGACAAAGAAAAAAAAGACATTTTCTCCCAATGTCAAATACATGTCGAATTCTATTCCCTAGAGGTTTTCTTTATGATTTTTACGCTGTGATTTCCCCATTTTGTGTTTTTCATTTCCTAAAATATGGATATATGGGCTTTGGAGGACTGTCTTGCCTAATGAATAACCTCTCTACGAGTTCTCTTTCTGTGTTCACATTGATTGCCCTGATTGAACTCACATGTCTGAAACACTATATAACTATATAAGTCAGTGAGATTTTTTTTTTTCTTTAATTCCAGAGTGCGGAAACATTGATGCATAGAATTAAAGATGAAAAGCTTGCAGTGTTGGTACTTTTTCCAATATTCTCAGACTGACCATCAGTTCTGAACATCAGGTGTGTAGCTTAGTTGAAACAAACACAGTCATAGGAGTCTGTTATGGGGCTGGTTTATCTTTGCCTGACAAAGTTTTATGATGATAAAAACGGAACAAATGACCCGAGTCTGTTTGCCTCTTCTCACATATCTTATTCACAGCCTCCCCCACACAATTTCCATATTACTTCTAAGCAGAAACAAGCTGCAGTTGGAATCAAAGAGATTCATCCACTTCAGCTTTAATTACCCAGGATAGGAAAAAATACTGTTTATGTTCACTACGAGCATTAACTAAGTCATTTATATAGTTAGACCCACGAGATGTATATTCAAGGTAAACTAGTTGAGGCAAATAATTTCCTAATAGAAAAATTTTGAGAGAAACACATCTGAATGACACAAATCTGTCTGCTTGTCCAATGGGCTAGTGTATAATTTTGGGCAAAATTAAAATCCAGCCTCTCCTGACAGACGATGCCAGCCCCCCATTTCCACAATGCCACAAGAACTCTTCACGCATATTCAGACGAGTGTCTCTTGGCATGACAATTGTGCAACAAAAAGGAAGAAAATCAACAGAATACATAAAGTTTTCACACTTAAGGCTCCTCCGTTCGTTGGTATATATTTTTGTAACAACTTTTTTGATGCAGGCTCCATGACTAAGATGCACCCTGCCCACACATGGTGACTGCATGGAATATCAGACAATGGGGATTTTTATCGGTAGGAGTAGTAATCATCTGGACAGCAGGTTGAAAACCCTCTGCAGAATTGCACAGAGTCTCATCTAATTCAGTCTTGTCACAATAAAACAGGGGTGTCCATCAGTTAGGTTCACAGAGCATCACCACATCTAATTTGTTTGTGTTTTTTTTTTTTCTGTCGTCAACAGGGCTATCCACTACATCCTTGCACAATATTTCACCTTATCTCCTGCCAGCCTCCCTGCATTCAGGCTACCCTAGAAGGAGGGACATGGTAGCGTCAGTTAGCAATCTTACTGTGTGATTGCATCCTGTCTTTGTATTTCATCGTTCTCCTTTTGCTTCGAACTGTACAGGTTTTGGACCTGCTCATTTCCTCTCATCTCTTCCACAGCACGTTTCTTTTTTTTCTCTCTTCACCTGGGTCTAGTGCTTGATTTCGCTACTTTTACTGTAACCCATTCTATTCTTTCCACATTGCTATATCTTATCAACACCACAAGCCATATTTTTCAGATCATTTCACGAATCTTGTTGGGTGAGCTGAATAGCATTGCTGCTGATCTTCATCCTCTCCTGATAAATGTATACCGCAAACATGCTTCTGCACTTATATATGCATTTGCTTTCAGTTCTTATCTTTTCAGAAGTCAAAGCAGCTCAAGATTGAAGCTTTGCTTCTCACTGTCTCATTGGAGGGGCCCTTTCTCAAACTACTGCAACATAAATGCTAAATTCTTTTTCCTACAGATATCAAACTTAGCATTAAAAGACAGATGCCCTTTTTCCTTGGAAAAAATCCTAAATCTACAACAGTGCTTTTACAAGAAGACCATAATAACACTGACTCCCACTCAAGAACTTTGGCCAGATATTAGACAAGGACTAATATATCAGATTTATTGTCAACAGCAACAGCAAATCGCACACTTTCCCACTTGACAGACAGTAACCTCTCCTCCTGTCTAGGTTTCTAAAAAGCCCCCCCCCCCCCCAGTCACTCTAAATCATCAAGAATGCTGCAGTCAACCTTGTCTTTAAAATTTCCCACTGACCCCGCCCATTTGCTCCACTGTCTGAAGTGTATTCAAAACCCTGATGACAACACGGAGGACTGCCAAATGAACAGTGCCTTTATTCCAGACTCACACAGCAGACTGTGGTGAGTCACTACAAGCTGCTCAGCTGCCTGCTATGTAGTAACCTGGCAATCTCTTCACCCAAATGTCATCCCACCTGGCTCTTGTTTAAATGGTTTCCCCTCTAGTCAGGAAAGCAGTCACTCTCTGTCCTCTGTTTCCATCTGACTAATGTTCTATAGAAATATTCATGAACCGTCCCCTAATGTTAGTAGTTAGTTCTTGCCTTTCTTCTTTTATAGTAACATTGATTTATTTTATTTTTTTACCGTTAAGAGTTGTGATATGTGATTGAATACGTCCTTCACCGACGCAGCTGGGTGTTTTCTAAGGTTCTGCTTTTTTTTTTTCTCTTTTTCAAAAAGGACTTTTCAGAGAATTTACGAAAACGTCTCTGATACCTATGGCACCAGCTCAGTCCTGAGGAGGTGACAGCTGTGTTTGGTGCGAAGCCTCTAGATATTTTGTCACCTTCACTGACATGTCGAGTAACATCAAGTTTAAAAGAATGTGACAAATTTGCGATAGCACTAACAGAATTCAGTATCAAGATTTCAGCCTCCTTTGTCTGTTCATTGATGGATTTAGCATTTTTAATTTTTTTTACCAATGGAAAAAAAAACATTTAGTTTTCAGGCTTCCACATAACTCCAGCACAA
Organism: Istiophorus platypterus; assembly: GCA_016859345.1. NCBI lineage: Eukaryota > Metazoa > Chordata > Actinopteri > Istiophoriformes > Istiophoridae > Istiophorus > Istiophorus platypterus. Next base: position 7,715,471 of record CM029129.1, read on the forward strand.
GTCGACTTACTACTGTAATGCTCAGAGCCTCCACAAGAGGACTCTGTAAACCCAATTGGTATTATCTAAAATGTCTCTGATCCTGCTCAGTAAACTAACACATACCACTGTAACACAGCCCTTTTCACTGTCTTGCATCGTGAGACATTTGTGGATATACCCTGAATGCCAAAATCTGCATGTGAACCATTCACTTACTGTGTTCCACAGGTGGGGATATCAGCTGTAACTCCTGTCTCCGGCTCTTGCTCAAGCACTGCTCCATGCTAATTAGCAAAGAGCCAGCCCTCCTGTTTGGCCTAAATTAATTAATCAGTCCTCATTATGCACACCGTTCCTCTGTAATTGCCAGCACAGACACAGTGATGAATGATAATATGGAAAAACATTTTCATTAATGGGGAAAAGTGTGTGCCCACCCTTATAATGAGACAGCTCTCATCCACAAGAGCCTTTTGCCACTTAAACATGCATAATGCATACACACAAATAAACATCCTTTCATACAAATTACATGTTGATCGAGTCTTTAGGAGCACTATTCTAAGGCTGCGCATACCAGGCACGAGGGTAATGGTACGTTCTGTAGGGATCAGACAGGCTGTTGGGTTTCTACTGCCATGAAGGCCATGCATGACCAACCTTGAGATAAACTAGAGCCGGCCACAGCACCATTAATTTACAGCGTGTGGCTTCGTGTGGCTCAGATTAAAACAAACTTAAGGTGTAATTTAAAAAGAAATCTCTGAATGAAAATCAGTCTACCTCAAACGTGTTTACTGCTGCATGAAAAAAATCCCCTCTGATCTTTTTTTTTTGTTGTTGTTTTTTTTTTACCCAAGGTGCACTGGTTGACTTTCAACATCAGTCATTAATCACTGAGTCATAAGCTCCAGCTAAAAAACAGAGAGGCAAACAGGACTGCACAAACCCCTGTGTGGTATTCAGACATTGCACATTATTGGTATCCTCTGATGGTATTATTTCCTTTTGATCTGTGGATCATATTTGAGTGATGGCTCATATCTCAGTGCCTGAAAGCCTAGAAGATAAACAGTTTGAGGCATAATGTGCATTGTGGCCATGCAGCGGCACGCAAAACTGGGGCAGTGCAGAAATGTCTGCACTTTCGCCACTTGGGCAGTTTCTACCCAAAAGGTGTGCCCAGACTGAAGTATAAAGTAAATGTTCAGTTTTCTTGTTTTAATACAAATCATGGTACAAGTCATGGTTTGTGGAACACTACAAAAAAAAAAAGATTTTTCATATTTATATATAACACATATATATATGTATACAAACTGCTTGATCTTTTTCTACAGTTTGATCTAATTCAAATTCTACAAAAGACTGAACTGCATTTTTAGAAAATTTCTTGACATAATATTCTTTTTATGTTTCATGTTTACATAATATGTAAAAGTTTTTTTCTTGTTCAAGTTAAAGTTTTCACCTTTTCACTTTCTTTTTAGTTTATTGTAAAAATATGCACACTGTAAAAGTGTAAATGGACATGTCAAATTTGTGGTAGAGACCCAAAAATTTAGCTAAAGAAAAATAGAAAAATAGAAACCAAACACAGCTACCACCTCCTCAGGACTGAGCTGGTGCCATAGGTATCAGAGAAGTTTTCTTAAATTCTCTAAAAAGTCCTTTTTGAAAAAAAGAAAAAAAAAAACAGAACCTTAGAAAACACCCAACTGTGTCAGTGAAGGACATATTTAATCACATATCACAACTCTGAACAGTTAAAAAATCAAATTCCAAAAATAAAAATGTTTTCTAAATCTACCAGAATGGATTGCAATCTCTTCACACAGAATCAAGACCTCATATCATAATCAATCGATGAAATCTCATCAAACTCCAGAAGTATTTATTCATTCTTACAGCATGGAAAACAAAACTGGACAGAGCAAATGCCTGCATGCATAAATGACCACCATGACCAATAGCTAACAATAGCCTCTGTTTGAGATTTTTCAGCAACTTTATTTTGCTACAACCTCAGGCAGTATTCCTGCTGGTTTAATTTTAACCTCTCTGTGCCCTCCTGTGTGCAAGTGCTTAAGGCAATAACACAAATCACTTGTGCTGTAGTTTCTGTGCTCTCTGAAATATTGTGGGAATCACTCATACCAGGCAAACAGATAAATCCGTATAAATTGAGCCAACAAAGATCCAGATTCTCATGTAGATTAGAGTAATTTTGTTTATCAAGAAAACAAGGAAATGTTTTTGTTCACACTTAAGAGCAGTAGTTTGGATGAGAAAGCACGGATGTGTTGCATGCATGTGTGTTGTGGAGAGGACATTTATGTACAATAAAAGTGATGGTGAAATAAAGTGTGCCTGTATTTGTATGTGCATGTGTCTGTTTGGTACGCTGACCCTGAGGCTCAAAAGATGTAATTTCACAGAACGCAGCCACATTTCAAAAAATACAACACTTCAGAAAATACAGTAGAATTTCATGGAACCCAACAGGCAAAGGTTGGACAACATTTCTTGTCCCTGGTGACAGTTCAATGTCAGTTCCTATTTCTTTTGTGTGCTCCTCTAAAAAGTGTCCTTGCGAAAAATTTAAACTGAGTTTAAAAGGATGTAAGAGGATACTGAAATCATATGGGAATAATCTAACAAAGGACATTCATGCGATGTAATTTGACACACTGCAGAAAAGAAATGGGAGCAGGAAATTGACTTTTCAAGGCATAGCTTTTTCAATAAAACCAAAAGCCTAAATGATTGGCCAGTAAGCCCCTAAAGTGTTGTTCCACCCTTTCCATAATCTGAAATGTCGTGTTTTTGAAAATGTCATTGACTTTTCTGAAATGTTGTGTTTTGACACTCAGGGCCACCGTAGTTTTGACATCTGTGTGCATGTGCATTGAGTGTGTATTGAATTACAGTTGGGAACGCTGGATAAGTGGCTCAGAGTAGTTCACTGCCAGAGCATATTCATTTCAAAGCCAACTCTGAGACACACACCAGGGAAGCAGGAGCAGGGAGGCTTACTGGCTAATCTGGTCAGAGAGCGAGCTGGAAGCTACACAGAATTCTTAATGTAGTGAATGGGGGGAAAAAAAATCTAATTAGTGACTGCAACCACAGAAACCCTTCCCAGTGTGCATGTCTTAGTGTGTCTATGTGACTGAGTGAAAAGATGAGGAAGAAAGTGAGAGTGTACGTGTGTTTATGTCAGGAGATGGACTGTTTAACATCTCGAGGTCAATCTGACCTCTTTTCTGACCTCGCTGTGTGAGTTTTAGTCTTACACCTGAGTGCAGTCTCTTACACTTGGATGTCAAGCATGATCCTCTTGTCCTCTTCCACATGGATGCCCCAGATGCAATCCTGCCCCTTGTCATAGGCCTCAGGCCAATTAGGAGACAGCACCACACCGGCAGAGTCTGTGATCTCCCCACTGCACACAGCTGCAAAACACAGATTGATGCCGAGATACAAATGTATGCACTGCACTGATGCCAAGGCACTGAAAATTGATATCACAATCAATTTAACATGTAAATTAGAAAGAAAAGTAAATACCACATCAGTCAATGTGTAATGTGCTGTTAACTTGGTTAAAGAAATTGGAAAATATATGTAAACTGATATATGAACTACTATATGACTTTATAGGATGGAACCAGAATGTTAATACTTTGAAAACACAGCTGAAATGCAGTTAGCAACCCCACTGACTTCAAAACTGCACACTAGCTATGAATTTCTTGGTGACCATGACCCACAGGTGGAGGAATTAAATTTTCTAATATCTAGCTTTGGTAGAGCACTTTTCACTTTCACTGTGCGGCAGAATGACTATGCTGGTAACAAAGAGTGGGAGTAAGGTCAGCATGTGGCGTGTGTGTGTGGGGAGAGTGAGAGAGGGAAGGAGGAGAAGGGAAGGGCTCAGGGGTAGACTGCTGTTTCGAAGGGTGTGTAGTCTTTGCAGTGTGGCAGTGCTCATCCCAGGTCAACTATTATATGCCTTTAATCTTAAGCACTTCCAAAATCTGCCCTGCAAATACATGTATCAAAGTAAATCATTGTTACAGTTTTAAGAGGAAATTTATCATGGATCAGAGGAAAGCAGCTTAGGAAGATATAGTTAACTGCCAGTGGTGTTTAATATTTGAATAAAAAGACTTCACTAACCTCTGCACTGATCAAGAAGACAATAAATGTCTTAGGTCCTTAGGCCAGTCATATCTGGCACCAAGTTCTTCTCCAGAGGAAGCACATTTTTCAAAAAAGATTTTATGTCACACTATTACTTGAGCAGATGAAATCTGTTGACTCACCCCTACAGGCTGGCTCAGTTTCATTCCACTGTGGGTTTTGTGAATCCACACATTCAATCACTATGGAGCCTTGCTCTAGAGTGTACCCGGGATCACATGAGAATTCAACCACTGTACCCACACTGTAAGTGGAGTCACTGCTGCTGAAGTTGCCGTATTTCACAAAGGGCTCATAGCACATGCCTTTTGCAAAAGCTGTGGACATAAGAATTGCATTAAT
>CM029129.1:7722500-8002500 GCA_016859345.1 Istiophorus platypterus
CACATGGAAAAATATTTTCTCCTGTGCTTTAGCATCATGTAACTAGCCTAAAAATCATCTAGACAGAATCTAAGTTAATTATTCTGATGATCCTGATTATGAAACACTTCAAGATACACAAAAACATTGATGTTTTTTTTTTTTTTATCCCAGTCTATAATAATCTTTCATAATATTGAAGCCATAAGGAGGTTTTTGGTTTAAAAATGACAAAATAAGTTTTTAGATACATAATTTCCCAGGACTCAATGTTTCATTCCGAACAAAAGCCCAATTCTCGCCAAAATAAGCAGCCAACAATGTTAACTGGCTCTACAACATAATCCTGTGTCCTGCATTGTGTATTACCCTTGCTCTTTTGTAGCATTGTTGACTCTGTTGTCTCTCCTCCAAGCCAATGCTGAGCAACCAATAGACATTTAGATATAAAGAGTTTCCCATTATTTGTGCAGATAAATCAGGTGTGTACACACCACACATACATACATACATATATACACACATACACACACACACGCTTCATAATAAACCCTCAACTTTGTCTATAAACACTCCGGCTCTTAATTAATTGCAGTTTACCAGTGTATACAATATGCAAATGTACAGCGACATGTTTGCAGCACAACCAGTAATTAACATCACCATGTGGTGTGGTGGCCATTGCAAATACTTTGACAAACGGAAATGTTGTAGTTCAGTTGAAAATCATAGTATGTCTTAAAAGCGATTGCCAGGAGAGGAATTGTCTCAGTAGTGGTTGTCAGAGTTTCGTGATTCCAGCAGGGTAAGATCAATGTGCCTGGACTTGCTCTGCATTGTTGTCCTATCCCTGTGTTAAATAAATGGTGTAGGATGGGATGGAGTTCACATAGATAATGGAGTGAACTAACCAAATCTGCAATGGAAGCTATTAAACAACCTTCTCTCCCTGTCTAATAACCATACTGTTCTACCTCATTAGTGTAGACACTTTAATGACCAGACTAAAACTTTTAAACTTCTGGAAATGTGTGAACACCAAAACAAGCTACATAATTGGACCCACTATGGCTTCTGCTACAACAACAGTGTGATTGTGCAGTGGTAAAATTAAAGAAACCTTTTAAAAGCAGCATCTTTACTCCAGCTTCTAGAGTTGCATGTCATATTTCAGCTTAATGGAGTGATGCAAAGCCTAAATAAGGGTTATTAGAAAACTGTAACAAGTAAAGGGGCAGCTGAAAGACCTGTCTGTAGTGAAATCATACTTACAGTCTTAAAAGCCATTATGATAATCATCAAGCATAGGCCATGTAGGGTAAACACCTTAATCTACTTATGTAAATATGATTAAGGTTATTTGGTGTTTACTGAATTAAGATGTGGTTTAAGCTGCATAGTTAAAGGGGTGTTTGGTGTTAGGCTGTATAAAAATGGACTATTTTATTCTTACATTCAGCTTACATTGCTTGATTCTTATCCAACTGAACTGCTTCATAAATCTCTGCTGGATGCACTTCTATTTATATAAATCAATGAAGAAGGAATGGCAACATCTTATCAGCATTTAAAGTCAATATTTGCTAAGGAAATTGAAGTCACAATGCAATATTTGTAGGTTGTTTATAACATGCCTGACCCAATCTAAATTGTCGCGATAAAGTAAACACTAACTGCAACATTTGTGAATAGCTTTTGACACAGGTCCCTAAAAGAAGAGGTAAAATCCTGGACTCTTAACATCATAGGTTTAGAGCTAGAGCAGCAGCCACATGGTAAAAGCAAAAGCTGACACCTGATAGACAAGCTCTTTGGTCTGCACATGTGAATACTTTAATAAATTTGAATTCTGAGGTCTTTGCAGGCACATGTGCTGAGCAAGTGGAGGTTAAGCAGCACAAAAATATCAGATACCCCATAGCAGGATGGATTTGAAGTGCTTTCATTCCAGCCTGCCATTTGTAGATGAAAAACAACACTTCACTGATGTTTCTCGCATTACCTTGAAGCTAAATTGGATATTCAAAAATGTCATTCTATCAATCTTTGAACTAGAACTCGAGGGAAAACGGGTCTAAATGCATAATGGCCGCAACGGCTTGTGAAACTGCCCCCATCTACTATGCTTTAATCGCCTGACTTGGGCTTCTCTTTTATACAAGCCACTGGTTTCCACCATTATGAAAAAGTCCTTTCTTTTGCAGTAAATCAGTGAGCCACAGGGACGAGGTACGCTGCCCCTGGGTCATCCATTCAATTCATAGTTTATCACTAGCTCCAATGAACCTAGTTATTGCTATTATCATAGCAGCATTTACATCCCTATTGAGCATGCAGTGTGGGAGAGCCAGAGGCAAAATTGTGGAGCCAATTCCTGAAGTATTAAATTACGTACTGCCTCCATTCCCGTAGATGTGGTGCTGGGCCATAAAGTCTGATTGTTTTGCCATTACAAATAATAGATCCACGGTGCAGGCAGCCAGGAAGATTAGCTGATGGCACTGTAGGGCCACAGGAAACAGATGTGGAGCTTATGTCTTTAACTATTGTTTCCTTGTAGAGGAGAAGAAAAAACACAGAGGTGATACTCAGGTAAACCCCCAGTTACATAAGACGACTACTAGAGACTAGAATTTCAGATCAAATTTCAGCTTTTGTAGACAAAGTGAGGAACAAGTGTCCACCATATAGAGTAGTGGCCAATAAGCCAGTTTTAGTTCATCGGTAAAATGGGTATATTTTCTGAATTACATAGAACCTTATATAAAGCAATACTGTGGCTATGGCCATTGTGATGATTCCTCAGGTAAACAAATAACAAGAGGACATATTTTCAGGCTAAAATACTTACCTTGATATAATAAAATATGTCAATAATGACTGTAATATGCATTTTGGGGGAATGTTATTAACAGTCAAACAAATAATGTCCTAACAGAAAGATTTCGATTATATAAATGATGCATCACCCCACTTCCTGGAAGGGCATCAAAAGTTAAAACACTGAGACATGCTTACATAAATGCTGCATTATCTCCCTGCAGTAGCATATGGCTACTTTGTATGAATATCATGTTAAAAAGATGTCCTTTAAAAATAGATCAGAATGAGGATAAACTAGCTGAAAGACTTAGGGTTTCAAATGGGACTTTTTTTTTTTTAATTTAGCTTGTCATAATCTGTATTCAATCACAAGGCAGATGAGCTTAATGTTTTTCTTTTTTCTACTTTATTTTTTTCATATCGTAGTACCTGTTCATAGTTATTACAGAGTTCAATGGGAACACATCCTGTTTTACTTCTGTTCTTCTTCTCTCAATAATGAGATATGGCTTTGACGTCCCCCGGCCAAAAGTCACTAAAGATCATCTTTTGGAAATCATTTAATGAGAGTCAACATTTGCTGAAAGAGAACTTGGTACAACTCTTGCATCCTTTCAAACACTGCTGTCATTAATGAGCCTTGTTCTGCTTTATGCACACTTTTCATATGCCTGAGTGCATCCAATTCAGAACGCTGCTCTTCAACCAATAATGGACAAATATTGTTGACTAGGGCACAATAGATGAGGTGAGGAAGCCAGTAATAGCAAGTTTTCTGGCATATTTAGAAAAAAACAAATAAAATTATTTCAAAATCGGTCTAATAATAAAAAATATTTTAAGCTTGCCTGTACACCTCCCAGTAGAGAGCTAGAATAGGATCAAAGTTGGCAAGGTGAGGACAGGAGATAATGAAATAAGGTGGCAGGAAGAGAATACAAATGAAAAAGTTGATTCGATTGTTATTATTTTTAATGGCAGTATATAGGGAGAAAAATATCCTCCATGTGGTACAATGACATTTAGAGGGTAAAACACATTTCCACTGAGAGAAAATTCTTGTGCTGATGACTAGTCATATCTAGGCAGCTGTTGTTTTGATGCACTGATATGACAGCAGTCCTTCAGTTAGCAGGTGACTTGTGGGCGACAGTGACTGTTACTGTATCCAAGCCTCATGTCCTGGCTGTGCACCAAAGCATTACCTTATACAGAAAGATCAATAGTGTTGTCTCAGGGAGAGGGTTCCAGCTGTAGAAAGCCAGGCCAATGTTCTGCCATTATATGGCCTATTGATATTTATGCGGTTGGGTTAAAAACTCGATTTTAATGGTCATTTACTCAATAAAGTCTATTAAAGAGAAATAACTTTGGACTAGAGGCGGCATCTCATCAATGCTACTGAGAAATTGTGGCAAATTGTGGATCACTGCCAGCGGCAGAGGTTCTCTGTCCACCTCACTTGTCAACACAGCTTATTAAGTGCAGTCAATCAATAATTTCTGTAAGACATCACTGCCATTGGCAATGTCATAGAATATGCTCTATATACTTCACAAAATCCTGAAATGACAATTCACGCTAACCTATGACAGATATGATGGCGATTATTATTTCATCACCTGAAAAAAGAGGCTCTGTTTAATTTCTATCATAATTTATGGGAAATTTTGAAATGAAGTGATTCCTAATTAGGAGCAAAATGGGTCTTGGTTGTCCACATTTACATGTGCAATGTTACATTTAATTATGAGTACCCACAATGCTCATGCATACCAATTATTTTCCCTTTTAAATAATTGCCAGAATTCCTTGACCTCTCTGTTCAAAAATTCAGAATGTAGCTTTTACTGGGTGAAATATAGTTTTTGCCCAAAATTCATACCGTGAATGCCAGTGCTGTAATTTAACCATGCTTTCAGGAGAATGGTAGACATTTATTTTCCCTGTTCCTTAGTTAGCTTGCTCATCTGGGTGCTAAAGCTTAGGAAGAAGTATCCTCTCGCCAAACTTGCATGCACTGTAGCACAGTAATTCAATTTGTAGTAATTAAAGTTGCCACAGCTCGTTGTTACAAAAAAAGTTAGTTTATAGATTTTCATATTGCAAGTGGCAAAAAAACCTGCAAATAACCACAAATATTTGTTTCTGTAATAAAAGTGCTATCAAATTTTAATTGCAAGGAGAATACGTCCCTGAATCTCTCCCAAAATGTTTAAAAAATTATGTGCAAATTATCTGCATTAACCGATACATACTCCTGAGTAATAGCTTAGACCCAGACAACAAATCTTAATTCTCTTATAATAAAAGAGAATCAGTCAAATATAACCCTCCTACTTTTTATTAATAAACCTTGCTCCTTAAATTGTGTGTGTGTGTGTGTGTTTATGTCTGCGTGTGTTTGTGTGTCTCGCCTGGCTTTCTATATTCCTGGGATATGAAAACCAGGAGCCCACTATACTTGTGGGGACAGAAATGCTGAAGTTTAAACGTCTGTTTAAGACCTGGTTTTAGGGTTAGGGTTAGAATCAGGGTTAGGGTATGATTTAGGGTTAGGCAGTCAGTCATGATGGCAAAGTTTAGGGTAATGGACCAGGGAATGCATTATGTCACTGACAGGCTCCCATGATATAGCAAAATAAGGATTTGTGTGTCTGTGTTTGTGTGTGTAGTAAATATTTAAATAAATACAATAATCTGTATGCACATTTTGGACTCATAAAACCAAATAATCATAAAGTGCAAATTGCTATTTTTAAATGTTTTTTTTCCTAAAACAAGTGAGTAGTGGGGAAGAAAAAACGGTATATGCTAAACTGATAAATATTGTTTCACCAGCAAAGAATACTGACTGTGTGCAGGCATGGCTGTTAACACTGAGAATGCGCTAATTCATGTTTTATGTCGTTAGCTGCACGCATGATCTATTTTTTAAAAGATATATTGTAAATGCAGTGACTGTCTGTGGACATCATTGTTAAATGGACAATGGAGATAAGGATATACAAGGACTGTCACCAGTGTCATGCCATTACGTCCCACCCGCTACATATAAACAGTAAAACACTTCATGTTCCAAGTGTCGGGCTCACTGCTGATGTTATAGAGGCATCCATCAGATTGCCTTCACAGGCCGAGCCAACGCTGCAGCAGATATTAATTACATTGAGCTGAGATCCATCTCTCCACTGTTCTGTCTCCTTCTCCACGCTTGTCCAATCACATTTCTCACAGCCCATTATAAAGGAAAAGGTGATACTCTGCTTACCAAGGGGATGGACGCAAATTGAAATGTCTTCTGTGTCTCCAATATGCCCCATCTTCAAGAAATCTGCTCATTGCACTTTTTCTCATTAGTATAACCAAATTTGTCTCATCAACTTCCAAACCAAATAGGTTAGTTGGAGGGCAACTACCTCCACACATCTAATCTGTTTTCATATGCTTCCACTGGTGGCAACAATTACAACACAGAAAGATGTTGAGGGGAAAGTCTTTTTATTAGGGGTTTATAGTTATGGTGTCTGCTGAGTTGAGTCCAAACTAGGATGAAATGAAGCCCTTTTTGTATGAAATAAATAATTTTGAACCAATGTCATTTGAAGTATTGAGAATGAAGCCAGAGACCAAGCAACCCAGGGATGCTTCTGGCCATTCTAGCGCCTGAGGCCAGATATCCACTAGCACGCCTGAGAGGATCTATCTCTCTATTGCCAAATGATTTAATAATGTAGGAGTTGGACTTCTTCTAAACTTCTAGCCTTTGCTGTCACCAAAAAATATCTTAGTTTCTTGATGGGTATGTTTACATGCACACAATTGCCCTTGCCCCGACTGAGTCTTATCCTGGTTCTGTGCATATGTTTTAGATATGATATGGAATATAAAAAACCTGGCAATTCATATCTTTTAATGATTATGTCAATATTCTGGTCTGGGAATAATGAAGAAGCGTCTCACTGTGAAGAAGTGTCTCACTCTATAATGATAACAAACTGTAATCTGTCATTTTTGTACCAAGGTACAGGTATTGCCCATTTCTGACTTCCTTTTATGGATACCCTGACCACATTAAATCATGTGTAGATCTGATCAGGACATCCTTAGTTTCACTTTAATTTCATCCAGGGTGTAAATCATTACAGCAGTTATTATTAGACAGGCCTATTGTCTTTAGATGATTAGTAGGTGTATGACTGGTGCTGAGGGCAAACATACCCAAACACACTGTTTGCAAAATATCCTGATTATGATTCCTATCACAGTTTTCATTATATTCAAGATATTCAAGATATGATATTGGCATGGAACATAGAGGACAATCTGTTTATTCAAGGTCCATCACCAAGCAGTGTGAGCAAATGCCACTTAGGTCACAAAATAAGGAGCAGCCAACAGAATTAAATAAAGCAGTGTCAGTAGCCAATATAGTCTCGCCACCGAGGTAACAGACTATACTCAGCATCAGGTGCATGGTGCAGTGCAACCATTGTGTTTATCTAATAATGAATGCGGCTAAGATAAATAGATGCAAAAGTCTTTTAACAACACAAAAGGGTCAGAGAAACAGTTAAATAGTATATCAATAAATCTGGGAAATCATTTCCCATAAAAATATGCTGAATAATAATCACTAAAATGCAAAGAGGAGAAGTGAAGGAGAAAAGTACACCTGACAGTGTAATATATTTCAGCTGTTTATCGACATTCGTCCCCATCTATGCATCACCCTGCATGATCTGCACTGACCTCTCGTTGTCATTATTCAGCCTGACCACACACCGACATTCACACATGCTACAGCGATGAGCTGATTTATCTCATGTCAGTGGCATTGTTTTGATGGTCGCTTTCATTTTCAAGCTGATGAAAGTGCCATAGTAATGTGGCGGAATGAATGTTTTGTCCACCAGCTTCCACCATCAACTCAGATCGATGGGGCATGTAATTGGCGGCCACTTTCTGTGATTGCTAAGATAAACAGACATTGTTGCGGACATGGAAGATCAATGTCACGCACAAAACAAGCGGGAGAGGGAGGAATTTATGGGCCATCATACTCACCAGCAACATACAGTAAATATTTCCACTGTCAGGCTTTCACTGCTGCCACACACAATTTTAGATACAGATTGATCAGATTTAATCATTTGTTCTGCATAGTTTTGATCTCTGCAAAGGCCGTTTGGATCCAGAGCTCACAAAACTAGCTTGAATATGTAAATTCGAATAGCGAGCTATCTTGTTTCCTGCCATCTTCTATCCTACTTGCTAGCTCAGCAGGGCGATAGATGCCACACACTGTGCAGGGCATGTTAGTCTTTTCTGGGAACATCAGTAGTATAAGAGATGCACTTTAGCACAATTTTTCTTTTTGGGACTGTGGAATAAAAGAAAGCATAGATGAACAACTCTTGCTTCCAGCTAGAATGAAATAGACATATTTTTTTTTAATGGACCAGGAGAAAAATAATTCTATACACATCGTTGGCAAATGATGGCAAATGATCATATTGTATATAACTATGCAATACTGTGCTTACACTTAGCAAACCACTAACTGTTTTGGGACTGTTTTGCGTAAGAAAGAGATTTTATTACAACTTTTTTATTGTAAAGTGAGCATTACAGTTCATTTATTGTATGCAAAGAGCAGTCAGCTCTTTGTATATCCTCCTTATCATGCTTTCTTGCATTTTTGTAAATAAAGGTCGTCTCACAACCCAAATGACAGTACCTTTTTGTTCTTTTGACTGTGACCAACAATTGCAACCACTGCAGAGAACAAATACAATGACTGATGAGAGCTGTCAGCCTTGAGAGGCTGCTTGAAGTTTTTTTTTTTTTTTTTTTACTGCTATGTCAATGACAATTTAATGTACATACAATTTCAATCCAGTGTGAGCAACAGTAAATTGAGGACTTGTTAGACTGACACACGGTTTAATAATCTGACAGCACAGTTAGCACTGGCTCACCTTGGTAATGGAGCAGGAGGAATCCGGAGTTGTGCTGCTGGTCACTACGAAAACGGATGGAGATCTGGTTGCTCCAGCTGCGTAGCACAAGGCCTCTCATCAAGACCGACTCATTGGCGAGGATGGAGGGTTCTCGGCCACCCGTATCCTCCACTGTTACCTGCTCTCCCTCCAACACACTCACATTTAGCACCTAAAATGAAAAGAGACCATGCCACATGATTACACACACTCCTTTATTGCTGCACCGATGTGCATCATCTATTATGTCTAGGAAACAGTTCATTGACTGAGTTGTCCTTTGCAAAAGGGTCTTAGAGCAACACATTGCAAAAACAATCTTCAAAAGTAACAGAAAATGTAAGCTGAATTTTAAGCTCTGGAAAAATTAGCATATTTATTTATATTCACATTTTGAAAAGACCAATAGGTAAAATTCACAAACTTTTACTCCAGTACTATACATAAAAAATACACATTGCGTATAACTGACCAATGATGTTTCATTTCAAACCAGATGAAATCTTAAGCTTTATTCTAATAATTTTACCCTGAAAAAATAGGTTACATGCCATGTTACTTTGCTCAGTCGTCTACAGGCACAGTGGCACAGGGGTATACTTGGTAAATCCTTTCTTTGTTAACCTGCTCTGGGATTGCAGACATGTTTTAGTGTAGTGTAATTGCATAGTTCTGGGTCATTCAACTCATGGTTTGTTGCACCATTGACTCATCCACTTTCTGTGTTCTCTTTGTGCCTGTAAGCTACTCTGACAGAAAGTGCTTTATGTCTTCAACAGGTTCAAAGCATCGGCAGCTAAATATGGTGAAGATCCCTCTGGAGGATTGCATGTAGTTAAATCGTCTGGATAATGGAATACTGACATATTTTGGTGCAACATCAGATTAATTCCCAACAGAACCATAAAAAAGTATGTTAATCCAACAGCAGGTCATTATTATTATTCTTTATGATAAAAATAAAAAAAAACTCTTACCTTAACTTGTTTTTGTAAGGCAGCATTGAATAGTGCTAGTGATTTTTATTAAATCTAATCCAGAACTGAATCTTCTTATCGAGTCAAAATCCTTTGAATTTTTTTTTTTTAATCAAATTATTGAATGAGTTTGTTCTGGGGGGTTGTTTTTTAATTGCACTCAGTGGGATAGCAAAGAAGCTTTCAGTAAATCTGTGTGACACATGAAAGATTAATGCACAAAGACTGATATTCAAATAACCACAACAAGATTAGCCAGATTACATGTTTGCTAAATGAGAAGTAAAAGGTTTTGGTTTTTTCTTTGTTTTTTTGCATGGGTCTGTTCTTATTAAAAAAAAAAAAAAAGGAGATGATATAAAACAATATAAAATACAACTACAGGCCTGATGGATCTTGCAGCCAGGTACAAAATGGACCCACTTCGGGTCTGAAAGACAAGTGTGCCATCAGAGCTGTTTCAACCTGTTTTAGCCAGCAGTGTAATTCATGTTGTGTCCTGAAAGCTGATGCTTTCATAGGCAGTGGGCTCAGGTCTCAGGTACGCCACGAGGCAGAAATGAGGTAATATGTGTGCAGGAGTTTTAGTGCAACAGCCCGGAAAGGCTGAAACAGTGGGCAATGTGAGCACATTGCACAACACTGGCAGCAAAATGTATTTGGTCACGTTGACTAACTGTCACTCAGTTGAAGGGGGACTGACATTGAGCACAGTCTAATGGACACTATGAGGCTGAGTTTGGAGGTGACTTCTTCTGCAGTGATCCATGGGGTTAACCACTGTGATTGATTTGATTTTTATCACGACCACAATTAAACACAAGACCACTCCGTAGGATTTTCAGACAAACTCACAACACAGACCACAGTCTAACAGGAGCTCAAATAGTCAACCATCAGATATTCCTATGTTGTATATGTCTGACAAAATAATACAAAAACTACATATTCCATATTTCATATCATTGCATTTTAGGTGTTTTAGTTGTTGTTGGAGCCTTCAAAAGCAGTTTCACAGTGAGTAAGAAAGGAATGTCATATGATTGTCGAGTCCGTTTCTCAGTTTTTCAAGGGCAACAGCAATGACAAAGCCTTAGGCAGAGTTTTTTTTTTTTATAACTTGTGCCATTTTTTCTGAGTTAATATGGAGGGCTTAGATGTTTTGCAAATCAGTTTACTTTGGTTACTTGCTCATCTTATAACTTCATAATTCATCCTGCAGTACAGAACAGTAATTCTCCCTCAATTTAATATTCATACTCCTCTATTCAAGGAAAAAGGAAAGGCAATTCCCCTAAATATGAGTTTAACTTGATTGTCTGACAGACGTAGACAATGGAGACGCAACTCTAAATTACATTCATAATTGATTGTATAATGATTGATTGTTTATCTTTTCTATTGCACTCTTGTATAATATAGCCTAAACTTGAAACATTTTCAAAGTGTAGGAAATTTAGAAAGGTTTTATGCCTATAGTATGTAGGCAAGGTACATATATATATATATATATATAGATTCAAATTTCAGGGGAATTCAGATCAAGTGAAAACAAATCTGAGCTTAACAGGGAACAAGGCAAGATGCCATGTTTGCTAAAATGGAGAAAGAGCTGAAAAGCAAGTGTACACCACAATTATTTGATCTAGTGTTAGAAAGAATTAAACATTATTTTTCTTTGGAAACAGTTACTATTAAATCCAACTGATATCACACCGATAACCATGTGGCAAGTATGAACAGTATTCATGACTCCTGTATTCATGAATCCAAATGAATTCATTGCAAGTTAGAAAATTAAGTTAAAGTGGTAGTAGTAGTACTAGTAGTAGTAGCAGTAGTAGTAATAGTAGTAGTAGTAGTAGTAGTAGTGGTAGTAGAAGTAGCAGAAGTAATACGTAGTCGTAGTAGTTACATGATGTGAATGGTGTTGGTCTGAATGCAGTATACAGAAAGGAAATGACAAAAGTTATAACACCCAGCTGTGCAAGACAATCAAGTATAACACCACAAATAGCACTACTTAACTCCATGTGTTAAAAGAGAAGAATTAATCTTTACTCAGTGGACACCTGATTACATGGGTGTTGATGGTATCGGCCCCAAATCAGTATCATATGCTGTCTGTGATATTACAACATCTTATCATATTCAGTGAGGTCAAACAGACTGTAGGCTTGTGACCACTTGGTTTACATATGGTAGACCAGGGAGGCATATGAAGGACAGGTGAGCAGACAGTGGACAGTGAACATTTGGACTGATAGATAGTTTGGCCCCAGAGGGTCCTATCATCTGTCATCCACCCTGGGACCTGTCAGTGCAGCCAGCAACAGCTGTCCTGCCTCAATTATGAATCACTGGCCATGTCAGGAGACATCAGACTACCTTATCTTCACCACGGCCGCAGCCAGAAGAGGGACTTCTTTTTCACTGTCTCTCCCTCTCTTTCTCACATAGACACACACACACAGACAGGCTTATTGTAAGTCCTAGCTGGAATCTCTGCCTCAGCAGAGATTTGGCTGACCAAGCACACTCCTGCACCAACCACAACATTATCAGAGGATGCCATCTATACAGACTGTTGTTCCATTTCAAGAATTATGTAAAGAGGAGAAATAAATTCTATTTCACGTCTTTTCTTTTCTTTTTTAATCGAAGCTCTAAACAATGCAAGGAATGTAAGACTTCCTCTGGGTAGGTGCTCTTTCACTTCAAGCATTGTTTTTTTCCCGAAACCACTGTTCCAATAAAATTTTTCCGGGGTTCAATCAAATGAGAGGAGAGAGGGTCATCTCTCTCCTCTAGCCACTGTCTTTTCAATCAAACCACAGATCATCCTGCAATCCCACAGTACAATTCAGTCCAAGAACTGCCCTTGGTATAGAAAAGATAGAGAAAACCCTCTAAGATAAAGGTTTCAAAGGATAGCAATATTTGCAGGATTGAATACCTTGATCTTGCTGTGCTTGCCCTGACCTTTTTTCTAGAACAGGAAGCTTCCAGTGTGACACACCGTGCCAACTGTGAGAGTGAACAATGATCGGAGGTGAGATCAATCTTAATGCATCCGAACAGAAAGCAGACAAATGCAGTTTGGACAAGAAACAAATATTTCTCCCCATGCTTTGAAATAAAAAATCTGCCCGAAATATTGAACTTTTTTTTACATTCGGCATGTAATCTTTATCCACTCATTTATTCATTTATCCCTAAGTACACACTATGACTTAACTATCCACAGAGGCTGGTTCTCACTGATAATTTACTGTTGAAAACATCTGGTGGTGCTTTGCAATAAACATTTACACTGACTCACAGGAGCCATTGCTGATGCAGAAATGAGCAGTATGTAATCAAAGTGATCCCACTATACATGTAAATTAAATGACCTTGCTACTGGGGGCAATAAATCAACAGTCATTGGACTCACCAGCTGCAGAACCATCATTACTATGATAAAACCCTCTGGCTTATATAGTGGAGCACACTGGTAGTGTGCCTACCTCAGCGCATCATACCTAAGGCTCAAAAATGAATAGATTTGGTACACCACATCCGTTTGGTGTTTTTGTGTAACTCCTGATAAATTCATACAGAAAAAGAGGTCCGCCACCACTCGTTATATGAAAAATGTTATCTTAAGCAAACATTCACCTCTCTATAAAACAGCCAAGGTTACTTCCTGTTTGCCCTGCCGTCTTAAAAACAATGGATCCTTACCAATCAGCAAAAGCTTAATGTTAATGAGAATGGGTTGGAGCCAGTGGCTGATCTAATACTATTTTGCTCAATGTGGCCAATTTTTTTCATTTTTGACATCACCAAATTCCACAAACTTTTGGTGACCATTTCCTAAAATATCATATTTTTTTTTCCCCTCCATAAGCTTCGAGTAAAGAATCCCACTGAGACATTCCTCATTTGAAATACTTTTATGAGATGAGATCCTTGCTCTGTGATGAATCAGCCTCACTTTCTGGGCTGCCTCTTGGGTGTTGACATCCTCAGTTTATTTGCTGCAGTGTGCATTTTTGCATAGATTTAAATTCATGCATTGCTGATTACTCTTTACTCTCCCATCCTCCTCATGACACTGAAAGAGCAGGGGAGAGCATAGCCTTCTGGCAGACAGAGTCTCCTCCCTTTATGACAACCAAACGGGGTGGAGGAGCAATTAGTGTCACCTGAAAGACTTCCTCTAAGGATGGCTAGGCCCCATGAAAACTCATCTCAGCAGAGCCCTGACACCCTAAAAAGCTCATCAAGATCAAACTGGCCTTCTTTATGTCCTGCCTTACTCCCGTAAGGCACAACATGATGAAGGCTTCCTTCTGCCTCATCTCAGGTTGATTAAAGGCAGCAGGTCTGTCTTGGCCCCTATTACTCAGTCAGGCTCAATTTTTCTGCGACACACGTGCGTTGTCATAGGTACTACTGGGAACCCAGGTAACATAATGGCCAAAACATGTGCATCACTTTTTTTAAATGCCACTTTAAGTAGGTCAGATGTGAGGAGGAAGGATTGCAGGCATCATTCCAATTACAAAGAGAGACTCTTAGTTTCAGAAAAAAGTATCGAGACCTGCTTTGATTTTGAAACTTCAGAACATTTCCTTATGGCTTTCCATCTGATGATAGCAGTAGTGGGCACAGAAGACCAACACAACAAATTTAATTCCCTTCCTCATCAGACACACTTGGCCTGGGTCAATGCCATCAGCATTTTGCTTCTTTTGTAAGAAATACTGAAATTAAAATGAGAGTGCAAGGATCAATATAGCAATCCAGCCAGCACTGAGAGGAGGCTTTGTGTCAAGTATTGGTGCGGCTTATTAACATGACTATTGATTGGAGTCAGAGGAGCATGGTTGCAGAAGCAGCATCAAATACCAATCGTTAACCCTCTAGTTGGGGTTAGCTTTAAACACTTGGCATGCTCTGTAATGTCTCAATCCTTAAAGTGGTGTTTCACTGATGATCCACCTCAGTGGATCAGTGCTTTATCCTCACCTTAGGTGTAAATCGTTAGTTATTGCAGCCTTGAACTTATTAGTTTGGTAAAGTTTTATTTCGTTATGTTTGGAGTCATCTGAAACTATATTCACTCATTTGAGGATGAAAAACTTGGAAGCTTGAATTCCCCCCCCGGGAGTCAAAGCCTTTGTTTGATATTTATAAGCTTTAATTAATGAAACAAAAGTTTTGTGTTCTCTTTCACTTGATGGATAATTCTGCTTTTACTATAAAACTCCTTAACTGTGCAGCACTATGTCCAAATTTGGAATCTACCATCTTTGTTACAGCGTTACTTTTGCAGAGTATTGAATACCTGCTTTTTACTTTTTACTTTTACATAATCAGAAGAATAAAATATAAGGTGCTAATTAGAAAAGGTAATCATATAGCAAGTGAGGCTATAGTCATACTTATTTGTTCCTGTTTATTCCCAGGTTCACTGAAAGCACTGAAACTAGTTTAGACAGGGAAGAAGAGCTGGAGAAGTACAAAAACTGGTAAATGAAGGCAGAATGGAAATAAAAAAATAGCATGGGAAACTAGAGGTTGAAAGAATTGGAAAAGGGATAGAGAAGAAAAAAAGAGATATACAGCATTGACCTCAAATCCTTTCCTGCCATCTTCTTGAATGAAGCTTCTTTAAACCTGTCAGAAAAATAGAAACCCTTCCCCAATCATCCTTTGCGACAGTGGGAGAAATTGGCCACATCTGGGCTCCTTACCCCTGAAATGTATCAGCCACTCTCAGTCCTCCTCACACAATACATTCTCTTTAAGCAAGAGTGCAGGATTCAGCCTTCATGAGACCGAGCTGGGACACACTATGCAGAGCTTTAGATGGTAACTCCTTGAGACCCAGGCAGGTAGATCACTGAGCAGAGGAGACGGAGAAATCAGAGAGGGACAGATGGCCTGGAAAGAGGTGATAGCCAGCGAACTCACCGGATTTATTTGATCAAATAAAAAAAACTCCAAACCAGATTTTAAGCACTTTAATGCCACGGAACAGTTCCGGTAAACCTCCATCTGTCCTTATTGCAAAAGTGACTGTGGAGAGGAGGAGGAGGAGATGGATATGGAGGGCAGAAATAAGATCCACATGTATTTATAGAGTGGAGAGGGCTAACTTGGTTGACCCACAAGTAATTAGTAGCTAAATATGTAAGATATGTGCAGGACATTTGAACACGTATAGCGCAAACTTAGTTTTGAGTTAATATGTAGCATATTGATTTTTGGCTGACAGAGATTTACATCCTATCAAGGCTAATTCATGAGTAAATTGAGTAAAACAGCTTTTTTTGGCATGGTTATAAAATAACAATTTCTGTACATGGGTCTATATAAGCTAAATATGTTTATCTTCATTAATGATGTATCACACCAAAACCCATCTGATCAAATGCTAAGATTGGGTCTTTATAATTTATATACCTACAGTCTCAAGAACATGAAAACTGAGTGAAACGAACCCTGTGAAATGCCTTTCACTTGTTATACAGTAACCCTCTCTGGCTTTGAAGCCATTCATCATTGCTAACCTTAATATAATAGCTGGGAATGTCAGCCAAAAATCAATATGCTACATCTTAACTCAAAACTAAGTTTGCGCTATACGTGTTCAAAGGTCCTGCACATATCTTACATATTTAGCTACTAATTACTTATGTGAAATGTACACTAAAGCACATTGTTGTTGTTTTTTTACTACTTCCTGTGTTTATTACACAATTAGTTTATCTCTGTACTGAAAGTTGGTGATACATCAGCCTCCTAATATTTGCACAGTTATTCTGCAAATAAATCATAATACAGCCAGAATCACCAGATGGGGCAATGCATTATATTCCGTTAGCTGTGGCAGAGGGGTTGAACAGTCAGACTGAGGGCAGTAAATTCTCCTGATACATTTTTCATCCTCCCTCTCCTGCAAACTGCCAGACTGCTGAAAGGAGTATTACCTAAATACAGAAAAGGTCTGATCTTGCTTGTTTATTCCCCAGCAATGTCTATGATATTTTTGAATACCGGGGGAAATCAGAGAGGTCTGTATATGACAGACACTGTCTGCTTAATATATTTTACTGATCCACAGGTAAGCTATACCAACATAAATATTTATCATACTTTCACTGCATCTATCCCTCAGAGTTTTCTTCTCACCTAATTTCCCTCCTTTGCCCTTGCAAACTGCTGGTCTGTCTGCTATAATGATGATTCCCTTCCATAACGAAGGCAGGCTGCCAAAACAAGAACACACTCTTCAACCATAATGACCCTCCTACGACTCCCTTGCTCTGAAGTGTGGAGCATGTACATTTTCCCCATGGTAATGTTGGGCACAGTAAATGGTATCAAAACTCAGCATATCAAAGTGAACACTAAGACATATCCCAGTGTGTCTAACAGATGCAGTACCACAAAAAAATCTATGGTCACAAATCAACAAACAGTCAAAAATTGGGCGAGAGAAATAGCGAGGCAAAGTCTGTGATCGTTGTTGTGGGATGATGACAAATAAAATCATCAGAAAAGTGGAAGCAAAATCAGTTTAGTTTTCACAATGGTTCATTTTATCTTTCTTTTTTACTGGATACTATGAGTTAAAGGATTAGTATCACAATACTGTATAAGTAAAAGTAAAATAAGGACTCACATTAACAAGACTGAACATTGATCTGTTCAATGAACTATTTGGTATAATACAGATAAGTATTTTTACAAACAAAACAAAAAAAATTGTATTTATTTAAGTAAAATTAAAGTACGGGCAACTGGACTTGGTTGTCGATCTTGCAGACGATTCACCTCTCATAGCAGTATGTATGATTAAGCTGCATTTCGGTCTGAAAAGCATCTGCCGCTATTATATCTTTCCCAGTTAGCAAGTGAATGTGTGTCATCAACCAACACAAGAACAGCAAACCCTGTATTTAGGTACCATCTGTATGTATGTATGTATGTACAGTATGTATATATATAGTCATTGTATCAAATCCTGCTGGGGACCCTTGTTGCATTTCATTCTTATCTTCTATTTATGTTTCTGATCACTCACAAATAAAAAAAAAGGGGGATTACAAAGGGAATCTAAGTAAGGTGTTAACATTGCAGCTGCATTGCTGCAAGTCTCAGATTTGAATTCCATGTTCGTTCTGCATATGTGTTTGTGTGTTTGTGTGTGTGTGTGTGTGTGTGTGTGTGTGTGTGTGTGTGTGCACGCACCCGCGCGCGCGTGTGTGTATGTGTGCGTGTGTGTGCAAGCGTGCCTACAGGACTTGGATAAGTCCTATCAAAGAAGTAAATACCCCTACACAACAGCTGTGTGCATTTCTTCCTGTTTGTTTGAAGAATTGCGCGCAGGTTAGTGAATAGGTTATAAATTTTATATTGGTGAAAATTAAATATCACCCAAGCATAAAAACATTCGATATGTTAGGTAAAGATTTTGTTGCTTGCATAACAATTTCTGTGCACACTGCTACTTCGCAAGTCTACTTTGTGATCTCATTCATATCTTTAAAACCCTGAGACCTGGATAGCCTCCAGGCAGAGGAGCCTCACACACTGCTGATGAGAAAGTATGACAAATGCTTGACTTCAGTTTTATCTTCCTATCTTCAGTTTATGTCTTCACCAGGAACAGAGACCATGGCTCTTCATTTTCCTCAGCTGTGCCAAGCAGTTTTCTCTATAGTTTGCCATCAGATCACTATCAGTTTAACAGTAGGAGGGAGTGAGACAGTGGCCCCATCTGTTCACATGGTGGTGCTGAAACACATGGCTTCCTCCTGTTTCTTTATCAGGCCTGGTAGATGTGCGAAGATAAAATGTCTATATGCTTTCCCTTTAGAGCTTTGCAGCTTTTAAAGTCTCAAAAGAATTTTTCTGCCATACGCAGAAAAAAATCAAGCAAGCTCAGAGCCGACACTCAAACGCAGTGATATTCATATGTGTGTGCGTGTGTGCACATGTACAAGTGCAGGTGAGTGTGCCTATGCTCAAAAATGTGGTTCAAGATTTACTTAAGTTACCCAGAGGAAGCATTCAGAGAAAAACACACTCAAACATATACTCTGTCAAGACTTATCTTAGTCCTCCAGAGGCAGCAAGACAAAGCTCACACATTTTAAAGTCTCCAGTGGTAAATGAGGTGTTTGAGGAATTGCAAATGCCAGCGAGCACACATATGCACTGACAGTTAAGTCTTTTCACAAAAGGTTATAAGAATTACCAAGCAAACATTCAACCTGAGACAGACCCCATCACTTGTGCACCCATCCACCCCTTCAACCCACCAATTTACTGCCTGTCTGTCTCCATCAACCCACACAGGAAGAGCAAACACTGTAATGGTTAAGATTCAAGAAAAAATATGTCAATGTTCCTAGAAAAAAAACAAAACTTTATTTTGTGAAATAATTTATCCTCCAAAAGCATCAGGCTGCACAGTTTACATTAAAATGGTTATAATTAATAGTTTTAGTTTAACAAGAAATAACAAGTAGGTCTACATGAATTGCGTTGCCAATATGGACTAACCCACAGAGAACTGTAACATGATGCTGCACTTGTTCTCAGTTCTACTGCAATTTATAGCTTCGTTAAGCTGATTGTTTTGGTTTAATAGCCCACGATGTTAGCTAGTGAACAGAGTGGAGCATTTAGAAGCTTAGAGTGAGATTCCTTATGGTTTGGTGGAGACCAAGGACAAAGTTGAAAAGAGACTAAATACTGGACTTATATCCATCGAGTGGTAAGAAACTCAACTCATAATGTATGTTATCATTTCATTTTACTTGCTGGATTTGAAATTAGGTGGCTGTTTGCTTGCCGTAACAATTTAAAAGTGATGAAACGTCTACTCATAGTTTGTACCTGCTGCCCTTAGGTTGCCAAAAATACCACTCTATAAGAAGTTGTATGCTGTAGTTTAACAATTGCTATTAAGGGGCAACATCATATTGAGACTTTGGCACCGACCTGAACTTCAATGCCATATCCCAGGTAGACGGTAACCAAGTAGTTGCACTCCACTCCAGAGTCAAGTTGCTGCAGGATTTCGATGTTACCCTCGGGGTCAGTGAAATTCAGACCACACGACTCTGTGGGAGACAGTAAAAAGACAAGTGATTCCCTTTTTCCCGGACCACTGATCTCTCTGACGGCCCACCTGTGTCTCCGTGGCCGTGTAATCCTCTAACTATCTCTGTAGATTTCCTCTCTGGCACTGTTCATCTGGGCCTTCAGCCCTCTGTGGGCAGTGGAAAGGACAGGCAGGACACTTCAGGGAAAATCTGATTGTTTTTGACACATGAGCAACTCTGTTATCCCTGGTGTAAAGATGAATGGCTATGTGCAGCATGCGAAATGAATGGCAGTGATGCTGATGACCTAATGCTTAATTGTCTTGTCCTCTGGAATGGAAATGTTAAATCTTAGGGGAAGGATACTCCTGTTTTTGAATTTACAACATGGGAAAAGTAATTTTTTGCTGCTGCTATTTATTTTTAAAGGTGCTTGAACATTCTGCCTTTGCAGATCTTTGTAAGTCAGAGAAAACAGGAGCATACCTACCTGGTGTTTGTGTGATGGTCATGGTTGTAGTCGTGATAACGGTTGTGGAAGTTGTAGGGGTACCCTCTACTCGGGACACTTCAGTTAGGTTAGAGAGTGAGTGACCGGGGCTGGTTTTGTGATTCGCTGGTGTTTCCCTAGCTTCTCCTTTCTCCATCCCCACTGAGAAAGGTGCAATGGTGATGCCTATGGGAAATGCACTCTTACTCTGAGGCCGACTTCTCTGTGAGGATATGTAAGCCCCTTGGTTGCTTTCGCTACCCGAATCTCTATTATTTGGTGTCACTGGAGTTGTGAGAGAGTCTGTTGTTGGCTCTCCCCTCTCTGCCCCCCTGTCCTTCTCCTTAGAGGTCCTCCATTGAGGAAGAGACATGGGTGATCTTGTTGTCGTGGGAGAGAATGGTGTCAGTGGAGAAGTGGCAGCCAGAGTGGCAGTAGTGGCAATGTCTGAGAAGGCTGGGGCATCCTCATGGGGTACCAGCTGAGTGGCAGGGTCTCTTGCCTCCAAGGCAGACACAGATGGCATGGTGGGGTATGCAGCCATAGAGCCATCCCTCCTAAAAAAGTGCTGGTCCCCCTGGAAGTCTCTTGTTAGAAGGTACTCATGAAGCAGCAGGCCTTTGAGGACGGGTCGGTGGTTGGGAATGCCTGGGGAGACAGTGGTAACCAAGTGGACTTCGCTCTCTGTGTCCTGTGTTGGTGAGTGTGTGACGAGGTCCCTGTCTGGGTCCAGTGTTCTCTTACCGATGTCATTGCTTTCCTTTTGGCCTGAGAGAAAAGGAGTAAAGATAGTATGGCTGTGTTAAGCAAAATATAATAGTCAAGTGAAGCACAAAAGCAACATATAGTGAGTGAGAGCAGTGCATGTTTTTGATATTTTCACTTCATTATGAACATCTGTGTGTGACTTTTGGGAAAGGGACAGAGGCATCGTATATTCCTTTATACTATCTTTTAAAGAAGCTTTAATAATAGCAAAAGAGTCTAGGGAGTTGACATACAGTATGAAGGTCACTACAGATAACATACAGTGGACATGGTATTATACAGTGCGATAGTAGTATCCTATGAATTTTTTTTCTTTTCAAGTACCTCTTCAGTGTTAAACCAAAATATAATGTTTTCTTTATAGTACTTGACATACTGGGCTGTACATTTCTGTGAACTACCATAAAGGTCTTCTTATAAGGGTCCTGCAGTTTACTACTGACAGTGGTGAGTATCAACTTTCAGAAAGGTAATTATCAGAGATGCATTCCACCACCACATCTTGCAGGCAGTGAAATATCAGAGGCCAATAAACACTGAGAAACACTCTAGTTACTTGGAGACTAAAAAGGTCTAAGGTCTTCTTCTGTGGACTAGTATTCCTATTCTCGCTTTTTTTTGCACTCACCAAGACACACACACCATTCAAACATAGAGTAAGCACTGTTAAAGGTCCCACTAGAAAAGCATTCCATCAGTGGATAGTCAGTATACCATGAAAAAAATCAAAATGAATGGATGAACCTGTGGATGGAAAATTAAAAAGAACCCAAATATCTAGATACAGAAGATTAAAACACACTGTTATAATGACTAGAGTAAACGAATAACAACAACAAAAAATAGTGTCCCTATAACAATAAATCAAATTAGACCAGAAATCTGCATGCACTGAATAGGGAAGGTGTCTAAATTGTAACTGTAAAATCAAAAATTTATGCTAAATTACTGATTTGTATTGTCCAACAGTTTACATTATAAATAATGTGATACGGAAAACTATTGCAAGTCATAGAAACTAACACAACTTTAAACATGGAACTTTTATATATTATTCTCTCTGTGGTGACTTTGGCATTTTGAGAATACCCTGCTAATGCATTCAAAAGACAGATCGAGCTCTGCTTTTAATAAAAGTCATATAAACACAGACGGATGCATGCATTTAATATTCGATTTAAAGGACAATTTCAAAATAGAATCGTTTAAGTGTTACCATCGATGGATAATAAGCAACACAAAAAATAAGCAATACAATACAGCACTGTATTGTAAAACTGTTTTTCTGCCTATTTCCCCGTAAATGAGGGAGTGAACGTTTGCTTTAGGCATATGATTAAAAACAGCTTTGGCGGTTTCCTAACATATAGAAATTGACTAGCCAAATATAAGTAAACTATACAGCATGATATAAAATTCTTTGTGAACTCACCTCATGTCATTTTAAACATCAGCATATAGTTTACAGCTCAGGAAGGACAAACAGGCCAGTCACGTCATACAACGTAAGTGCTTTTGTATCCAAATGATTGCTCTGTGAGTCCAAAACTACTATATTTACCACATTATCTGCCACATTTTCCTCACATCAGTTGTTTAGGGGAAATCTGATGAACAGATGGTTCCCACTTCTGCACATCCTCAACATGTTCCAGGGAGTGTACTGTACTGTAAACATCAGGAGAAAGGTGAACCTCTTTGCAAAACCATTGATGGAATTCAAGGGTCAGTTATCCTGAAAGGATCACGTTGTCCAGTTAGCTGCAAGTTACCCTAGAAATACTCAGATGACAATAAGGATTTTTGCCTGATTTATGAACCCTTATGTGGAAGGGGATTTTGTGAGGTTTCGAAATTCTAGAGCAGACTTGCTGTTTTAAGCTTTGTGTTGGCAGGATATCTTTCTATCTTTTTAAGATGGAGGTGAAAATACAGTATATTTCTCTGGGTACCGCTGGACCAAATAATGAAACATCTGAGGCAATCACTAACACTTTAACACGCACAGATGAGCTGACTAAAAATACTACAGCAGACTGTGAATTCTTGCTTTCATGAGAGCATCAATGAGATCTCCATCTCTCTTTTTGCATCTAATTTTCAATACTTAACTGTTTCCCTTTCTTCCAACATTTCCTTGTTCATCTCTACTCAGTGCAGCTGGATACTGTATTGTTAATTTACATCTTAAAGCTAGAAATATTAACATAAAAATAATCATGTGTTATGAAATATGGAATAAATAATAGCTTCCATAAATATTGAAAACACGCAGGGAGTTTATATAAAACTTATGTGTCTATGTATATATAGTATGTCTACATGAAACAATGTCATTTGCTTTGACACCTTAATTAGTTTGCATTCTGGGCGACAGTTTGTCTTAATGAGGCAGAAAACCTGCCAGTACACTTTTCATGCTGATAGATGAAAGGATGTTGTTGACACAGGCAGCAAATGAATGAGATATCACCACGGTGAGTGTTTCTGTCAGCTATGGCGTTCCAAGAGGACGGCTGAGCCTCATCTGTAGGTCAAACCAGATAAGATTAATTAAAGATGGTCATTAGAAGTAGATTATATGTTGTTTATGTACATTGTAAAGGTCAATTAAAATAAAGCATGTCATGCCTGAAACATGCTATGGCTGCTTCTCAAAGCCAGTGTGTTTTACATTTCCTTAAAAATGTTTGTGCTTTTAAATTCCATATCATTTTTCCAGAAAACTCGCCTGTGTCTGAATCGCACATACACCCACTGGTTGATAGGTCATGATGAGGTTCATTGCTCTACACCTGTTTAATCCCCATGATTGAATTATAAAGCTGGCACAGACTTCAATTGATTGGCTCATTTTGGCTGTATTGATTACAAGTGCAGTTGCTTTTCTTGCATAAGAAGTAGATGCTAAAATCTGCTTACCGGGGGGAAAAATTTTCAAACATTGGAAAACGATAGTAGGATGCATAGATTTAGGTTTTAAGTGAGCAATGGTGTCTGAATAAATGTGAAAATGAACTGTGCCACGGGAGAGGCTCTGCTTTGCTCATAAAACTTTGAAAGCAATTGCAAGCCATTGTAACATTTTGCTGATGCACTGTAGTTTTACCAACACCCAGCATGCTAGTAAAAGTTTGATCAGGCTATTCAAGAGGGAGAGTAAACAGTTTTGTTACAAAGCCTCTCCCAGGCTGACAGAATTGACACATGGTTTTACATTTTACTAGCAGCTGCGACAACACCACATTTATCTTTCTTGGTGACAGAAGCAATTCAAAGACCTTTTGATGTTCTAAGATGGAGGAGAAATATTTCCTTGTAGCCTTATTCTGTCACAACAAGAGCAGCCAAAGCTGCACTATCAAGACAAGCTGAGCATATTTGACATATCTCACTACCAGAGAGAATAAAGAGAGTAAACGGAGGTCTTCATACATGATTTAAGCATATAAGGCTGCCCGACCTCTTCACAACTGGAATGTATAAACGTACCCATACTGTATGGTATAGCTGGCAATTATCCTTTTGCCAAGATAACTCTTACTGCTGGTGACCAGTCTCTACCTTGTATTTCCTCCTCTTTGTCTTTATCTGTGTTGGTCAGCTTTTGACCGTCCAGTTGCTGCTGTTCAGTCAGAATATTGAGTGGATGTGGAGTGAGAATGGGGAACTGGGTTAAGCCTGAGTTTCTCATACACAGATCAATACAGGATCAATGTGCACAGGTTGGAGACCTCAGTGTGGTGATTACAGAGGAGCATGTACTGCTACCATACTGCTCACATCTCTGAACTTTAATTGAATGTTTATATTTAAAGTTTCAGAGAATGGAGCTGAAAACTGAATTTTAAATGTCATGTGTCGAGCATGAGTGTAATTCAAATTAATAAATACAAAACAGCAAATAAAGTAGCCTACAGTCTCTTTTTATGAGTCACATCAAGTTGCAGCAATTAGTTGAAAATATGACAAGTCATTCATTATGTGACATTCACTGACTACCTATCTTTTTTTTTTTAATTCTGTGAACTACAATGAGGATTCAGCTGTGAAAGTCCATATTTATACTAACATACATAAGCTCACTTATATCTTGAACATGCAAGTGGGCTGGGAAAATGCAGAACAGCCATAATACATGCTATAATTGCAGAGCATGCCAAGCAAATAAGATGTTTTCAAAATGTAAATTTGCAGAGCATTTTAAGGCTAATAGCAAATTTGCTAATTATTTCTAAAACATAGCTTCTTGCCAGAGGCTTCACCAGGGGTGGTAACAGCTCCCAGTGGAATCCGATTGGCTGCCACTGATGCCTCACCTACTGGATTCTCAACATGGCAGACAATTAGCTTGTCATAGTTGATGTTACGAGAATATGTAAACCAACTGTCTGTTGTATGATGGATGATGCAAATATGTCTATCAAGAATGCTCTGTGCACTTCAGCAATACTGGACCAACATCTACTAGTATGTCTGGTTTGCTTTCTTCTGTCTCTGGCACATGCATAACCTCTACTACCCATTTATTTTTGCTTTTATTAAAAAGTGGATTCTTTCTATTGAATATGATCTGCATCTATTTGGTAATGTGCTTATCTAACAGGCTGAGGCTTTAACTGTAATGCAAGTGCTGAAATTCTGTTCATTTGTTCTGTAATCCAACTTTGAATTACTGTCAAGAAAAAAAATCCTACCCTTCCTACCCTTTCCTTATTTCCTGTGAAGAAAAACACGGGCAGATCCTGTTCTCACCTGTTTCTATCCATAGTTAGAAAATCACACCATACGGGCAGACAATCTAAATTTAATGTGCTTGAAGGACTTCAGTCAGTAATAGATGTATTGTTATATGCTGCCATAACCATTGTACTGTCGCAACAAAGTGATCTTTATGTTGTCTGTCAGGTTCACAGAATAGGGGTTATGCTTTCATATTTAACCCTCCACACACTATCAAGATGCAATGAGTCCAAGGCAATGGACAAAATCACAGAGAGATAACAGGGGATAACAGTTAACATCTGTAATGCAACACATAGGAGTTAATGTGAAATTTACTGTTGTAAATTGCAGTAGAGCTAAAGTTAGATACAATGCTGCACATTCAGGTTACGTGTATAAGTGTGTTATTTTACATAGCACTGTAGCTGGTTAATTAGAGCTAATTCATAAATTAAAGGTGGTAATTAACATGACACAATGAGATTACTGTTATCTTATTCTGAGCAGTGGCACAAATACAATAAAATACCATTTATTGTCCTTGGGGAAATTTAGTTAGTGAAATATTTCTTCCATGTGCATGTTCAGTGGGATACATTTAGGATATGTAAGGCCTGAGAGACAGTAAATGGTTTTAAGAGGACACAATACAATAGGTTCTAAAGGAAACCATTGTGTCCTTATGCCCCATAACATTCAGCGTTAATGTCAAACCATCTTCGTTTCTAATGTTTAACACTCTTTTAAAACTCAGGTTAAATATGCAATAATCTCCCAGTTATTGAAGTAGAATAAGCAGACCTGACATAATATTATCAATTCAAAGATGTTTTCAGTAAAAATAGTCTGGCTGACCTGAGGTCAAGCATATGGATATAAAATGAAAATAAATACACAATTATAACACCTTGCTATATTAACAAATGTTTAAATACACATGGTCCTACTAAATCCTAAAAAGAGATGTTGCAGGATAAAGTAAGGAAATGAATGTAATATTTTTCCATGTCTAAGCTAGACTGCTCATTTGTTTTTCTTTTTCTTTAATGAAATTCTATGGCAAGGCAAATATATAGTTTGCGCAAGACTTCTGAAATTCTAAAGCATGTTTGCAGTCCTCTTGCTCATCTCTTCTGACCCGATTATAATCAAAGGTGTTCGGCCATCTTGATAATGTTTGACATTTAGAGAGGAGTTAAAAGCTGATACATCACTCTGACACTCCATGGATTCATGGCAATCTCTCAGTCAACACTTACTAAGATGACAGAGTGAGCAGTCATAGGGGAACCCTTCTCAAGATGGCAACAGACAGGCTCCTCTCTTCAGTTGCATATCAATGGAGTCATCAGTGAACACTCAGTGCATGGATAGAGCGCTAATAAGATGGGACAAGCCACACTTGAGGCTGGCTGCTGATTGACATCAATCTCCTTATATCCAGGGGCTTTATTTCCTTATTATTACAGAGAGCTACTAGACAAGCAAATCAATGAGCAGCTTCCGCTGCACTCACATACGAAGCCTTTAGATCACTCTACCTGAATTCTTCTGGGGTCCTCAGCGGAGCTTTGCACACATGAATTCGTTTTAACACCCAAGGTGAAAATTTCCTGTTCCTCACATTTGCTGCGATTCCTGCAGAATGTGCAAATTCTACAATTGTTTACATGAGGCAACGAGTAAAAACTAGAAAATAATGGGGTGAAACTGATAAATGATTCCATTAGTCAACTTAATGAATTGATCATTTGATTTGGTTTGTGGGTGTGACAGGTATGTGGAAAGGGGAAAAATAAAAGAAAAAATAGCGGGAAGGAAATGAAGAGAATTAAATTAAAGGAGCAGTGGCTAGAAGATCAAGCCTTTCAAAAACAAACAAAAAGCAGTTGATCACAATTGTATCCCTCACACAGTAATTTACAGTCTAAACCCAGAATAGTGCATCTATGACTGTGCAGAGATGCCCATTCCGAAGCATTGGGTTTTCCTTTTACTCCCTGTCTGCCTTTTGACTCATGGGGATAACAGCATATTGAAATGAGACACGCTCTTATCCTCCATCTGCCCTTTGACTTCATTGAGCGGAACCAAAACTTTTCCCCTTCATTTATAATGGCCTGTCTGTGTTCCGGTTCATTGAGCTCTGTCCTTCAGACAGGCTTTAAACAAACTGTCTCTTAATGGTGCTAGGGAACTCATAAGACTTGACCTTTAAGCTGGAGCATAACAAAAACAGACTTACTCAGCACTGCTATTTGCATGAAATCTACTGTAAAGCACTAAAACTGCATAAGGTAAAAGGGTTAACCCTGAACTCTATGTTGGGTTGGTTGACATTAGTTTAACTGGCAATAAATTGTTTTATGATTTATCATTTTGTTGACTAAATCAATTTGTATTCCACATGCCACAGCTATCCCTATTTTGTCCTCTTCTACACATTTTCTCCACCTTTGAAGTTGTCCTTTCTTTCTACCAAAGATCTAGGCAACGAATGATTCCATGTCTTGTTGTACAAATGCCTGGTATTAAAATGACATCATTTCTGTAATCATGGCAAAATCTGTCTTATACAGAAGCCAGATCCTTGTTGTATTTCAATTTACCAATGTGCTGCATCCTTGAAAATACTGGGAGGAATGTCTCTTTTCACACTTCATTTCCTTCCATTAGAGTAATTTATCTTTTCATTTTCTTCTCATTTACTCCATGGTGAAGTCAATTAGAGAGCTGTGGGTGAAACAAGACCTACAACTTTGAAATCTGTAGCGGATTACTATGTTGTGAGAAATTTGCTAAGTGTGTTCTATCAGCAGTTGTGACGTAGTAGAAGTATTATCAAAAGAAACATTTAATAAGAACAATTATATTGTATCTCAACAGCTCTCTTGGCCGTGTCCTGTATTACTTATCATTATTAGATTTTAATTGTTGTAATTTTTTAGTATATAGAGGCAAAAATAGATCATGTAAACCTAAGTACAGTCACAATATATTTTAAAGAATATCCTCTGAGAGCACAGGTTGTGCATCTGGCTCTGCTCCTGACAGCCCAGACGTTACTGGTGAATTTACAAGCCTCTTGATTGATGTCATGCTCTCTGTCCCTTTTCAAAATGATTTTCCCAGCCCCCATAACAATTCCATCAGCTCAAGGAAAACACTTCTAAAGGACAACACTGGGTGATTTTAAACCTTATCTGTGCACTTGTCATAGACTGACATGCCTATGTACACCATTACACTTGTCAATACTGTATATCTCATAGGGAGGCTCTTGTTATACAACTGGATCAGTCAAAAGCCATATGCAGAGGCATTTCGGTTGCAAGAACATCCCCATTTTCTTGACCAGATAGCAGACACTATTTAAAACTAGGGGAAACAAATTGCCAAGCTAAATCCATTGAGGATGTTTGTCTTTGTTTTTTTTCCATAAATTGCTTTTGATAGCAAATACAGGCTCTTGTGTTCATGTCGTCAGTGGGTTCTGTAAGCATTGCAGCACTATGTGAAGCCTTGGAGAAGAGGTTAAAAATCAGTGAGGTAGTTTGTTCGGCAATCTACTATTTTCACTCCTTTTTTTTTTGTCTTTTACTGCAGCAGAATGGAAAAAAAGCACAACAGCTCATTAAATTGTAATACAGACAGACCAATTTTAAAACAAATAAAACACAGAAAACCCTAACAAACAAAAGGGTAATATCTACAGTAACATTTTCTCCAGTGTAGAATAAACCCAGCAGCTCACCTCACTCTGCCTCTGTCAAGTTCACTATCACAACTGTCCACATTGTTCAAATTCACACGCCCAAAGACTCATGCAAACTAGAAATCTGTTGCCTCAGTCTTACATTATGTGGGAGGGGCTGCAGAGTCACCTTCTTTTGAAATAAGCCCACCAGCTTTCCGGGCAAAACAGACACTTTTCTCTCTCCTATTTAATTCCACCCTTAAGACCCAGTACAGTTTACCTTGTTCCTCAGTTCTCACCTGGCCGGCTGTTCCATTTGTCTAGCCCTTTATAGTCTGACATACAGGACCACTCTTGTGATCTGTGCTGCTTGGTGCAAACTCAGTATACACACAGCTGAATAGCAGAAGGAGACGTGCTCCTGTGTAATGCGATGCTGTAGTTCCTTTGTATATCAAACCCACAGCTACGCTCAGGTTTGCAGATCTGCTGAATTGCATCTCATTTCTCAACGACATGTTGTTTTGTCAGTGACAACCCAAAAGTGGACCAAGTAAGTTTTTGAAATATTTATCCTGAGTCATGCATCAGGATGATATTAAGGCAGCACCTTATGGTACTTTTCTCTGGTTATCAGGCTGAGAATTTGGTGTGATATTTCGAATTTATGATCTGAACTTTTGCTTTAGACCAGTAATGCTCATTATCACTGTTGCCATGAGGAACCTTTTAGATAACCATGGCATGAATATTATATTTTTATTCATTTCTGTTTTGGTTACTGGGCTATCAGATAAAGGGTACAGTATGAAGGAAATCAGCTGTGAATTTCTCTACAACATGACATCTTTTGTCTTTGTTTTCCTTCAGACTTTTGTTTTAAAAAAAATCGCAGTCAGGAATGTCCATGGAAAAGAGGGAAAATTGAGTTTGATAGTGCCAAAGAGTGTAAGGAAGAGCAGAGGTGATTATATTCAAGTATGAACGTTAACCCTCTGGATAGGGTGGCAGGAGGTGAATAGCAGGCTTTCAGACAAAATTCACTTGTTTGGCACTTACATCTGCCAGAGTCAGGGCGATGTGAACAGCACAAGTATTTTCTGTGCACTCTCCAGGGGTAAGGAAGCAAAAATAAAGTATAATTGGTCAAAGGGGCTGGAAGATGAGAAAGGTCAAAAAGAGCAGAGGGTTGATGTGTTTAAAATTGTTGTATGTTTTTGACACAGGACGATTGAATTTCTATTAAGGAAAAAGAGCGACAGAGCTAGATATGAAAGCCCCACTATTAGGTTATCAGTCTTTGAGGGAGGTGTTATTTTCTTCCCTGTAAATGTGACTGACACATAGTGGAAAATTGGTTCTAAGTCTAGAGATGATATTCAACTAAACATAGAAAAGAGGCTAGAGTCTGTCATTTGGCTTTGATCAGAACTACAGTCTGATTTCTTGAACTAGAGCTTTCTGTTTTATAGTTTCACAGTCCTCTTGATAGTTGCAAATAATATTTCTTTCAGAGATGGGTAGCTGTAGAAAGCACTCAATAATTTTTAACTTTTCAGCTAACCACTGTGGTTAGATAATAGTTTCAGATAGAACTAATAGTAGTTGTTAGAGTATTATCAGTCCTTTTTTAAAAAATAAAAAAACCTTTTCAAGCATTTGAAAATTTTTCAAGCATTTGAAAATCGATTACAGTAAAACTCTAATTCAAATCTCAGCAAATTTGAAAGAACATTTTTCAAAGCAATCTTGAAACAATATTCAGAACATAAAATACGAACAGTATTAAGATAAATCCTTATGGGAGTGATGCAAGGGAGCAAAAAAGAAAGAGAGAGAGAGAGAGATATCTTTGAGCAGAAGCATTTTAATATGCCCGCTGCATGTAATGTTGAAATTAGTTTTATGCATTTTGGCAGGGGATGCCAGAGAGCAAAGCCAGGTGAGGGCCTGTGAGTACACAAGTCTGAAAACATAAATGCGGTAAACCAAAACACACGCTCCCTATTGGGAGGTGAGGGGAAACAGTATTAACACTGACAGTGATGGATGATGCTGCTACTTGTGGAGGTCTGATAGATACAGGGCCCTTTAGAGGCAAGAAGCATCATTTTCTAGACTAAAAGGTGCTTTCTATGTGCGCTTTTGACACACAAGTAATACATGCATTTGTTATAGGTATACAGTAAAGATTGCATTTTGCATAAAGGCAAATGGGTTTGTTCTGTCCCTTTTTTCATCTATATTTGAAAGCTAGAATGTTACTGTAAAGTAAATATTAGATATACCTAAAAGCATATTCATACTATATAGCACTGCTTTCATTGTCTCTACATTGTTAGTATATGCTTAGATGTCCAGTCTTATCAATTTATGAACCACCACTCTTTTTGGCCTGTGACATCAGTCTCAGTGAAAATGAGAATGCAGTATATTCTAGCTATTGTTTCCCAACACCTCTTACTTTCTGCTGATAAAGCTTCAAAGGTGACCAAAAGCTTGAAACAGCCAACATACTGCTGTAATTTTTTAATCTCAGTCAAAATACATTTTCTTATTATAAATATGTATGATTTACCCAATGTAATCTATTTTTGCTAGAGACATACATACTTTGCTTATAGCAAGCACACATGTAATAATATATTGGCACCTGGATGATTTTCCCCAACAACTGGTGTGTCTGTGTGTGTCTAAATGGTGCACATTAGATTAAGCTTTCCTTGGCTATCAGTAATGTCACGGCAAGCATCTAAATTTCAAACAGTAGAAACAAATGAAGTCTAGATCAGTTCACTGGCCTCTCAGAAAAAAAGAGCAGCCA
Organism: Istiophorus platypterus; assembly: GCA_016859345.1. Lineage (NCBI taxonomy): Eukaryota > Metazoa > Chordata > Actinopteri > Istiophoriformes > Istiophoridae > Istiophorus > Istiophorus platypterus. The sequence continues at coordinate 7,754,895 of CM029129.1, forward strand.
AAATATGGATTCACATCCCTCCTCTCCAAAAACTAAAATTGTTAGTCTTCTCACCACAGCGATTCTATTCAACAAATCAGCCAGGCACTTGTGGTATTACTTCTTTGAAAACTGTTTTTACAGCACGGAAAAAAGTTCAAGGGAGGTATGCTCTTGGAGGTTTAAATAGCCCATGAAATTCGTCATTGTTAATAAGAAGAGATACTCTGACTCTGTTAATCTGTAAAACAGGGGAAGATTGAAAAATACACAGATATAGAGGTCATATTGTAATATTTTTCTATTCTAATCTTATAATTTTTGCCATGTTTTTGTTCATTAACTTTGGATTAAGACACATTTATTGATCACATTGACTTGTATTACTCTAATTATTTCAGTCTTATATCAAGCATCATCCGCTTTACAGAAGGAGTTTACCTCTGAATATGTTTCAAGTAGTTGTTTTAAAAAAACAGCAAATCTCAGCCTCTTTTAGCTTATTGCATATATATATATGTGACCGATAAAGCAGGGTTGAAATGTGATTGATAGAGTCCAAAAGCTCTGTTCTGATTTTATTTAAACTTCTCACAGACAAGGAGAGCTATGCCTCATGTTGTTAGAGCAGGTTATTATGAAGTGCTGTAAACTACCACACCAAATAACTGGAGAACATCAGTAGAACCAATAAAGTTGAAGCACAGGCAGATGGTAAAAACAAAACCCAAATGATAAACAAGTCTCTTGGCAAGCAGCTGTTATTCTTTGGAAACAAACTTTACATTAGCATTGTTGACTTCATGTTTACAATCTCAAAAACACCTATTGCTGCACTAAAGTTGCAAAGTCATTTTCCATTGGCTTCTGAGTAATGAAAAGTGTCATTACAGTTTTTAAAACTTTTATTTTATTTATTTTTTTTTTTCTGTGCTTTATAGCTTCACCAAAATTGGATTTCAAGCCTGGCTACCCTAAGAGGATCTACAAACACATGTGGTGCAAGAGCAAATCTGTGTGGAAGAGCACAAAGTGAAAAAAAATAAAAGACTGAAAATTAAAATGGTTTAGCCTGAATGAATTTAAGGGCTGGAAAAGAAATTTTAGTACCCAGTCATTCATCCTTCTTATACCACTGTTAATATACTGTTCTTTTTATGGTTTGTCTATTTTAGCTGAGCAGAAATCCTGGAGCATTCATCAAGAGGTGTTTTACTCTCATCCTCTTTCATGCAGCTAGACTGTTCTGTGGGTGGCATTAAATTTTTGCATCATTAATCCAGTTCGATTAATTATAGATCCCTGCAATTGAAACTGCTGTGTAACTGATGAATGACTTATCAATTAAAAACAAGACTGTACGAAGAAACAAGCATTGGAGTGATAATTCAGTTTATACAGTGTCAATGTACATGCTTCAATAAGCATCTGAAACCCCTCCCTCCATACCTTTCCGATGTTGCAAGCCAGAGGTAGCCAGTTATTCATAAGCAAGATAACCGTGCACTCTTCATATATGATTTCATACTTCACACATAATCACACATACTCATGTCTGATGTATGCGTGAGCAACAGATTAAGAGCAACTTATGTGTCAATTTACACAATATTCAGATTAACTCATATTGGAGGAGTCATACTTTAGTATTGTTTAAATGAAGAACACTAAAGAAGCATACACAGGCTTTTGTAATCCAGTACATGCAGGCATAGTATACTGGGAATCTCTTGTGCATGGTACACAATTTCAAACTATATGGAAAGCAATTCCATTATGTCAACTGAATGGCTGTTGCTGAAAAATAACTGCTGTAATAGTATAAAAAAATACAGGGGAGTCAGCTCTCATGAGAACCAGTGGTTAGATTTGTCCTACTACAAACCTTTCTTTACTTCTTCCAGTCGATGTCACACCACCTCCCCCACCCAGCTCTCTAGCTGAGGGCAAGGCACCAAAAAGCCTAACATGCAGCAGTCCTATTCCAAGTCCTTCTCTGTCTCCATCAGTCAGTGGTATATCACTTCCTCTATTCACCCCTCTCACTGAGAGTGAGGTATCAAAACTCCTGACTTGTAGGCATCTAACTACATTTCTGCTGGACAACCTCCCCTGAGCCATAGCTCCTATCATAGTGGTAGCTATCGTACACGTAAGAAATGCCTCACTGACCTTTTCAAACTGGTCTCGGAATTCTTCTCACTTAAAGATCGCCTTAATTCAAATCTTTTGGGCTTGAAGTGCAGCACCTTTTTCGGCTCTGATTGTACGCTCACATGGATTTTCACATCAGTGCTATGCAGACAATACCCAGCTATACCTGTCAGTTTTGCCAGATGACCCCATGGTCTCGGCCCAGATCTCCACTTGTCTCTTTGACGTATCTGCATGGATGAAGGAATGCCACCTTCGACTAAACCTCTCCAAGACTGAACTCTTGGTCATCTCAGCCAATTGATCTTTCCATCACAATATTAATATCAAATGTTCCCCTGCATTTCTCACATCAACCAAAGTTACAAGAAACCTGATTGATAACCAGTCATGCTGCTCTGCCCTATCAAATGTGAGAAAAATCAGGCCAGGCCTGCACTAGCAGGTCACCCTCACAGATATTCCAGAATATGACTCTGTCTGGTTTTCAATCAACCTAAAAATTCTCAATTCTACTGCTCATTCCCTCCACTGGCTAACCATGGCTTCCAAAATTAAATTCAAGTCACTTGTCCATAGAGTTACTCCTGGATCTACTCATCTACTTGTGTTTTCGCAATGGTGGAACAAGCTACCAAATGGTATCAGAGCTGGGGCATTCCTCTCTATTTTCAACAGTCTCTTGAAGACCCATCTATTCCGAGAGGACTTCCTCTCTACCTAGCCAGCTATGTAGCATAACACTAATAGTAGGTAATTATGCTACGTTAGCTGCTAGACTTAGATATTGACCGAAGGAGATGAATCAGAAAGGCAAATCAGCAGTGGTGGAAGAAGTATTCAGATTCCTTACTTGAGTAAACGTATCAATACAGCAATGTAAAAATACTGCATTACAGGTAGTCCTGCTTGAATTGTACTTGAGTAATAGTATTACCAGTAAAACGTGGGTTAAGTATTAAGTGAAAGAACTAATTTGGATATACTATTCTATATTACATTGTTAGATAATTCATACTGAATCATCCGTGTGTAAGCAGCATGTTACTGTTGTAACTGCTGGAGATGAAGGTAATTTGAACTTCTCAATGTACAGTTTTTCTGTATATACATGGACGCCAAATAAATCTGAGGGGTTGTGGGTGGTATCACACTTATCCTGAAAGTTGTATATGCCTCTAACAGTAAACAGTAAATCTCTATTGGATATTTGTCTGTCAGACACTATGATTGATTGGATGCCATCTGGACTAAACTGGACTAAAAGAACCTGGAGAAGTATTAACTGGTAAGTGAGAGGAAACACATAACCTATAGTGCTCTAAGAATGAAGGAAATCTTCCCCCATTTGCTATTCTGAGGTCTCTTATGTTTGCTCCTATCTGAACCCTGTTGAGAATCTGGCACAGCTCTTCAAGGTCTTTAAAGACAGCAGGTGGTCACAACACCCACGCCAGCACTAACCCTTGTGACGCTGCACATGCAAGAGACATGCATCAAAGCTGATACCCAGATCTGCAGCTGTTTGTTTATGCCATAACTACGCAGCAAGACAGGAGATGAACAGCTCCAGATTTTCAGCACAGGGGAAACATTAGTTGACTTCAGCATAAACACACACAAGTCCTCCTTTCAAACCCTGCACAATGATCATCTGCGATGTGTAATCGTTGTGCTGAAAAATCAAACTTGTCAGCTACAAAAATGCACCAAGGTGCATAACAAGGGTCTGATTTGTCAAAAAAACATTGTTCATTGCCATATAATTTATTTTTTTATCAGATGGCTAGCCTTTCATAAATTTCATACCTGCCACCATGTAAAATTAAGGTTTGTGTTGGTCCCCTTTGAGATTGTGACTCTGTCCACCAGGAGCAGTCAGTCAGATGGATAACATCTTTTAACCTTAGTGTGTGATGTTTGGCTATTGTTCTCGCATGTTTTTGTTGTTTTTTTATACAAAACTACAGTGTCACCATGTTGAATTATGCCTAGGGTGCAACCGGCATTTCTTTAAAATTGTGAAAAACTCTGCTGGGTTTAAGCTCTGACAGATTTAAATGAGAACAGCATCTCCTGGAAGTTCAGTTATCCTACAAGGTTATAAAATGCATTTCAAACCTTACTTTTCTCATAGATCTTTTCGCATTTGAGGTTTTACAGGAAAGTAGCAAGAACTAAAAATCTTGATATGACTTCTTTCCATATATAACAATGAAAAAACATATCAGTGCTGATCAGTATCCTCTGGCAGGTTTCACAAACGTGACCCAAAAACTTCTCTCTTATCTGTTTTCAAAGTGATGTGGACTGACAGTGGCAGTATCATGCATGAAGCAGGGTGAATAATTCAATGTACTTTTTAAAAGGACAAACTACTAGGAGAGAGTGACAACTTGTCAGCAAGAGATAAACTGGGCGAATGAATAAGAGATGAAGAAAATAAAAATGTGTGCTAGCTGATGTAGGTAACCGAGAACCATCCACTTTTCTGCGGCTCCTTTTATACAGGTATACAGTTTACCCTTCCTCATTTTTTTCTCTCTTTTTGCTGTTGTATGTCTTTAAAAGAAACACACAGATATCTTCCTGTACATTTTTCTATTGCTGTATATCATATAGCATATAAAAGCTGAGGCCATGGCAGGGATTTTTAGTTCAAAAGGGCTTCTAGGTTAGTGAGGTGAAGAGATGCTTAATAGTGACTAACACTGGCTGCTTGTGCCTTTGGCCACTATGTGACTCACTTTAGCTCCCATCAAAGTAAACTCTGACCAAGTGTGTCACACACGACAGCCATGCGCAGGGCTGAAGGGGCGTTATACGAATAAGACAGGAGGGAAAGGGTGCAGAATGTAACTCAGGGAGAGGCCAGGAGGAAGGTTCTGCTATGATTTGACAGTTTATGGTCAGTGCATTTATCACAAATGTCATTCCTCATCACTGCTGAGCTCTACCACATAGCCAACATATATGAGTATACAGTAGATGTCTGGATAAAGAGATCAGTGAAATGGGAAGTGCTGAAGTGACTTTTTAATGATATTTTGTTGTAGTAAAAGAAATGAAATGCATTTCAAATGTTACATAGCTTGATTGATGGTGATAAAATGCCACGTATCTGACCATCCACAGGAGCTCTACTATAACATGATCATTTTTGTAGAGAGAGCCAATGGCCAGAATATTTTCATGTGGTGAAAATATTTACATGCAATCCATTTTGGAAAAAAACTCATTTTACAAAATCCAATCATACAACAACAACATAAAAATTTCACCTTTTTTGTTAAAATTCAGTCTTGATTTTTTTTGGGAATGTAACATGGTGTGAAAAGAGGGACAGTTACAAAAAATGTTTGTTAGTGGTCTTGATCAAGAGATGTGTAATATATTTTAAATATATTTTATAACTGGTAATATTTTTGCAACAATCACAACCCATTAAAACTAAACTGTAAGTATTGTGTTTCAGTATTTACATGTATATCACTATAAGGCTGCAAAATATTTCCCACCCACAGTTTTACCTCTTCGATCAAAAACCCAGCCCACTTTGAAAGTACTTATTTTAGAAAGGACATACAAGAAATGCAAATGAGACAACTACTAGTGTAAGATTGTACCAAATGCGATTCTCCACTGCTGTGTTGAGGGCTCAAGAATAGTAAATATGCATGCATATTTTTTTTCCAATCTTCACTAAGCTGATTGTTTTCTTCCAGTCATCTTTACTTCAGGGGTGGAGATCATTTGCACTGCATGCATATTCACTGACTGAACATCTCCAGCCATATGTTACTTCTATGACCTTGGGATTTAAAAGGGCAAAAGAAATCATGATTTTCCATATTGGGCTTAGATGTTTTTCTTAATGCATAAACAGATTAAGTCGGATATTTTTGTAATCATCAGATATTCTGCTCTCTACATTTGTGGTGCACTGGAGTCTTGTGGGAAATAGTACAGCACATGTTATTAACAACAAAATGCCAAGGGTAGAAATGAAAAGTTCAAACTCAAATTAAAATATCAACCATCTGAATAACTGAGCAATTACAGTTATGAAAATGATGTCTAGCATGAAATGAAGCTTATTAGTACATGAGGTACTAAGTAAGTGAAGAGTCATCTCAAGAACTTGGATCATGAAAGAGCTATTATCTTGATGATCAAATCAGCTCTGTCTCTGAATTTTTTTTTTATCAAGTTCCACAGTGGCAGCACTTTTCTTGATTGATACATGACACTTTGGAATTAAACTCTTAAATTAGCACTGATACCGCTCAGTAGTTTGTTCCATTTTTAAGGGTAAGACAATTAGGCTGAGGTTTCTTCCTGTATATCCCTTTTCATGCTGATTTTAACTTGAGAATTTTTCTACCACATCTTATATTTCACATTTCTGTGGACTATAATGAATTTTACATTCATTGAATGCATCGCTGCAGGCCTTGAAATCCATGACAACAAAACACGTTAAAGATTTGCTCACCAAATACCATTTACTTTCCAGTAACTATGAGGGAAAACAATTAAAATGCGAATTTATCAGTGCTGTACAGGACAGTAAATAAGCACTGCCCCAAGGTAAATCTGGTAAATGTGTACATTTGCTGGTTAATCTGGGTAGAAAAACGGTCGCCACAGTAGTGCAAGGTTAAGCAGTTTGTAGCACCATGGAAAATAAAACCCCTGGTCTAATCCTTTAAATCTTGGCAGCTCTACCAGCGTTGGGGAAAAACATTCGAGCCAGCATTACTGGAAACAGATACCATGTGATAGACATTGTCTCATTGTTAAATGTTTGATTAGTTCTGCCTCCTGTGAAAAGGGGTTTCCCATTTGGTCACCTGATATTTGTCCCATGCTTGGCAGGAATAAATGAAACGGAGAGATAATTGCAAACACCATTTAAATCATCCCATTGTCCATAGCTATTTACTTGTTCTCGAGATAAGGAAGAGTATTCTATTGAATTTTTCAATTAATTTTAGTGCGACTGCAAAATTGAGTACTCTGTGTTTATTAGTTTTGACCAGCAACTTTGCAGTCAAGTGTGAAGCCAGCCTTCAAAAAGGCCTGAGGTCTCAGCGGCACCAGAGTACTCTGTGACTTGAATACCTAAATAAGACAGGGTCACTGTTTAGGGATTGTTAAAACATCAGTTGTCATCACTACAAAGTCATCCAGCGCCCTCACACAGCTCCAGCTACCTGTCTGCTCTATCCCATAGAGAGGTGAACAAGCAAGTGCTCCATCACATCAGTGTGTAAGCACTGTGAGCAGTGCCAGACACAAGGTTAAAAGGACAGCACCTTTTATGTGTGGCTTTGAGCACAGAGGTTATGCTAATCCTGATCTTAACTGGTTCTGAAAGAGTTGCTATTTCTCATTTTGTTGCAACATGTCATCATAGCTTCTTTGTTTCTCCTGAGGAAATAAATAAATAAAAGTAAAACTAAGCTGGAGATTTCGGCTGAGTCCGAGCCTGAGAGCATCAGACCATATCACCTTTATCGAACTACTCAGGACCCAAAACACAGACACATACACACATTCCTCTGGCCCTTGGGTATCGGGATAAGTGTGCTTAAAAATACAAACGTAAAAAATTAAATATGAGCCTTCAAATGGCTGGAGAGTGATGGATGTAAACAAAGTATTAAAAAGAGAAATAAGCGTTTTCAGACAAAAAGGAAGTTTAAACAAGTTTAAAGATATATGGGTAAAATCTGTACCTATATATCTGAGATTTGTTGGTTTCCCTCATGAAAATCTTTCCTGTTATTTGTCCATTAAAATTAATTAGCATCCTGTGGAGCTGGTCTTAGAGTATTAACTTGAGGATTTTAGGAATTTTCTGTGGCACTATTTTAATCCAGACAACCAACTGCTCACTCCACTTAACTGGAGTTTCTTCAATCGATGCCCTCTGCCATCTTGTATCCATCAAGCTTAGCATCAATACTGCTGATGGCTGACTCCCTGAATTGAGGTCTGAGGATGAGGGACATGTCGCACAGTGCCAGAGTTATAATCAGCTACTTGTGAGAAACTTCATCCCAAGTGCAGAAGCTCCAAGTGGGTTATTTTACATAAAATGCATACATTCAATTTTGAAATAAATTCTGTTTCTTAATATTAGAATAATATTTGGAACTGAGGATTGGAATTGTCTTTTCTGTGTGCATGCACCCTAGATGACACCCAAAAAAAAAAAAGACTCGTTGTTCAGTGGGCTCACATCAGTTGATTTACAATCAAATACCTTTTTTATAGTAATTGTTATTTGTAAAAGTGGGCAGCCAGATAGTCTCATTTCCAGTCTTTTCCATGCTTCACAGGGAAATTCAGCAGCAGCTGTGACCTGCCAACTGGCCTGTAAAATGCTCCTCTTATCAGCTTGGAATTTATGTCAGCACGTGTAGTGCAATGGCTACATTTACAGATAAAACCATCTATCTCTCTCACTCTGATGGCTGAGGACAGAGAGAGTTTAGGTCATGTTGCTGCTATAGTAGAGAGATAACTGATGAAGCGATGACCCTATGACGACACAGAGATTGGCACAGACAGAGCTTTATGGCCCAGAAAAGGTCATGGACGCTATAAACAAAATCAGTTGTCAACTGTGCAGGCAAGGTTGTTGATTAAAACTTGAGAATTTTTGCTCATAACTCTGGAGAACTTATAAGGGAGACATGGACTCATCGACCAATCGCAACATCAATATAACTCAGAGACAAAGGGCAGTTCAATAAAGTGATGGAGTAGATAAGCAGCTGACATTTAAGACAACAAGTGGCAAAAAATAGAGCATTAATAAATAAAAAAGACAGGAACAATGGCACCATTTTGTACCATCTGAAATTTGATCAGTTGCACAGATTGCAAAACGGGGTAGATTACTGTCATCAAAGATCTTTCAGAGTATGGACTGCTGAGCTTCACTTTGCCTTCTGAATGATCCGGATAAGAAGCTGATTACTTTATTGTATTTTTTTTATGTCTGTTTTTTCTTTGACTACTTACACTCTTCAACTATGCAGAAAACCAGTTGGGATCAAATCTGTAGCAAACATCTTTAGAGTAAAGGGACTGAAAGAGACAAGTCTGACCAGAGAGCTCATGTTCCACTTCCAGTGGTGAAGGGCAGAATGGATTTAATGTTGCACTTTCATCTAATGTCCCCATGAATATCATTTAGTCACCAAATAATAGCGTTGTATTGTGATGTGGGTGTAGGAATAGAAATTACAGTAATAAAAGTCATGGTATCACTGAATTTGTTGTTAAATGCCCTGTATGAGTGTTAAACGTCTAGTAAACGACTTCATCAGATGAAAACACACTTTCTCTCTAAGATGACCATGATTGATAGAGACCATCCATAGATTATGTAAGTGTTTCCATTACTCCAGTGCAAGTTTGGTTGTGCACATTCTAAATTATTAAGCTGTTAGTCAGACGTGGCAAGGAGAATTTGCACTGACTTTGCATACTGCTGATGCTGCAACAGGATGCACAATGGCATTTCATTCAGTTTGTGATTGAGTGCAATTGTCAAGCTATGAGCTATAGCACCATGAAATACATGTTTACTGAGAAAGTTAGCCTGTCTCAGACTGGCATAGTTTGTAGGATCAGCTTTAGGCAGGATCAGCAAAATGCCACAAGCAATTTTCTTCAAACCTGGATTAGATTAAGAAATTACATTTGAACCCACATTTCATTTTTTTAATCTCACTCATGATAATAAATTTTATCATTTTTAAAGCTTGCTTGGAAGATGTAGGCTGCTGTGGTAGAACTGATATACAAACTGAGTTTTAATGGCAAATCAATAAAAGTCAATGTTTTCCCTGTGTCTGTGTTGTCAAATTTACATATATCTCACAAAACGTTATCACACTTCAGTCGTTCTCTGTCATTTTACTGCTTTGAAAAGCCAGAAATTACAATAGAAATCTGATAAAATTTTTAACTTATAGATATGACTGTACACCATCATAAATATGACCCCTGATAAGATTTTATTCCAAAGAAGCAGATGGCTGTCATTGGGAATTTATAGTGTTATTGCCACTTTGTTCTTCCCACTTATCATCCACTTAAGAACAAAAAGAATACTGTTATCAGGTTTGAAATGTACTGTAATTGATTAAAACAACTCAGAGGGACAAAAGGACAAAGAGCGTGGGTAAGACAGACAGCGAATGACGTTTGGAGAAGATGGCAGGAGAAACCCAGGCCATCCAGCAGAATTTTAATTACTGCAGGCAGCAGCAATTCTCACAGACTAATCTCCTCCACAGTAGGATTTATAGGCATTACTGATGCTGACAAAGTGATCGCTCAGGGAGAGATAAAACATTATAAAATAAGGCATGAAAATGGATATGAATAACACTTCCTCCTAAAGGCAAGGTTGTTTTAATGTTTGTTTCACTAAATGGCATTGCTTATTATCAGATTGTTATGGATTATTACATTTTGTAAGAAATAAATGGGTGCTTGTGTGTATGTGTAGATTTAAAGGCTTAATTAAATTTTTTTATTTGAATTTTCAAAAGGCTGCATTTCACTGGATACCATTTACGATGAATTTTTGTTCCAAACAAAGTAAATAAAAGTCTTTGGCCAGAACTTTAATCCCGATGTGTGAAATTTTCACAACAGCAGAGGTTAATGCCATTTGAAAGTCGTGTGAGTGGGAAGCAGCAATAATGACTCTACACTAGCTGTGATTCCTAAGGCTTGGAGTTAGGCTGTCCTCTCACCCCTCCTCTCCTTTCCTCTTTCCCCTTCCTGACATTTCTATTATTGAGAAACAGCAACACTAGGATGGCATGCTACTGCTGCTGCACTACAGCCACTCCGACTTAATCCTCCTGGCATTTCACTAGCCTGCTCTCCTTCCTCACACACGCCAAACTATTTAATATTTAATCCACTTTGGATGAGATTACCACGCTACGGGTTAGTTGAAATATTTTGGCAGGGGATGGCCTTATCAGTGGTTATGATGCATGGCAATTTTTCCTTTATTTCCCTTTGGCTGTGAAATGGAACGTCAGTTGATTGTGCTTGTTGAGTGTGAACAGGGATTGATGAGAGGTCTGAGACTGCAGAGAGAGTTCTTAATGAACAAATAAATCAAACATCTTCTCAAGATTGAGCCTGTGTCTCACCGTGTGGATCGCAAAGTCACACCGCATCAGACTTGCTAAAGATGATCAAGGGCACTAATTGAATTGCAGCATACACACATGTACAGTGCAGCAAGTCCCACCCCTGAACAACCGGAGCTATCACCTCAGTGGATATTGTCTTTAATTTCACAGCCTGAAGTCAATTTCACACCCTGCAATCTCCATATGTTTATCTACAGAAATTTAATTTCTGTTATAAGTGACAGTCCTTTCAGCCACATGCTCAAGTGCTCATACACACGTCATGAACAAGACACAAACACATCCCCAAGACAAACATACCATGAGCAAACATGCAAACACCCATGAGGTTTAAGTGTGAGTGCAAACATCTTGCATAATTTCAGTACAAACTATATTCTTTTTGAATGCATTAATTGTAGCTCAGGTAGGAAATTGCTGGATGATATAATAAAACAGGCTGAAAGAAGTACATTATTTCAAATGGAAGTTACTGATGACTTGCCCTGACAATCATTTTCGAAAAGGTCTCATGAGTGGCAAAAGAATAGTGTGGCTCTGAGCTGAGCACTTACGTGGGTGGCTGTATCATACTGCAGAACTGATTCAGCCGGGCACATAACTTCAACTTTCTTCCTGAAGCAGAACACTCAAGGTATGATTAATGCCTTGAGTAAAGCTTTCCATTTATCTACATTGTTGAGATGTTCCATTGAATTTCTCAGACTAGCTGTTTGTCTAGAGGGAGTCTTGCTGCCAGTCTCACAGATGGGGATCATTACTGGAAAAATCAGGATATATTCTTCTGTGATCAAAATAAAAGCAAGGCCCCCTCTGGAGGCTTGTCTGGCTAAGAATAGAAAAAAAACATTGGCTCACAAAGCTTGTGAACTAACTGTAGTGATGGAAATCCAATAGAACCTGTTTCAACTGGTTTCCACAGTCAACTATTCTCTTGTAGCTATCACTGTGTTAGCTGCAGCTAACCCTGAAAATTTCCAGTTATATAGAGGCAAAGTAATGTTTTGCATACACGATGCCCTGGGCTATTTTCTCTAAAATTTATTCAAATTATATCATGTGTCAGCATACCAATTTGCATCTGTCTAAGTACCTTTAGCAAAATGAAATTAAATGATAAATGTACTATGGTTTAATTAAAGGCAGAAAAACAGACTAATGTGCGTGGTTCAGGGCTCTGGTGACTAGGTAGGGAATGATTCCTGACCTCGTATTTTTTATTTTCACACTCTACATTCAGTTACTATTCCAACTTATTAGCATAAGTTATAGGTATGTTCATTTTTATGCAAGGACTACTGGCACAAGAGGTTTATGTTTACTTCACCTCACACTCCCTAAATGCCAAAGTTATCAAGTAGGTTAAAGTGAAGAATTTGTGCGAAGTAATGGGACGCTGTTCACCTGCATGCAAGTTTTTTCATTCAAAGTACCTGGCTTGAGTCATTCCCCCAAACTTACACTCTAAGTTTCCTTGATGGAAGCTCACTAGTGACTGCAGTGATGGGTATCAGGTATTATGCCTGTTCGGCTATGCCTTCCGCACACGGTATTCCTAATGCTGTTTACTGCTTACACTTCTTGTATGTGGTTCAGGAAACATCACAGCAAGTCTCATGCGGAATGGGGAACCTGTAGGAGAGGGATTTAGATGTGTCACCAACCAGTCTATGCGGTTATTGAGAAACTGCGTGAGAGCTCAGCACACCAGCATGAAGAATGAGATTTGTAATGTAGAGATGTGGACTCAATACGGAAACACAAAATGTGGGAATGCCCACTGGCCTCGTTCCCCAAGCTTACATATGATAAGCTGCAACTATCTTGTCTTGAGCTGCCAAGTCAGTGTGTAACACAGCCTCATCTGGCCAGGGCAGTGGACTATGACATCTCACCCGCCTGCCAAGAAGATCTTTCTTCTATCTTCTCTCTCCAAAGGCATCCGTGGCCCCCGAGAGCACCGTCATCATGCTGCAGTCAGCTGAGGCTGATTGAATTAACTGACACAAAATGGATTCTACTTGCTCAACCTGCTGGACAGATGAATGCATCACTGACAGACTTTAAATCCAGGCAATGTGAGCGTGTGTCTGATACGAGCTTTCACCAGGATATACTGGCTCAGACAACCATTAGGATAAACACATTCTCAGTGATACATCAAATACAACTGGGATGACTATAAAAGATAATAACCCACAACCCTGGCATGGAGTTCTCTGAGGCTCAGGAAGAGGTTTCTTGTTTCGGCGCTGCATCAAAGGCATGGCTGGATGTTTGACGTAGCTTTATTTGTTTCCTAGCAATGGCAGAGTGGTAGCCTAAGGTTAAAGAACCAGGCTTGTGACTGGAGGTTGCTTGGGAAGTCTGGGTTGTGGAAATTAATGAGAAACACTTTCCTGTGGTTGAAGCAGGCAGCCCTCAAGCGTGAGTGAACACAGTTTCGTGAATTGCATATAATCCTCCTTTCCCCACAACTTCTGCCCCAAGGATGTAAATGAATGCAAGTTACTGTATAAGTCAACATACCTGGTGGAATAAAATATAAACTTCCTGTGAAATCCACAACAACTACATCAAACATTCATGCCATAAATATGACGCTGGGGCGCCTTGAGGAGTTATACAAAATACTCAGGAGCACTAATGGATGTTTAGACTAGTGTTGTGGTTCCATTTGGTACACTAAAGGCCAAGGGGCAAATCATACACACAGTTTCAGGGTTTCTTACAGCAAGAATTCCTTAACTTTTTCAGTTCCCTTGTCGCATTGTTGTGTATGCTATACAAATAAAAAGCCTACTTGATAAGGAAAAAAGATTTCTGGACTTTTTGCATGAGACATTTTTGTGAGATTATATATATTCAAATAAACAAAAAAAGAATCTTACGAATCAGGGAGCATTGGAATTAATCCTCCGTTGAACCCTTTAAAGAACACTAAAGCGTGTCCTTTACCATTAATCACCATTTCTACTCTACGCTTCTGTCTCGACAATGAGACATTTAGAGAGGAAGCCCACACTTTAAACAATCCTGGAGGATAGGGGTGGGCTCAGCCTCAGGGACTGACTCATTGATTCCCTTAAGGCCCTGAGTCTGGTTTCAAGAGCTCTCATTACTGACGCGTACATGTAAAGCTGTTCACTGCTGCCTCAAGATGTTGGCAGAAGAACCCTAAATTGAGCGCTGCAGTGAGAATGATGGATAGTCTTGTCCGGGATACAGATGGCTCTTGCAGGGGGTCTGGCTCCCCTGCGGGACAAATCAGCTGGGCTGAGAGACCACATGTTGACAGCCAGAATCTCTTTGCAATGTAACATAAGCCACCACAGAGCTATCTATAACAGCTTGGAGACCTGCACGTCTCTGAGATGTTGCATTATTACCACACAATCAATAAAGCAGCCAAGTGTAACACTAACTGCTCAAACGTGCATATTTTCCATTCTTGACTGTGCATAGTCATGTGCACATGTGTTATATGTCATGATGTATTTTCCCCTCTGAGAAACTACTATCCCAACATAACTTCCCCCACTGTGTCATTTTTACTGTATACTACTAATTATAATTTTTTAAAGATCTTTTAAATTTATATTATTTAATTTAGATTTTTTGGTTGACAACTTTTAAAGCATCTTATCAGTAGGACTTTTCTTAAGGTACAAAATATAAACTTATGAACTAAATATCGTTGACTTTAAAAAATAATATAAATAGCAGTGGAAATAACATAGCTCAGACATTGCTTATAGTATATCATGATGGTTCTAATATATCAGTTTCAAGACATAATTATTTAAAAATCATTTATATACATTTTTAAATTATTGAAGACATATGTACAATTAATTTGATACAACAGTTATTTCAAGGCATAAAATGTAGGTAATGATAGTGAATATATCATTAATGTATCCTTTTTATTTTATTAATTATTAATTATTCAAACTAGCTCAACTTTTACTCTCTAAATCATTCATAAACCATTTGAAGTCTTAGCTTACAAGCATACATACTATGTATGAATTTCAAATACTTATTTTAAACATAGCCATATATTTGATGAGTTATTTTTGGACGCTTCATGTGCTACAGCAAAATATGAAAAAAAACAAACAAAAAAAACAAGACAGCTTGTGTGCAAGTGAATATAAAATGAATCAAAACAATCAAAATAATTTGATCCTGATAGGCAAATGACTTTTTACTCCTCCCTAAGAAGAAGTGATGATATATATCTGACCCCAGGTGTGCTAAACTGAATGTGCTGCCAAACCTGCAAGTGCAAGTTTAGTGGCGTCACTTGAAATCTGACTGAAACAGCAGGAGGGTAGTGAGTGATGGAGTGCACTTGTGTGAGCAAGAGCTCCAGGGTCGCACGTCTTTGTGTTCTGCCCCTTAGAACAGCCTTGCCCTCCTGTTCCTGCTGGCCCTGGCTCTCCTGTTGGTACAGGTATGGCTAATCACAGACTGTGGCATTGGGTCCATGTAGTCAGCCCTGAATAAAACATGGAGCAAAAAATGTAATCAGGAGAGGGTATCTGCGGTTGTCTCAGGCTGCTGGTACTAACACTCCAGCTATTCACCACATGTGTCCTCATACTGATGACAAGCCTAAAAGGAGGCAGAGGGCAACCTCTTTTCATAATCAGAGTGTTTTTATTCATGACATGTCTATTAATTAGTTTGGAATAGTCGGCACCATGTGCTCAGGAGAATTTAAATTGGCTGAAGTGGATTTGCCCTTTGTCTGTTGAGCCAATGATTTCTTGGCAAGTCTTTATAACCAGGGAGGGACAAAGAACTGGAGAGGAAGAGACAAGGAGATAGAGAGGGTGTCTGTGTGTGTGTGTGTGTGTGTGTGTGTGGGCGTGGATGCACGCGTGTGCGTGAGTTTGTCTATTTATTTGTCTCTCTCACACTTTCATCTATAAGTCACTGGAAGCAACAAAATTGAAACTATAAGTGCTGTTTGCCTTGTTACAATTTATCTAATATAGGTGTGTGTATTAGAAAGAAGTACACCTGAACCCATTTGAATCCAGTAAAACGAATAATTGTCTCCAAGTGCTTGATTTGACAACTCGGTCTAAAAGAAAGCATTGCAACTTAGAAATCAAATGCATTATAAAAACATTAGATAAGCCTAGGAAAATAGTATCTCTGCACCAAGTGGAAGTTTGTGTTACATTTTTGCCAAAGACAGGCAGAGTAAAATGATTGTGGAGAAATACCTATGAAGAGTTCTTCAAGAAAATGAACGAGAAAAAAATGTAATTTTCTCAAATAAATGTAGTATAAAAATATTCATGTAAAAAAATAAATAGGACCATTTGATGGGTAACAACACCTAAGTGTTGAGAGGCAACTACATGACTCACCTTAATGCTGGATTGCATGATATGCCTTGAAATTCCTGCACCAGTGGCTCTAATTTATTATTCCAGTATAACAACTCACAAGACATAGATAATTAAATGTCTTCTCTCATGGCTTAATCTCTGTCCTCTGTGTCTCACTTTCACAGAAAAGAAGCTATAAATGTTTGTTTATGTCTTCTGTCATTAAAGCTGCACTTCAACTTCTGTCATCGTACAACCTGACACAATAGCATTTGTTATCTGCTTTCATTCAAATTACAAATCAATAATGATATCCAATTCAAAACCACAATAATGGAACCTAATAAACAACCTGTCTCTGGTACAATTAACAAATAGGCATACAGTATTGACACTTGTCAAGGCATAATCAGTGGTGATGTTTTAGTCATGGTGAAGGATGGAGCAGGAGGCAAATTGTTTGCTAATTCTCATTTCACACTCCCAATGTGAAATCAGCCAGGCACACAGAGCACCGGTTCCTTTACATGCACAATGGTCTGGCTCACTGCGTAACACCAAATTATCTTTCCCTTGGCTTAATTATTCATTAAGCAAACATAATTAATTTAAGAAGCTTCTCTCACAGGAAGTGTTTCAAATAAAGGCCAGAAGGACAGCTTTCTGCTTAATCATTAACTGAGCACAGAACACAGCCAAGAACCTGCATGGGTCCAAATGCTTTATTGAATATGATCTTAATCTGTGCCAACAATTTTTTGCAGCGCTGAAAAGTTGGGGTCTTGCGGAAAGCTAGAAAGCCAGCTGGAAACACTTTAAAATTTAAGCTCTTAAACCATACTTTACTGTCAGTGTGTGTAATTCAACTTCCATGCTAATATGAGCAAGGAACGAAACCAACCTGCACAAACTCTCAGATGATTTAAAAGGCAGCTGCAACCTTTTCAAGGCCTTACTTGCATACATCATTTAGCAGGCCCTATTTTGTCTGAAGGTGTCTGAGGGGACCCTGATGCTTGTGTAATGGAGAGGATGTGAAACCCAGACAGAAGGATTTTCTTCTGCAGCTCTTCTTAGCCAATCCATCTCCCACCCTACATATTTACCAGAAAACCACCCTAATTAGGCACACTGAGTACATAGGCACACACACAGGAAAACTTTGCCCTCTCTACTCCTCCTTTATCTCCCCTCTTTCGCTCAATCTTCCTGACTCCAGCGGAAGCGTCTTAGAGAGAAAGCACAGGCTTTGATCTATCTTCTCCATGATTCTGAGCTTTCAGATCAAGGGGTGGTTTGTCTTCAAGCTCACCAAATCCTCAGACGGCCTGAGACAAAGAGCAAACATACTGAAGTGCCTTTCCAGATCCATTTGCCTAATGGTAGAACTGTCTGTTAGTTTGTGTGTGTGTGTGTGTGTGTGTGTGTGTGTGTGTGTGTGTGTGTGTGTGTGTGTGTGTGTGTGTGTGTGTGTGTCTTTGTGCACTGACCCTTTTCGGTTGCGTCCCCTTGTGCCTCTCCATTCCAACAATTATCACAGACTTCTTTTTGTGCTGGACTATTATTATTCCACTCTATTTTTCAGCCCTGATGAGATGTCTAAATGGAAGGACAGCGGCTTTCAAACTGCTTTTGCTCATGTCTGAATTCACCTTATTTCAAGTAAAGTTTCTTCGTGGAATTAGTCTCTGCAAGCAAACTATCCCCCCTCATATTACCATGGAAACAACAAGATATTTTTTTTCCCTGGGGATCTATTAAAACACTTCTATTCTGAGGATTTATTCATGAGTCAATGAAAAGTGTGAATATGACACCTTTGTGCTGCTTCTGCCTATATGTCTCTTGGTCAATAATTTCAGTTTAAAGGCTCCAAATCAAGCTGCAACCAAGCACTGGTGGATTTTTTTGGTCATAACAATCCACTTGTTGAGAAAAAAATTTCAATCTTTAAAGTTTTTCTCAGCAACATTATTTTCCAGTTGCACACTTCCATATGCAGTACACTTTCACACATCCAGCATCTCGATTTAGCCATTTTGTTGTTGTTGTTATTATTATTGCATTTTTTTTCTCTACTATGCCTTATCTGGGTTTTTTTTAATCCCCAAAGAAAAAATTTTAATAATAATGTGAAAAAGACAAGATGTAAAACTGTTCTGTTCATCAAGAATGCTTTTACCAATCAGTAAATAGATTACAGCTTTTAAAATGTGAAAATAAGAATGTGTTCATCTCTTTCGCCACGCAAGTGAAAGGAAATATTACTCTGAGATGAAATGAATGAAAAACAATTCTAAACAACTTGTGTCTAATGTTTTCTTTGCAATAAGGTCGTGGCAACACTTTGTTGAAACAAATAAAACATAATAGTACTTTACCATTATAATGTTTATTACCTACAGTGCATATTATATTACATTTGCCATGATCATTGTTACAAGGTTTTTGTTTTTCTAGCCACACATAGGTTTAAACAATCATTTTGGGCTGTTTCAGAAACCATTATAACAATCTATCCCCTGTAGATCCATCCCTTTTGTGAGCTGTGGCAAGTAAAGGCAAATGAGTGGGGAAAAACGTTTGCAAACCTTTAGAATCTGTTTGAACTTGTGCCTTCAAATATGTCCTCATATTTACCTTCATAATCAGTTTGGAGAGACTGGATTGTGCTGTGAAATGAAATGTGAGTTCACAAATCCCATTGGCTTATAGGGTGACAAATCCCGTTGTCTAGAAACATTTCGCTTATCCCTAGTTTCATTTACAGTTGAGTGCAGTACATATGAAAAAAGTCCCCAGTTAACTTTGTTAGAGTTTAAAAGGTTAAGGTTAAAACAAAGCAAAGACAGCAAATAATGATGAGGGATACTGAGACAGAGGGAGCACATGCAGACGGTAAAAGGAAAGGCTGCAGAATAAAATGACTCCAAAATCACAGCAGACGTTTAATTCAATTTCCTTGCCAGTTGGAGCTGTATAAAAATCACATAGTGGTTGTCCCCTATAAAAGCCATAGGGATGGCCATATGCCATCCGAATAGACAATTCTAACCACAATCTAAAAGAGATAGACGAATTAAAAGAGAACGTATTGCAGCCAAAGGACAAAGGCAGAAATCAAAATGATGAAGTAAAAACAGCATGGGCTGAGAGGGATAGAGCAATCTTCGTCCAATTTTTAATTTAACTTGTGCATTCTTCTCTCGGCTAAGATTTAAAGGTTAAATATCCGCTGGAAGATCATTCAAGTTATCATTATCTTGTTTTTCCTGTTTTTTTTTCTCATATTTCTCCTGTATTTTGAAATGAAATCTCTCAATATCTTGTCTAGAATTATAATTCTGGTTTGGATACAATGGTAGCTATAGAAAGTATCTCAGACATAGAAATGGATCTCTCTGGAATTCAGACAATGCTTCATCTCATTTTTTGTATTTTCTATAGGCTGGATTACACTATGTTTTATATTTAAACTATGTTTCTAGGAATGGTGTCCGCCCTTCTGCCTCTGTATTACCTTTTATCAATACTTGAAATGTGCATCCACACGCAGAGCCGCGGCTCCTGGAGCTGGGCCAAAGACTCTCCCCTCAGCCTCTCAGCAGAAACAGCTTTGTCAAACTCAGTTAGCCGCCTCTGAGGGGAAACACCTCTTTCCACAGTAATACTCCAACTATTCACATCATGCCCCTGCCTCTGCCTCAGCCACCTCATCAATCCCCACAGCAACAAAGGTAAACAACCTCGCACCTTCCAAACAGAGGCCCATGCTGCTTTGTTGACACAATGTATGTGCAAACCACCGGCACAGAGGGCGAACAACTCACAGGATAGACTGAGCTTCATTTACAGAAGGTAATTGCACTGGAGCCAAGTGGTACACTTTTGTGATGAGATTTTTCACAGCTCTACTAAAACCTTGTCTAGATTTGTTTACTGGTTTTGATGAAACTACTTGGACAGGGGCATATAATAAGTTCAGCTAAAAACAAATGCGGAAACGGTCGCTGACATTGACAGGAAATTTACCAATATTTTTCCTTTATCATTTACATGTAGGCAAAAAATAACATGACACTTGTCTGGTTTGGATCACCTAAGATGGCAGTTAACAGTTTGAACAATGTTGGGTTCTGGATGCACTGCCTTTTTTTTGTCAAGAGAATTTTAGATAAAACCATCTGTATTATGATGTATGTTTCCTAATATAAATCAAAGGAATGAAGGAGAGACGATTCCCCAAACTTGGGATTAATTTGTTCTCCCCTTTCCCCTCTAACTCTTCTCTTACTTTTACATCCTTCTTTTCAAATTGTTTCTAACCTGCTACATTAGTTTAACCTAGGCACACAGGATATACCCTCACAGCTGTGATCTCATTGAAGATGTTCTACTCCTCTCAGTCAAATCTGCAACCTCTATGCTACACTATGTACACGTTCCTCAGTCTTTCTCTGAATTCGGTGAGGAATGGGAGAAACACCTCTCTGAAAACAAGCGATGCCGAAAAAAAATCGCTGTCACCCGGTGTGCAGAGATAATAATAAGACGCTGTATACTGGAGAGTCTTACCAAGTCATTATTTCAACAGATGTCCTCAAATGTTTTGAATTCAGATTTTTACCTTTTGTCCTGATGAAAAACTCAGGATGTAACAGAACATTTCATTCACAATACAACAACAGAAACAGAAAACCCAAGAAACATGTGAGTGTTTGGTAGCAGCTTGGACACTTGTTCAAAAAATGCCCCCAGATGATTTCTCACAGAATATTTTCTCTCCTTTTCCCAAGGCTGCCAACTGATAAACATCTGGGTTTTTTGTTTCTGCCACACAGACTCCACTTGAGGAAAGATGTGTTTATGATGCTACTCATGTTGATAGTGAAAAAGAAAAGAGAAACCCAGAAGGCCAGTTCAAAGCTCATCTGCTAAAAAGGATAAATCTGAGGTGTTTTCTATGGATACTTCAGACTGCCTCTTAAAACTAATAATGATTACTGTTAAGGGCAGGTACTTGTTTCTTGGGGCAAGAAATTGTGCTATTTAAGTATTGTCTAGTGTTGCTAGATTCAAGGATAGAGATTAAATGGAGGGCAGAGAGAAAATCATGCATTCTTTGAAATTGGTGCATTTCTAAAAAGCACTGCATACCACAAGAGTTAGTATTTTTGACTCACAGCTAGTAGGATCTGGCTTGTTTCTCTTTTTAGATTCTACCCTTAAGTATGGAAGCTTGAATAGATTGAGATATAAGGTTGTTATATAACTGGCCTCTTATGTTATTTGCTTGCCCTACTACGCTAAAGACACCAACCCAAAAATTATGGAAAGTCCACTCCAGATGGAGCAAAGTTTATTCTCTTACAATCTAGGTATTAAAGATAGTTTAGAGGAAGCATTATCTGTCATCAGTTTACCTCACTTATGTAATTCGGTGATGTAATTAACCATTATCCTTTAGAATTGATCCAAATATCATCAAGTATATGACACATGTTTAAATTTACTATCAGCTAAGATAATAATTGATTTTCATGGTGCTGTTAGCAGACGTTTCTACGAGAGGTTGAGCTGATATCATAGTTCCCTCTCTTTCTTCATTCTTCCAATTATCTTGTCACACAGTCATATTATGGGGACTCATCTGACCATAACAGTTAAAAAAGGTTGTCCCCCAAAAGGCAAAACATTATATTTTAGAGCTTGACTTGTTTTTTGGTTAAAGGAATAGTTTGACATTTTCAGAGAGATGCTTATTTGCTTTCTTTCTGAGTGTATGATGAGAAGATCAAATCCACTGTCATGTCAGTATGCCTATTATAAAGCTACTGGCAGCAGGGTTAGCTTAGCATAAACAAGACGCAACACTATAACTGTAACTTGCCATTTTTACATTTCTGTTTGTGTACAGATTAAACAAGATTAACAAGAACATATTAATTAAGGAGCTTTACTGTACAGGTACAGGTATTTGGTGAATTTGAACACCTCCTTTGTCTGTTTTTGTTCCTCCCTGTCTGCCTACCTGTTTGGAGACTTCCTGTGAATTTCTGAGCTTTTTATGTTTTGGGGGGGGGGGTTTCTGTCTTGCAAGTTCACAGTGAACTTATTGTCATATCAGGTCCTCTTCCTTAGTCTTCCATTTCATGCCTGTTTTTTGGGGGATCATAAATGTAGAAGATGCAAGATACAGTTGTGATCTCACAAAGCAGCCAAGTCATTTCACCCTCTAGGCCTGATTGTAAATTACATCATTATACTATATCATGCATAAAGACGCATCTAATAACACAATATAAAATTGATTTCCATATATGCATTGACAACTGCTATTTGATAAACTTCTGACTTCATATAAACTGTGGATTTCCCATCAGTTATTTCAATAAATAATATAATGCTGTAGCTACAGTAGTAAATGTGGTGAGTGCTCAATGATCCAACGGTTGGTGGTGAGGAGCTGAGAAATAAAGAATGGGTTGGTGAATCGACATAGTAATCAGATTTATGGCAATGGTCAGACTAGAGCATTCCTCCAAGTGCGTTTCTGTCAAGATTGTTGGATTGATAATACTGTTTTGATACCCATATTGTAATAACTAGCTGAAAGCGTGCCTTCTTACTCATGGAATAGCATTAGCATGTCCTTTCAAGCAGGTGATGTGCTCTTGAGATGAAACTTGTTTATTACTTATTATAGGCATAATCACTTTACCGTAAGATTCTTGTGTTTACATGAGATTACAGTAAATTTACTCCAATTTCAATTTTTAATTTGATGGTTGACTATTTTCATATATCCACCAAAAAAATGATGTTAACATTCTAATCCTCAAGAGATACACAGGGGTCAGTACTACAGATGGTAATTTGGCCTATTCCCAAATGACCTGCTGCCTCTTGCTGACCACTTTGGTTTACTATGAATACACTGTGTAAAAAGTCTTGTTTGGACTTTAGGAAACTCATTTCTACTGTCAGAATTCCTTCCCTCTGTTTGCCTTTATAATTAAGATATAATCCTACAAAGGGAAAACAGCTAGGCCATACAGACTAAATATCTCTGGGTTAAATGAGAAGTTAAATAAGGATTTTTAAATGTTATGCAACAGTTTTTGCACATTTATGATAATATCTGAAAAAACAATAACAATGACTACTATAAACTATTAAAGAAAAATCAACCACTATAACAGCATAAATGTTGAAAGTAAAGATGATTTCCGGGGTATTTCTCTCTATTTATTTCAGAGGCAGTCATAAAACCTTTTATTCAATTAATGTAAGAAAGAAGATATCATGAAGTGTAATGCTTGAGTTATAATCTATTTAGTTTATTCAAATATATCATGTCCTGTGAATGTATGGGCCTACAGTCTTCAGCAGATCAGTCAAAAACAACTACCAGCTGACTAAGAGGAGCAGCTCTAACAATACACACACACACACACAAACACATATGTCTAAACACACATCTATTTCCAGGCAAACCTAATTGTTTCACATTTAAACCAAAATGACCGATAAATAGTGGAACCATAAGCAGTTAAATGGAAGAGATTAATGATGTAATGTTGGCCAGACCTTTTCAGAAAAGTGAAACTCCCACAGTACAAATGGTATTGGAATGGTATGTAACTAATTCCAATTTTCTAACAATAAACAATAAAAGGTTTGTGATGCATTTTAGAAACCTATCAAATGTTATATCTGTTGAACTCTTCCCTGAGGCAATGATATCAGGAATTACTCCTAATAATGAAAACACAATTTAAGATCTTCCACACAATGGTACTGCTATATAACATAATTTTGTTCTTGTAAAGACAAACCTGGAGAATCAAAGGGAATAAATGAAAATGAAAGATCCTTCAAACCATCACTCCATGTCTCCACTTTCCTGTGCTATACAGGTTGGCTGAGTTATGAAAAATGCATTTAATTACAGGCCTCTTCACTCTCAGCTATGTCCTTAAAGGATAAACATATTGATTGACAAATCGAGAGACGAGGGCAAAGATTATAACAGTAATGTTAGTGGCTCTGAGGCTGTACTTAGACACAGCAATGCCTTGCACAAAATGCTAATGTTGGCATGGAAACATTCTCACGGGGACAATGCAAACGTGAGGACGTACATCATCTTAATTTGGGCTGTTAGCGCACTAACATATGCTAATTGGGTCAGTCGCAAAGTACAACCGAGGATGAGAAGAAGTCCTTACTTTAGCAGTTATTTGCTAAAAAAAACCAAAGCATTGGAGAAAAGTCAGGGGATAAATTTATCTGTAGCAAATTTATTGGTAATCCATCAATTACCTGTAAAAATATTTCACTAAAAACCACGATTTTCAACCTCATGGTGGCAGTAGAGGAAAAGGCAGTGGATTGCCAAACTCATTAAGATTAATCGTCTGGAGACAATGGAAACAATATCTTTATAAAATTTAACAGCAATATTCCATCCAAGGTATTTCACAAAATAAATAAATAAATAAATAATAACCACTCGTCAGCAGAAGGGAAATTCAGGGGGATCACAAAAAAAAGAAAATAATGCTGGAAATACACAGGAAAAGCACAAGCTTTTACCGTTGTTCCCTGCTAAGAAGTCCATTCTTATGGGCAACTATTATTTCTAAAGGCTTCTCCCTGTTCTGACAGATGAGAATAGCCACAATGAGCTGGCTCTCCATCACCAGGAGAGAAGCAGAGGCAGAGGACCGTCTTATAACTGACAGACAATTGCCTGACCACCTTGCAGTTGCTTGGACTGACAATGTTCGATATTTTGAAGACGGCGGTCGATGTTAGAACCTCTAAATTATACACAAGGTCCTCTGGGACATCACTTCAATACATCACACAACAGAGAGCGAGGCTTACAGTCCCATCACAGCCCTCTGCTCTGTGTATGTATTGTCTGGACCGAAGACATCAGCTGTATGCCTGGGAATGGATGGATGTCTGTGATATTCTGCTTCATTTTAGCCAGTGTCTGTGATACTCTGCTTCATTTTAGCCATGAAATCAGGGGTGTTAATTCCACTGTAAGAATTCTATGTTATTGTTAATCTTGTGGTGAGTTTGTCATAGCTAGTACATATATTTAAAATCATACTTCACTTGAAGTAAAATCAAGACATATGTAAAAGTCAATTGAGTGCAAAAGTAGAAGGGCTGCAACTATAAATACAACAACTTTGCCCAACGTCTTGCACACTTGGTTTGCTTGTGTTTGTCTCTGGCTATTTTCAATTACTTGTGGAGCTACTATCCCCTTCCTTGATCTATCCACAACATTGCTATCTTTCTCTGCTACTTATAATATGTTTACTCATCCTGATGAATTCAATTACATCTTTTCAGAGGAAATTACTGTGGGGGTGGCTCTGCCTGCCAAAGGTCAGCACCAACTGTGAATACTAAAACTACTCCCCAAAACACATTACACAGCCTATTACCTGCTGCTTTCCACACAGCACTCTCCAACCCTCCATAAGCCTTTCCACTGCCACAGATGAAATGCTTTCTAGATGGGATCTGGCGTGGAGAAGAGGGGAAGAGAGCTGGAGCTGTCCCCGGGCCTAATCGTTTCAGAGAGTCATCCCCACTGCAGCCGCAAAACACGCCAGTGCTGATTAGGGAGCTGTGTACATGGCCAGGCAGAGTGTGAAAGGTGGGAAAAGGAGGCCTGGCCTTGGGGAGCCTAACCACGCAGATTTTTTTTTTTTTTCTGGTAGGATCGATAAGATGCATGGCCAAAGGCAAGCAGGTAGAAAGTGAGCCAGTGACGTACTGCATTGACAAAGTTGTAGACATCAATTCATTGAGGGTTTTGCTAGAGGGGTACTCTTCACTTAGAATAAATTAAATGTGGATGCCTCAACGCAACCACCGCCTCCATCACCGCCACCAATTGACCAGGCACAGTTTCTGAGTCCATTGCCCTCTCTGCTGGATGTCCTCTGCTTTGAGATTATATAAGCGAGTTGGCTCAGAAGAGAAAAAAAAAAATCTCTCCTCTGCTGAGGATATATGTTGACAATTTCATTGCAAACCCGTTCTTTTAAATCCCTGAAGAAATTGTTGTGTTGAGAAAAAACACAGGCTGTTGGAGAAACTTTTCACATAATTATCTAAATGGAAGAACCCATTTCAGGTCTATCTGAACTGTCAAACTGATCAAACAAACAGGACAGGAAATGCTGTGAGGGAAAAAGCCAGGTTTTTTTCACTGCATGGTTTTATTTATTTGTTTGCTTTTGACTGTTTCACTGTAGTACATAGTACTACTGTAGTAGTACTATGTACTATTTTTTTTATGGGGTGCATAAACTGACTCTAATCTATTCAGGATAAGAATTTAGGCTACATGCTCCTACAGTAAATGTAAAGGTAAATCATATTACATTACATTACATTACAGCTCTAAAATCATTATATATTGTTGCTATATTTTTATATTGTGTATCTGTGTGTTAACGGTAATTTCTATGTGAAGAATTAAGATACACAATAATGACATCAGTGTTGGTGTTATTTTAATATTCAAGAAATTTTCATGTGTAAATATATGACTTTATTAAATCATACACATATTGTTAATTGAGCCACTGACATTATGCCACTAAATGAAAGATTTTGCTGCTTTTTAACCACATAAAAAGAATACAGGGAAAAATATGAACAATGTGTCCAATCACTTCACATTGTCCACATCTGAGGTTTAAGACTGAACTGTACTGTAATTCATGCTTTTGAAGCACAGCCTGATTTGGTGAAACCACCAGGGTTTATTTTCTATAGGGTAAAACCAGCTGTTGGAGAACGGGTCCAAGCAAAACAGTGATGAAATCCTAAACGATCCTTGCAAAAATGCCCCTTTTTCCTCTGACAAATAAAGATTCACACTTTTGAGGGTGAAAATATGTGAGGCAATGAATCAAATTAGAATGCATAGAACATTCTCACAGAGCAACAGAGGCATTTGCACATGAAGAGTTGAAAATGAGTCGCATTCAGCCAAGCTGTGAGCTCCACCTAGGAGGCAGTGAAAGAGACCAAGACAGGCACAGAGAGGGGCTGAGGCAGGCAGGCGCCAAGCCTCGAAGAGGGGCATTCTGGCATAATGACTCTCATTTACCATTGACAGGCCTTGGGAAAGTTAAACTAATTATGACAGCACACAGATGCTGAATAGCCCTTGATGAAGTTAATCACCGGCAATCCAACAAACAGGTGTTGAATGATTTCTCTTACCTCCCCTAGAATTATAGGATGTTTCGAATTTTCTAGCGCACCATGATTGTGGGAAATTTCATGAACATTTGTGAATATGAACAACAACCTCAAACTCTGGAAAACAGAAACCCAATGTTCTGACCTCAAATGTTAGGCAGAATAACTGAGAGATTTATGATTGAGTTGGATGAGCACACACAAAATTTTGAAACATAAGATGAGCTTCATTCCACTGTAGTAGCAACAATTGTCAAGACAAAAGCGTACTCACAGAAACATTACTTCACCCTTTCTGTGAGTTCAGTATCTCAGTTGCTGTCAATGGTGCAGATTGAATATGTTGCTCTTCCATATTAACCTTAAAGACCAACAAAACATGATAAGGCGGCATATTTAAAGTCTTTTTGACCCAGTCATTTAAGGATCACGGATTTAATTACAATGTAGGGTTATAAATTTAAACAGAGTGAGGAAAATGTTTCTGTTTCCATTTGAAATCATTGCTAAACCATCGTTGGATACAATCCTAATAGGAATATGTAAAAGGAGTAATTATCATTAGTCATGTATTGCCAATCCACTGATGTCTTATTCATCATGAGACATGACAAATAAACTTCTGATCTCAGACAACAAACATCTAAGGAAATACATCCATGTTATATCCAAATCACAGACTTCCAAATATGGGACATTAATAAAACCAGTAGTGGCTTTTCAAGTATTGCTCTGTCAAACAGGAGGAGATCATAATTTAAACGAATGAGCTTTCAGATGAATAAATCATCTCCTTCTCCAACTCCTAGATCCCTACAGATTGCCAGTAACAGGTGGAGATAATGTGTAAGCATAAAGATAATAGGCTTGGCTGAATGTCATTATGTTGTGTAAAACTTCAAGGGCCTCACTAGAACCAACGAAAACTCTCAACTTTGAATGGATGCATGATAAGCCATTCAAATATACCAGTTTTTTTTTTTTTTAGAAGTACTAATTGGAATACCGTTTTAAAAAATTCAATCATTAATATGCTGGTTTGCTGGGTCTGGATGGGTAACTTCTGTAAAAATGGGGGTTTGATGAATAGTAATTTTTAAAGTAAATTAAGCTCTATAAACTGGCTTTTTAAAGTGGTTAGGAACATGTCTAATCATAATCTCTTGGTGGTTGGCAGGAAGATTTATACAGTGTATATTCCAGATATGATATAGATATTTCATATATTATATATTTCTGTAAATATAACAGCTACTTCTGATAACACACTTTAGATAGAGTTTAGATTTGACTTATACCACTTATGACAAGTTCAAGCTGTTGCCTTCTGGTTGTCTGTGCAAGTTAATGTTCATAAAAGGCTCTGTCACTTTGTCCCTCAGAGATTTGCAGTGAGATAATTAAAGGCCTGTAGCATTCTCACACAATGCTAAGTATGTCTTCTTGCAGTTTGGAAATCACATCCTCAAAACATAGTTGGTGGTTGCTATGCATTGGCATCTCCATTAATCACACAACACATACCTCAACCAGTGCACATAAAAAACTGATTTTATCTCTAATGAAGTCGACACTGATTTGATCTTATTTATTTAGATTTTTAATTAACATTTTTTATTTTATATACTTTTGTGATGTGAGAAAGACTCCAGCAGCCATTTAATCAAATGACAAACCAAGTTTTAATGTATGATTTCTAAGGAGTCACACACCACTCGACTTGCATGTCGTCAAGATGTTGGAGAAACTCAAATTGAAATGTAGTTATAAAGAAACCGTGCAAAATCCACTTAGAATTACTGAGTCTCTATGACATTCCCACATAACGTAATTGAGGGCTGGAGGACAAACTAAATGAAAGTGCCTCATGAAAAGCATGGGAGAGATTTAGATTATTTTTTTTTGCCATTTTGTGTTTCTTGTTGTTTTTGTAGTTAAAGTTGCACATAAAGAGCTGAGAGGCTCAGATCAGACATTTAATGATCCTCCTTCTGTTTTCCTCTCTCTCTCCCTGAATGACCTCCTCCTATTAATCTGAAAAAGTAAGAGAATAAGGGCTTGAGCAATTCATTTGCCAAACAACTTTATTTGTTGATCTATCATGATCTTTGCGCCTATAGTCCTATGATTAATTTTTCAAAAACTCAATCAGTGGGTAATTACTATATTACATGCTAACATTTCCTCTTGTCTTTCAGATGGTTTGCCCTCTATGCAATGCTAATGTTTTCACTGCTTTGATCCTAGATGACCATATAAAGAAAGAAATATGGTGCTAAAATCCTAGTCTGAGTCCAGGATACCTGCTTTCTGTAATACATAAAAAGGTTTTAATTTATCTGTTTGTCCTTTTTTTGTTACTTTCAAAAGGAAAGAAAAGTTAGATGTCAATATAATCTCATATTAATTCACAAAACAAGAAAGAAAATTAAGACTATGTCAAGCGATGTAATCTTTAGCTGATGCTATCTACTTTGTGTGAGTGAATTTTTTATGACACAATTCTGGTTACTACAATGACAACACACAATGCAGAGTTTTGATATAAAAATCTACACAGTGCCTGAGCACCTCTGTTGCATCATGCAACTGAAGTAAGTACATACAAAAAAATATTCAGCTTTTAGATGTAAATGTTTTATGAGACACTGTCAATGCACTGTTCACTCTCAATTGTGAAATGCTGAATAACAAAACCAGCCTGATTTTGCACTGCATATAGCAAATGGAAGGAACAATGCAACATGAACTGAAAATAAAAAGCAGCAGTTAAGGAGCAATCAGTTGCCTCCACTTTTGATGACCCTAAAAAGTTATAAATAGAACAAATATGATTAGGGAAAGGGGCATTTTTTGCACAATAATTTGATGACCAAACATGACAAACAATGGCACAGTCCCTAAAAATTTGCAAAACGTGTTTGTTCATGTGCTCATGACAGTGAGATAAATGGGTGTTTGTATTCCCTGCTAGGTAACACGCAGGAGCAGGTTGACAACAACAGGCTGGGGCACAAATGACAAAATTAAGACTTCTTCTAATCCTAAACTTCACTAAGTCCCATGCATGCATACACATTCGAAACTTCTGGTAATGGCAAAACATAAAAAACCATGAGAATTACAAATCAAAATGGCCCACCTTGGAGAGTCTACAAAGAGAGGAATACTTGCTGGCGAAGCAACAGCAGAGAATTCACTAATGGAAGCTGTTAAATTTTATTTAGCTCTAAAAATAGTGCACTGTGCACTTTTTCCTCTCCCAAGAGTTTTGAGCTGTGAGTGAAATGTGCAGGTGTGTTCTGGGGATATGTGCAGTTGTGACACTGAAAACACTCAGAAACATCACACATCTTCTGTTGCTATGCACTATTATACAACGTTCCACTGCTGAGTGAGTGTTTACTCAAATAAGTTAATTAAACATTTAAACAAAATAAAATGTCCTGTGGGGGTGTTAGGTTATACCATAAATAACTGGATTTGCACTTTGCTTACGTGAGTTTCTGAAACTCTATACTAAAGCAATGCAGCACCTTTTTCTCTGCTAGATATTCAAACAGCTGTTTTGTTGATAGTGTAAAATGTTGTTTCCAGCACTGGTCTAAAATTGTCCCCCAGTTTTGGATGGGCTGAGGTGTAGCCTAATGATTGAAACAACCCAGGCAATATGAATTCATTTCTCACAGTTATTGCATCGTTTAGTAATCAATTGGTTGCCATAAATGTGTTCATTTTCAACATGAAACAGAGAGCATTCATGTTTCATCAAAAGAGGATGTGGAAAGGCATTCAATCTACTGGCATTTATTCAACCTCCTGCAAAATAAATGCACGACAATGAAATGATGAACTAATGTGTGTTGTCTTTCCTGTGCATGGAAAAACTGTCAAAGGTGCAAATAATTATTTTTACTATGTATTTAACATTTAGTCCTGCTCAAATAAATAGGTACAGCTATCCATCTTAATTTATCAAGCTTTTTGCTGAGACTGTACATTGACTGCACAATGCATGATATTTTGTTTACCTTATATATATCTCATATCTCTTCCCAGCACACTGGGCACACTGTATACGGTTGCACCACATTGGAGGTTAGTTGATAAATAAGAGAGATAAAGGAAATTTACCACAGAAAAAGAACGGTGACAGTGAAACTACGTGGACGAGTTGAAACACAGAAAGCATCGTTATAGTGAAGAAGAGAGGGGAAGACACACGGCAGAGTACTAATTCGGACGAGGCCACTGTGCGTGGATCCGTCGCCCGCTCCCCACAGGCACTCAACTGTGTCAAACAGCTTGGTCAATAATCTTCAGCAATTCCTAAGGATTAGAGTCTCATTACCGAGCACCGTCTGTCACTCAGACCTCGTTGCCCAAAACAAGTCAGTTCCTCACTGTGTTCTCCTGGTTTCAACAAAGAAATCAAAATGTGTTATTGGAGAATCTACCACATTACTTTAATTATGGTTTTGATACCTTACTAAGTTTTATTTTGCCAATGGAAGGTTTTTGTGCTATATCTGTGACCAAATATGTGTATGTCTGTGTGTGTGTGTGTTTATGTGTATGCATGTGTGTGTGTGTGTGTGTGTGTGTGTGTGTGTGTGTGTGTGTGTGTGTGCGTACTTTGGTTTGAGCAATCTGAAGAGGTTCTATAAGTTGTGATTGACAGTGAGCTGTTATGTAACTGTTAATCACATTTTATCCAGTGGCAAAATGCGAGGATTCCTAACTTCTAAATAGCCATACTCTGTGTGCATCATGGAGCCACATGGAAAATTATTTTTCATTCATTCCAGGGATGCCTCTAATTCAATATTTGATTTATCTCTGTAGTTAAAGAAAAAAGTAGAGGTTTAGAACGAGTGTAGATGATAAATAGAGGAATATTTGTGGTCTACAACTTTTAAACAAGCAACGTTGTCGTTTTTCTTTATACCTCGCATATTGTAGGATTTTTGACCGTCACATCGCAAATCCTAATATCAATTTGTAAGCTCTCCATTTTGTTCACACCGCCACATACGCATCGGCGGATCTGAGAGTGGTGAACCCGGTGTCATCGCCCAGCACTCGGCTCCGGCTTCACCTCGCCCGACGGAGGAGAAGCACACGGACCAATCTTCACAAAGTACCTGCGTGAACCAAGTTCTTACCTTGCCCATGCGTTTCGGCCACGGCGGCGGCGAGAAGCAGAACCGCCAGGAGGGTCTTTAACTGAGGGTCCCGTCTTATGCACATCTCTACTAAAGTCGAGGTCGCTCTTCGCGTCGCCACGGAGCACGTCCTTGTGTTTGGAAAAGAAAATACTTCCCAGGGCTTTAAAAGAAAAAGAAAAAACACACACACACACACACGAGCAAAGCGAGGGTTTTTACGCCTGCGAGACGCAAACAGAGCCGCGGGGGTCGCCGTCGCACTTCCTCCACAATTCACGGGGGGGGGGGGTGTGGGGTGGAGGTGGTGGTGGGGGGGGAGCAGCGGAGGACGATGAGGAGAAACGACGGAGGTCCCTGTTTAATTCGGACGATCAGTGAGCGGGTTCCCGGCTGTGTGAGCCGTCGGCACATGGAGAGGAAGAGGCAGCCGAGGCTTCAGCACCGCGGACAGCTCCTAGCGTCCGCCGGTGGAACAGCCTCCTCAAAGTTAGTTGGAGGAGTCACAGCCCCGTGCTCTCTGCCTCCTGCCTCCTCCTGCCTCCTGCCTCCTGCCTCCTGCCTCCTGCCTCCTCCTGCCTCCTGCCTCCTGCCTCCTGCCTCCTGCCTCCTCCTGCCTCCTGCCTCCTCCTGCCTCCTCCTGCCTCCTGCCTCCTGCCTCCTCCTGCCTCCTTTACACCGCCTGGATTCCCTTTTTTTGGACCGCAGTCATCTTTTCATCCGATCCTGAAGCATTTTCACATTTATCCACTGTTTTCCTTTGTGGTTGTCAGGTTCACACGTGCAGGAGAGGGGGTATTCCCGGGCATGCCAGCCTAGCACTGCTGCACAATGAGCACCGATGACCGTGTATTCTGTTTTGTTTTGGTTTGTTTTAATCATTATTTAGTTCTTTATTTCAAGTGTTAGTCTCACTAAGATCAAAATAACTCCTTTTTTTAAAAAAGAGAACTTTGAGCAAGGGAACATACACAGAATGGACAAAAACATAGAAATTCACGACAATCATAGCCTAAAAATTTTCATTCAGCGTGTAGAGCAGTATTCATTTATTAAGAAAAACAATTAAAAGTAGGAATCAGTGGGTTTGAGTGTTTCCTCAAAAAGAAATTCGATTTTAATTTCAAAACTCTCTGTATCTAATTCCATTCACGAATAGCGTAGAATTA
This sequence comes from Istiophorus platypterus, assembly GCA_016859345.1. Classification (NCBI taxonomy): domain Eukaryota; kingdom Metazoa; phylum Chordata; class Actinopteri; order Istiophoriformes; family Istiophoridae; genus Istiophorus; species Istiophorus platypterus. The sequence continues at coordinate 7,789,154 of CM029129.1, forward strand.
AAACCAGTTTTCCAAATTCTTCATTGAAAATGAGGATTAGGTTAAAATATCTTGAGACCTCACATCATATTTAGATTAGAGAGTAGAGATCGGCATTATAGTTTTTGCAATGCAGTTTAATAGATAAGTGATATACAGTGCAGCCCTCTTGGCCTCAGAGGACCGACGGATCTTTACACACAGGAGACACTGGCTGAGGTATTTATCACATGTCAAAGCATGGTGATCTGTGATGCAAAGAGTCAGGAGGCTTGAAGGTGGAAGCAGAGGCATACATGTTTACAATATCACCATAAAAGACAGGATGATACATCAAAGAATGGTCTTCTGTACCTTGAGCTCAAAAGTCAGTGTTATTCTGCCAGATTCCTTAATATTTGTAATTTTTTCCATACCGCCATTATTTTGCATTACTTGTAATTACTGACCCTGATTTTAACACACACCATTCTGACTACTTTTTTTGCCTGCAGAGTCAGGAATGTAGCTGTATGGTCCTTTTATTCTCCTTCTTCTTTTTAAAATCCTGCCCCCCATCATGCTTAGATACTGCATGACAAGCCCTGAATGGAGATACTCCTCAGGTGCTGGGAATAATCATGACATGAGCCTCTGAGTCTCTTCGGTAGAGAGTTTTGTCCCTTTCCTTGGTTCGGTGTAATGTCTCAGGGCTATATCTATTTGTCAGTAATGTATGTCTGCCCGGAGCCTAAAGGAGAACTTTAATGAATAAAGCGGGGTTGCTAAATTGGTTACTGAGGATAAACTAGTAAGAATAAAATCATAACCACTACAGTATAGGGTTTTGAGCTGTATAGCAGCAAGAGTCAACAGCGAGAATGTAACAAACAATGACCATAATTCTTCAGAAAAAAAACTAGGTTTTGTCTCCTGTTTAGAGAGACAGATACCAACCTGAAGCATGGTCAAGATATTGAACTCCTACAATATATAAGGGCTGCTGCTGTATGACCTTTAACCTCCCTGTGGAATCCAAGTAAGTGAAAAGAAGATTTCTCCTGAAAGATCAATAAAATATTAGATCATTGTTCTTGTAACAGGATTTAATCAGAATAAGGTAAATTATCAAAGGCTCTTTCAGCACAGACTATGCTTTTGCTTTTATTTCATTATTAATCTCATCATCCAGCCTGAGTATGACAAAAGTGATTTCAGAAATAACTAGTCAGATAAGTTTGTAGAAATTCCACCCCCTCCCCCTCCCCCATGACACCAAAGCAATCAAGTATTAGTAGATACTATCTACAATGCTTATCATTATGCTCCGTTTAGATATCTAGGTCATATTAGTCTGTTATATGAAAAGAAGCCAGTAAAATAATTGCTATGTGCCTGCATTCTGTTCACCCATTCAGTAATTTTGGTATAAGTTATGCATAGACAATAAAATTCAGAGATGTTTCACAGTCTGCTGAGAGGAAATAAGCAACAAAACATAATGCTTTTCAGGATGGATTTCACTGCTGTTGTATTGCACTGTGTCACCTGAACAGAAAAAGATACAGCAGGTTGACGCGCATTCAGTGGCAGCCTGTTTTGTAAGACAGAGCAAAACAACATCAAAATAAAAGTAATTAGAAGACAAGAATAGAGATGGGGTTGTGAGTGGGGAATAAAGGAGTTGCAAGAGAACTAGATTCAGACTTTACTGAAGACACTGAAATAGTATATGTAAGCAGATACTGTTTCACAACAAGACCACTCTCTCTAAAAATAAAGTGTGCACAGTGGAAGCAGTAAAAAATGTGCACCTGTTCTTTGAGTTCCACGTGTGCAGTATCCAACCATAAGCCTTGTGTGGATTGTTTCTGTCACACCTCTGGCCCCTCAGACCAGAAAATGCCTGGGAATAACAGAAATTTTACTTCAGAAATATTGTGTATGTCAGTGTCATTGCAGTCAGACTCATTTTGTACTCTCCTTTATTCTCTCTGTCTCTTTTTCCCTTTTTTTTATGTTGACTTTTCTTTCAGGTTCTATTTGACTTTGTCTCACTTTGCCTCTCTCCATCTCCTCTATCACTGCGGCAATGTGTCTCTTTTTTCTTCTAAATTTATCTTTTGTACCCCCCCCCCACCACCACCACCACCACCACCACCACCAATCCCTCTCCGACCCACCCTGCATTCCCAAGCATGGGATACTCTCCTTGCATCACTCCCATACTCCCTCTGGCCTGACTCAGAGAAGGCTCTAATGGTACAACTTTCCCTTTAGTGAAGCTCGGTGGAGCCATAAAGCAGCCCTGAGGTCTAGTTGGCAGCCAGATGGTTGCAGCCGAGCTTTCATTCTGCTAATGGGCAGGGGGGCTGAGCAGTTAATGAAAATCAGACTCTTGAAATGAAATGACCAATGTCCCAAGGTAATGAGGCACACATCAGCAGCAAGCCTTTACAAGCATTAAGGTAATCTTAGATGGCAGGATTATGTAAAAACATCTTATGATGACTGTTCATTAGATATCTAAGGACTGACTGATTATTACATGGCATGTTGAGCTAACAAACACACTCCTACTGACTCAGAGCGCTATCTGTGATAAGTGTTTCATCTGAGCAAGGCTGTGTGCCAAATGCTATCAATGAGTCTCTACCCACGCAGCATTATACCCTACAAATTACAGCCCATATTACAGTCACAGACAACAATATTACAGTTACAGGACTCGCAAATGCATGCAAGGCAAATCATTGTGCATTATGTTCACAGTGCAGAACCATGACCCCTTTCAGCCAACAATCGCAATTAGCGTTCTGTCCTGAAATCTGTTCAGCACTCACTGTTATTTACCACTATTTGTCTTGCATTAGGCTTTGCCAATCAGACTTCAGCTGTTAGAGGGGAGGAAAATGTGAGAGATTTAGAGTCTGAAACTGAGGGATAATATCAGAGTTTGAAGTAGAAATGAATACATACCTGAAACACCACAGTCGGTAGCAGCATATTTCCTTATCTAATGCAAATCAGTCCTTGATTGAATTCTCCTGTTTGTTTGTTTTTTTGTTTGTTTGTTTGTTTGTTTGTTTGGTTGGTTGGTTGGTTGGTTTTTAGTTGATGTGTTTTGTTTGTTAATTTTTTTGTTTGTTTTTGTTCGTTTGTTGTTTGTTAATTTTTTTGTTTGTATTTTTGTTTTTTGTTTGTTTTTTCTTAAGTTTTTGTTGGTTTTGAACTTTAGGAGGGAAAGAAAAACATCATCATTATCCCAGAAGTACTACATGCAGTCTTAATTATTTAGCTATGGTAAACATTCAAAGAAATTGGATTATAAAGAACAGAGCTAGTGTTATTATGTAGTTTGTCTCCTCAAGATTTTCTGGGACAAGAATCTCTAATAGCAATAATTTCCTTCAAGAGTTTCTTTTTATGATTGCTGGAATGTTTAGTTTGGATTTTTAAAAGCAATTTTCTACAGCAAACCCCAATTCAAAGAAACAGATTGGCTTTTCACAATAGTGAAATCACTGTTTTCATGTATTTTCACACACACACTCGCTAACATTGTTTTTTTTAAGACGTCAATATTATTTAATCGCAAAAACAGTGATGTTTTATGTTCATGTGAGTGTCATCCCTAGATTTTTTGTATTTCCATTTATCCACAGGTTTGTCAAATTTTATTACTAATAAATAAGAAAAAAGCGAAAAAGAAATCTTCTTATGCTTTATACCTCTGCTGTATAACCGACATTTCTTCAAAGCTTATACATATTTGATAGAAAAAACTGGCAAAGGACGATGATACTTATTGAGAAAAGTAGCATAGTGCTGTTTCTACCTTATCAGGGTAGTGTTGGTAATTATCATGTTTGACTTGAGAACAGATACCAAAGTGCTAAGTAAAATCAGCGTGCTTAAAGATTTAAATATTTTAAAACAATTAAACATCATTACAACAATCCTATATAAAAGTATGAATGTGACTATTCAGTTATCAGATGGGCAGTCATTTAACGCACACTAACAAACCATGATACATTGTTTTTGTGCGTTGTCTTTAATTTATTGTTTTTCTTGTACTCTTATCCGCTAGACATCCTGGTCGTTGCTCATGCAATGACCCAATTTTCCTATAAATATCCACATTTCTTCTTAGCTTGGCCAATGCTAAGCATAAATAGTTCAGTGTAGTTTGCAGCTTTGTACTGTCTTCTCTCTCCCCCTCCTCCCTCCCCTTTGTTTTTCACTTCCTCCTGGTGGAGCCCAGTTAATTGCAAATTCCTCATTACCATGTATTGGAAAAGAGCTCCCTCTGAGCAAGTCATCTGTGCAGTAGACGATTTTTCAAAGCTTTCTGTACAAATCCATTTTCTACAGGAGAAAAGGTAAGGGGGGGTATAGCAAGCTCCACCTGACCTTTGACCCCAAATTATGAATTTCACAAACTGCTTCATGGATTTTTAACTGTTGGGTACAAGAACATTTGGGGGCCGTCTGCAGGGGGAAAAAAAATTCTTAGCTGCTCATTTGCTTGTTTCCACAGCAAACTGCATGTAAGCAGTGTGGATGGTTGTTGTGCTCACTCTGCCTAGTCTGAATTCCAGCAGTTGGAATTGAGTGGATGTGACCCCAAAGACTGAGAAGCATCTGTTAACCCCCTGATTATTGCTTCTATCTAAAGGCTATGCTGGAGCAGCATCTGCCCATTCATGCGGGGCCCTGCCAATAGATTCAGCAGAAAATGGTAATGAGCCTGAAAGGACTCCCAAGCTCAGCACTGTCACTTTGATGACTCCAAAATTAACACTGGGCTAGAAATTCTCAACACCTCCTGCAATAACATTCAAGATAGAAGGAATATGTCTTTGGTGATACAGGTACAAGAAAATTAATGTAACCCCTCTTGTCAAATGTAATTAGAATCATAGTGGCACAGATATGGCGCAATGAGTGTTTTGAAAGGGTGAAGCGAGAAAATTATTTTGCTGCGGTGAGAAACGCTATTTTGCCCTGATAACAGCATTCTGTGCGCCTTAGCAGAGGCATATGTTAAGATGTAGTTTTCCGTCCACAAGTATAATAGAATGCTGGGCCAGATTGGCTTATAGAAAATAAGACCAAACCATACCATACATTTACAAAGCACCACATTCACAAAGGCAAGCCAAGACTGTGCACATGCCCACTGCCATGCACGATAGTATGGCAGGAAGACACATGAGCCCTCACACAAAGCTAGGAAATTATCATTCTCTCTCTCACACACACAAACGTACACCTTTCCTGGAGTGTGTGGCATGTTGTCCTATACTTTTACATCCACATCTCTGTTCAGCATTTCTCCTCTTCCTTTCACTGCATACCCCTCCCTCTCCTTGACCTTCTCTTTTCATTAGTCAGAGTGTGTCTCATGCCTCTGAGCATGCTGATAGTGCACTGCTCCAAGGCTGCATTTATCAAGATGATAAAGCACTCTCAGACAACAGCCAAGTATCTCAAGGCTAGTGACCATGGTACCTGACAAGTGACAACAAGTCACACAAACAACTCCACCTCCATCCTCCCGTTCTCCCCCCTCCCTCTTGCATCGCCCATATATTGTGCCTAGTTGGTCACAGGTTGTTACCTAATGTCACTTGAGCCCTTAATGAGGAGTTAAGTGCAGCCAAAGGCAGGTGATTGCACAAGACAACAGATCTGCCCCCACCTACAGATTTACACACTTTCCCTACACAGACACAACTGCTCACAGCACACAAATATCCATTGCACTGCGTGTCTGGGTTCAGCAACATCCTATTAAACCATGGAGGCTCTGAGTCATAGAGGAAGTCAAAATCTTGTCACTTTGGCTTCAGCTTTCATCTTTGCTGGCTGCTCATCTCACTTTCCCCAATTCACTAGCTGTTTAACACTTTCAGCCACAAAAGTGCTGTCTGCCTTAAGAGAGCAGGGTCTATAGCCACCAATCGCTGTTCAGCTCTTACAAATTTGACAGCTGTGAGGTGATGGGAAAATTCTGTTATTCTCTTAAAAAGGTGTTAGCAATTACATTAATGTAAGGTAGTGGGTGAATTTGACAACTGCACTTTGATTTTTTTTTTCCTCACTCCTTTTTTCTGGTCACCATTAAATTTCATTTGGATGTAACAGTTATATTAAAAAACATGTTCGATTAGAGGGAAAAAGTATATTGTTCATGGAAAGTCATTATTAATGAAAGGGCTCAAAAGGCAGTTTTACTTTATTGCAACAGAGCTTAATTTCTTTTGTTCCTTCTAGCTAAAATGTTCTCCTCACTCTTTTTTACTCTTGCACTCTCTCTCTAGTACACACAAACACACGATATACAGGGCATTCAGAAAGTATTCAGACCCCTTCACTTTGTACATTTTGTTGTATTGCAGCTTAGTGCTAATATTGTTTAAATTAGACATTTCCCTCATCATACACACTAAATACCCCATAATCACTTGGTGAAAACATAAATTTAGAAAGTTTTGCAAATGTATTTTAAAGCAAAAACTGAATATTCAGAGTATCAATACTCTTTACTATGACAATTAAAAAATTTAGTTTCAGTGTCTCCCATTTCTCTTGATCATCTTGATGTTTCTGCACTGTGATTTGAGTCCACCAGTGGTAATTTAAACTGACTGAACATGATTCGGAAAGACACACAACTGTCTATATAAGGTCCCATAGCTGACAATACACATCAGAACAAAAGCCAAGCCGTGAGGTTGAAGGAACTGTCTGCAGAGACAGGATTGTGTTGAGGCAAAGATCTGGGGAATGCTTCAAAAAACTTTCTGTCAAACAACTCTGGAGAGACCTGAAAGTGTCTGTCCACCAACGGTCCCCATCCAACCTGACAGAGCTTGAGAGGATCTTCAGAGAAGAAAGGTAGAAAATACTCAAATCCAGGTTAGCAAAGGTAAGAGTAAAGTGTTTGAATACTGATGTCAATGTGACACTGTTTTCTTTTTATTAAATTTGAAACAAATTGTAAAATTGTATTTTTGCTTAATCATCATGAGGTGTCGAGTGCAGAGTCATTAAGCAAAAATGAATATAAATATATATATATATATATATATATATATATATATATATATATATATATATATATATATATATATATATACATATACATATATACATATATATATATATATACATAGCACACTGCAGAGGGTTGTGGTGATACAGAGGTAATAGAGGGCCTCTTTGAAGACTTTCTGAAATACCAAATGTCAAGGAGGATGGATGGATATTCTATTATATTTTTTTCAGGAGCTGCCAGTTTAACAAATCATTTAAAAAGGTGCTGCTGTTTGACTGAGGGCAATTTACATTGTTTTATAAATTATTTATGATTTTTAGGTTGTTTGGGGTTTTTTTCAAGCATGACTATGTTTTAAAACAGGAATCTCATTTGTAAGGTGGACTGGTACTTGACACTCCTGAAGCCTTTTTGTCTTGATAGCATCACTTCACCCAAGGACTGTTCAAGTAATCAAAGGTCCTTGTATTGGAGATTGTCCACTGTAATCTATTGCGTAATAACTGCACACCTATATTAAAAAAAATCAATCTCTTCCCACTAGCTCTGAAAAAGGCTTTATTTCTACCATGCTGTCTGTGTCTCCATGAATATGTGTCTAATACTCCTACTGAATCAGCTCCATAAAAGGATACCAGAGCTCTATTCCCACTTTGAAATAAAAAAAAAAACAATAGGTTAAAGCCAAATAACAACCTTACCTTTAGTTCATGTTTGTCACATGGCCTCCACTGCAACTGCATTATACACAGTCCTGCTCTATCATAGCCCTTTTTTCATCAAAAGGTTGTTTTTTTATTCCCAAACCAGACCATATCTCTTTGTAGATGCTTAACTCTCCCCTTTGTTAGTTCTGCTGCATGTTAACTGTCATCAAAGACCACAAATCTCAGAAACGCTTCCAAAGCAATATCTCTGCTGTGTTTTCTTTACATTTTAAATTTCAACACCAATACATATTTTTCATTTTTTTCATTGGTAACATTTTATACTTCACAATCTGAAATCCCTGATAAGTTCCCAACTTATCACGGTGCACGGTGATGTGCACTTGATATTGTCGGCTGTATTCATCTGTTTCATGCTTCTCTATTTCCTTGAATGTTTCTTCACTGCATGAGTACTTGGATTTCTTTTTTTAAATGCTTCACAAATCTCTTGTGGGGTCGTTAATACCTTGAGAGTCATTGACGGCAACAACATTCAAAGTGTTAACGACCCCACAGGAGATTCAATGTCTGGACTCCCCACTAGTTGCTTAGAACTGAAGGAGCCTTTCAAATGAGTTGTGAAACGTCTTCACGAACCACAAGCAAGTCCTGTTGCCTTTGTATAGCACTGACTGATGACTGAGAATCTTCACGGACAAAGAGTACTTTAATTCATTATGGGCGCCTTGTATTGGGCTCTATGTAACAGTAAATAGAGCCCTAATCATTTTTAATGTATTTGTGTCTTCTTTTTTCTCCCCCAGTGGAAGATATAATACATAGCTCAGTTGTCTCTCATGACAATATTAGGCTCCTTTCTTGTAGTGTAACCATGACACAGCGATGATGGTAAGACTAAGAACTTGGCTAAGTAAACATCATTAAAAAAATAATTTCTTCGCGTTGCTGGAACAAGGTTTAAAAACTGTGACAAACACAAATATGAGGAAATTTTTGATCACGACATATGGTGCCACATTTTTTATCTAACTGGCTTCTTCTCTGGTCTCACTGTAAGTGACCCTATTGTCTATAATTTAATTAACATAAAACACTGGAGATTAGATTTCATGTCCACCAAAAGGATGGAAATATCTCATTTGATTTGATGTAACTCATACACTCTTTTGCTTGCCCTTTACCTCAAAAGACACAAAATAAATATGATTTTTCTGTTTTACTGTCTGCTTTCATCCTACTGGCTGAACAAACAATATTAACAAAAAAGCTTAAGGATAAAAAAAAACAATATATCAGCCCACCTGGGAGCATAACATTTCCAGGGATTGATTTATTTTTAGTTCTGCCTTGTTGATTTTTCTCAGAGGTCTGTGAGTCGTTGCTGGATACATGACATTACATACATCAAGTGGTTATTGTTTGCAAAAGATAACAGCCCTTATGCAATATTCATAGGAGCCACATTGATCTCGGTTTAAATGCTCACTCCTTCCATCGTCAGGCAATGTTTATGTGCCATTGAGCAAACCACTACACACCCAGCCCCTCCAACCAAGTAGTAGAAAGCATGATTGCTGTAAGAAGCTGTGACGTGAGGATTGGTGTCATTGAAAAAAACAGCATGGCTCTATAAAAATAACCTTTTAAAACAAAGGAGCTTCAGAATAACGTAAAAAGGCTTCTAATCTATTCAAATTTATGCTTGTATTCAACTGATTGTGCGTGGCTGAGGCCGTGACCTGGTCCAGGTTGACTTTGACCTTTCTAAATGGCTTAAGAAGTAGAGCAGTGATGAGTGTTGTTTGGTCAGGAAAAGCTGCTTAAGGGCAACTGTTCTGCTCTTGCCTGGCATCGCTTCTCCTGAAACGGTTGGAGTTTACATAGCCCTGGCCTTACTAGATTTTGGAAAAATGTCTTTATGTATCTATACTTGCCATTATTTGTTCTCAAACAAGTCATATCATATCACCAATCATGAAACCATAATCACAGATTAGAATTTCTCATAATCACAGATTATGATTTCTTAGGTCTTTACTCTTGCTTTCCTTATTTCTAATAACCATCTTACATGAGTTAATCTAGACTAGTTGAGACACATCAGGAGCAATTTAGTGATATTGCTAAAAAAATACCTCAACATGCTGGAGCAAGGGATCAAACGACCACACTGTCTACCCCTGTGGTCCTGCTGAGGAAGAATCTAGTCAAATATCACATGATTTAGATCTTGCCTGACTCAAATGAGCCAGCATTGTTGAATGGCTCTTCACAGAGAAGTGAGTTACAGTATTTTAATTTTAACATGAAGTTGTACTGGTCTTGAGTGATCCAGTGAGCATGCCTTAGTGATAGTGTACTCTTGCTGAGGCATAAAATAGATTTTGTAGCGGCATTGTTTATGTCATCTGGGTGTATTCAACAGTATAAATGTATCACTAGTCTTGGCTCACGTAAATTGGATTATTTCATAGTATTAAATGAAATGCTTTGTTATGTTTTCTGTTGCCACTGAGCTCTCAGCTGTTATTATTGGACCTTCAGCACAGCTCTGTTTGGGCTTAACAACAATGGATCTATTCCACCTCACGCACAAATCACAACAGCTTAGCCATGTAACCACATCTAAACAAGGATGATTTTTCACATGCATTTTTTTGCACTTCAATGTGTTTACTACTGTCATTAAGAATAGATATATATAGTTTAAAAAGTGTGGCAGACAGCAGGAAGATACATAAAAAAATTAATAAACAACATTTATCAACAATAAATGCCTTGAATAGCCTGAGGCCATTCACACTACAGCAAATACTCACTGAGCAGCTACTTTGTCTGAAATTTAATAGAAGAGCTACTGGTGTATCTCTTTACAGTGCAAAAATAACAAGTCACATTGTAAGTATGCATAGGTAGGCAATTCAAAATCTAGGGTGGCGATGGTGAACTCCACCACTAACAATAATAACTACTATATAGTAAGGTATTTACACAATGTATATACACTGACTGGCAGGGGCAGAGAGCCCAACCATAAATTGTATCAAAAATATATACAGCAATAAATAGGCTCTCACAGATTTCCCCTTTAAGTTAAAACTCTGATAACAAATAAATAAACAATGTAGTACTGATTAAACATGTATGTAAAGCCAAAGAATCCTACTAACCCAGTCTAAAAGCCAACAGAAAAAATTCAATAAAAAGTGAGATGGGGTGGCATTTCGAGGTCTCTCTTCATGTTCAACACTGGGCTGGCTATGCAAGGTTCAGCCAGAAGCTGAGAAGTAAGTGGGATACGGCGAAAGGCAGGTGGAATAAAGTGACCTCGGGCGAGAGCAGAAGGGGGTGATAATAAGGAATCCATGTGACTGACTCAGACTGATGGGCTTACCTGGCTATGAATATTTCAGACAGCAGTGAGGTGTGTTATTACAGCTCAGTGGGAGCACTCACAACATGGGGCAAGACATGTGCCATCATGAGATAGGGCCAGGCACAAAGACACACACACACACAAATAATGCAATTTTTTCCAGCATTCAGAAAGAACACTTTTTAAATTGCTCCTCCATGTTGAATAGCTGAGTGGCAACATGTTTTCATCAACAAACCAACAACAGTATCTTCCACTGACATGCTCTCTTGAATCGATATACCAACTTATCAATAAGCCGGGAAAGGTTTACACACGATCAGAAGCCTCAATCTGCAAGTAGGGAGAGTAAAATAAATCCATGTGCAGCTTTTTATTTGAGTTGGAACTGTCCCACATGCCAAGACGATGATTAAATAAATATTCTGTTCGAACGGACTGGCTGCACAGGGGTCTTGCAAACTAGTCCAGCGAAGCAGCTTCACTCAGCAAGCTGAAAATCCGGAGCCTCTGGTCATTCTCATATATTTCACAAGCTTCTGCCTCTGAAGCAGCCATCTCTTTTTACAAAAGCATCTGAGGATAAGCCTGTCGCAGACTATTGTGATGGAGAGGCATGTGCTCATTTACAGTGCCCTTAAAGCAGCAGAGAAATGCACTTAAAAATATATCCATGGTGGGAGCATACACATCAAATACAGAATACAATATAAACACTGTGCAGCACACAGACATGGAGAGACCATATGGGCAATGATGGTAACAGCTATACACAAATATTGTGCTGAACTGCTTTGATTTTCTCAGGTCCAATCTGCTGCATGTATATAACCTTAGAAGCAGCTGATTTACTATAATTCAAAGCAGCAAACTGAAATAATTAATAAATAAATATTAGAATCCAAAAGAATTTCTGTGACAAATATTTTCAGCTGAGTATGTCCTTATTATTGCTGATGGGACATTCAGCCATTACAGTATTTTAGACAGGCAGAAACAATTCCTTCTGATGGTGACTTCCAACTCTATCTAACATGGACTCCTGAGACAACGACAAAGCCCCGAGCAGGGAACAGCAGGTCTTATGCATTATACATTAGTTCTCAGTTATTCATCAGAAAGGACGCATATTAACCTGTGTGCAACCTAGAGAGTGGGCTACCATTATTATTCAGCAGATAGCACTGCTTGAACAGGTCCAAAAATAAATGGTGTGACTGGTAATTAAGACGTGGGGGTCCTGCAGCCACACATATGATCACAAAATAAACCTATTACATTCTTGCACTGAATTTGCAGCTGAGTTTGTAACTGGTTACTTGTAAATACCACTTGAGATATTCCCTTCTAAATTTTACTTGAAACCCACTGGGGTCTGTCTACACACCAGTGAACACACTGAGCATGTTTTATTTAAGTATAGTAAAGTAGCTATACTGTATCACATAAAGAGGAGCTAATAAAAACCAGATGACACTGCTGGTCTTGGACACAGCATCTCAATTTATTCTGTAGACTATAAACTTTTTGAAAAAGAAATTCTTAAGAAATCTTCAAACTGTATTTCTGTGTATAAATAGTGATTTTTTTTTTTTAACCTTGAACTGTTTTATGGTTTGAACATTTATGACTGTAGATTTTTAAAGTTGTATTGGTGCCTGTTTCATCAAAATGAGAAATTAGACTCACGCACAACTCAGCTTCTACTGCAAAAAAGGAAACAAGGCAAGTGGGGTTAGGACAAGGAAAAGGTGCTAAACAAAGGCACAAGTGAATGAAGAGAAAGTCAGCAAAAATGGATCAAAATTATCCAGCAATTTCCGGCCGAGAGGTTATTTAATAGGCGATAACATGTTTCATTCATGTATTTTACATACAGTATATAAGTGCTTTAAAGGCTATTTTGGATACCACCATCCTCTACTGGAGCTCACACAGGTAGATTGATAGTAGCTGAAGAGTATTTGTTGAGGGATAAAGCATAGGGAGAGTTTCCACTCAGTTAGTTTTCCTCAGTCTAAAACTTCTGAGCTGTGTCCACGTGTTAGTGTGTAATATGTCGCTTTGGTCAGCTCTGCAGCTCATAGACATGAAGCAGCGCCACTGAGATGGTAAATCAGCAAAAAGGTTCACGCTGATATGGCTGAAACAGCCATTTTTTTTGTTTTCATAGATGTTAGAAAAGAAAAAGGGAAAAATAAATATATATCTCTCTGGAAAATCTAAACTCAATATTTTACCCTGCAAATTTAATCATTCACTGCATTTCAGGAAGAGAAAAATGATATCGAATCCTGCCAGTGCAACAGAGCTGGAAAAAAATTAATGAAGCTCACCTGCCTGGTAGGAATACAATTCTGCAGTTGATTCAGTTAGTTTTTGATTTAAAATGATGAGCTTTCTATCATGCTGGCAGGCACAGATCTTGTTTTGTTTTTTTTGAGAGAGTGGGGAGGGATCCTCTGAGGAAGCCTCCATCTTTGCTAGCATGAACAGCACCTGTAAAATAGCCAAGCAGGTGTATCATCAACTTGTGTGGAGTGTTCTCACGGAGAAAAAATTTCACACCTGCCAGAATGTAATTTTGATGGAGCAGCAGGATGCTTTCCACTTTATACACAAATCACACGGGCTTTGTGTTTGGGTAAGTGTGTGTGTGTGTCCTGTGTAAGAGAAAGAGACCTTTACTGTCATGAACAAAGCAAATATTCTACTTGTACCAATTTAGTTTGAATCCAATTAAGATTTTTTTACATATTAAAGAATCCTATGTACTCAAAGTAAAGTGTGATAAAAGGCTTGGTCTTTTAGTTTGATCTAAAACTGTCAGTTGTTTATTTTAAATTTGGTCAATGTGATATTTTGGCAGAAGGACATAATAAGCAAGAATAGGCCCCAGCAACTACATAGTTACCATTTAGAAAAGATATATCTGCAATAGATTTTTTTTTTATTTCAGCATAATCAGCTGCATAATCACCTGTATTTATTTTGGACTTTAGAGAAAAGGGTGGGGGACGAAAGGTTCCTAACCACCCCATCCGTCTGAGAATGGATGGTTGTATTATTTGCACAAGCCTGACACTGAACTTACAGTGAGGGTTCCCCTTGCCAAGGGTAAAACTAAATAATGCAGCATCAATATTAACAACTATACCTTGTCTGATACCGTGTTTCACATCAGCCCTCTCATATTTCACAGAAAAGAAGCAGGAAGTCCTCTCTCAGTCAGGTTCATTTGTATAAATAGAGACCTTTGGACATGTAGGAGGAGTAGAGAGAATCACCTCAGACAGAATAGGACTGAGAAGTGAATACTGTGTGAACTAAAATAAAATGATATTTGGTTTTACAGCTGGCTGACTTTTGAAATAACTAGCAGTACTTGTAACTTCACATAAATGATCAACATCAACATTAAATGCTAGTGTACTGTATAAAGTAACCAGTGAAGTAAATGAGTACTCCAGGGATTTAGTAATGTATTTCTATATAGTTGGGTTATTGACAAAAAACAGATAAAAAAAAAACTAAGGGTCATGGTACCAATGCTGTGCTTAGCACAGCAGTGCTTTCAGGTAAATGTAAGCCATCTTAGTGCTATGTTTTAGCATGCCAATATTTCCTTATTAGCACTAAACATGAATTACAGCTGAGGATGGTTGGAGTGTTATTTGTTTTGCAGTTTTTGGTCATGAACTAAAGCACTGGACTAGAGGAAAAGTTTGAGATATCAGAGTCATTCACCATCTGGGAATCCACTGTACTAAATTTGATATCTGATCTAGGGTAAAATATGTCAATTACTGCCTGATGGAAGACATAAAGCAACAATAGGCCAACTGATTGGGCAACCAGCAGACGGACATTTCCATTGCCCTTGAGCCATTCTGCTAGTTTTACTAAAACTGCTAGTGGCAAATAGAAACCAAACACCTCAGGCCAGGATTTTAGTCTTTGGTATATGCCAACCTCCGAAAATTCTGGACCCAAGAAAATTTATATAATACACCCAATAGCATCTTCTAATAGATCCTCACTGCCTCCCTAAGTCTCAGGGCTTCTAACTCTCAAACTTTGTAAATGTCCCTTCAGAACCACAAAAGACATTAAAGTACTGTTTTCACAGGCTCAGTAATCCTCCCAGTGACAAGAAAGACGACCTTCACGTGTAAATTGGCGGAGTCCCCCTTTGAACAACTGAGCAGTAATTGTGGTGGCAATGGATATAAAACTTATGACATAAATAACTGTGACAATAACAGGACTCATTGCACTTGCATGCAGTCTAGGTAAACTAAAAATAGGAAAAGTTTGCTTAATATTAGAGGAATTTTATCAGTTGATTAAACAAGAAATTAACTATGTATGTATCTAATAAACTGTTTGTCTAATAAAGAAAAAAAATGAACAAAGCTTATTCAAACAGGCAGGCAATCGAGTTGCCGCTGTCATGTCAGCAGTGTTGATGCCTGCTGCTACAGAGAGTAAACAAACCATAGAGGTGGAATTGTGGAAACAGCAAATGTCAGATGGCAAAGCTTCCCTTTGCACTTTGGCTTGAAAACAGTAGTCTTTTGCTCACAGCTGTGGTATCAATGAATCAGTGTACTTCTAATGATGAATGGACTCAACTAAATTATTCAACAGACACGGTAATATCTTCAGATTTTAAATGGTACAATGTCTGACTCCATCATTGTGCATGTTTTTCTGCGAGCACCACTGCAGCATTAAGAGCAGCATGTGTTGAATGACTGGGTCCCTTCCCTTCACTGTTGCCAAGGGAGCTGCAGTGGACGTATATACAATCTGGAAGAGCTGCGAGCAGGACTTTATCCTCGAGCAGTGCCACCAGCTCTGCGCAAAGTCGGGGGTGAGGCTAATGCCACTGAGCAAGAGAGGAAGTAGTTGCTCCATCATTAAATTAGAGGCAGCAAACTTCAGCTGGAACACCTTCACTTCACATTTTTTTCTTTCTATTCTGTTGGTTTCTTTTCAGCTGGAATGATGTGAAAAAAGATAGGTAAAAAATTATTTAACCCTTCAGGAATTATTTTTCATTTGGCAAACCTATTCATTTTTTACTGTTCACTCGCAGTAATGTGAGTGGGGTTTCCCGAGTCAAAGATGAAACCGTAATGCTACACTTACATGCTTTTTGATTAGTTGGTGAGATTTTAAGCACGTTTTCAGTTCCTGTCATTGTTTTATGCGATATGAAGAGGTTAAAGGAAATGGTCAAATCTGCAAAATACTTGAAGCATTTGAGGTGAACTGTTTATTTTGAGCAGAAAAAAAAAACATTGCAGTGGCAAAGTTGCAGATCCCCAGGGGGAGAGTTGAATGACCTGCCAAATCTAATTTCTCAGTGTGTGTATTTACCAGAGTAGCTATAGCAGGGGGAAAATGTATTGTGTCAGCACCTGGCAGTTGTCTCTGTTATGGAAGTTCAGTGACCCATTATTTAGTGGTGTGGTATGAACCATAGTGCATAGCAGCAAAAGTAAGAATCATAACATTAACTGATGGCATACTGAGAATTTACATATTTCAGTATGATGTAGGCTGGCTGAATGGCTACAGTAAAAGGTCATGATGTATGAGGATATTGATGGACTGTTTTGCAGTATGCAGATCTGAAAATCGCTATCACTCCCTGTTCATAAAAAAACAAATAGGGTTAAATGCTATCTTTTCAAAGAATGTGTACTAAACCTGGTTATCAGCATTTGAAAACCTTTGAATAACTAATAATACAAATAACAATAACAATTCTGAACCTTGATCACGGTCTGTAATCTCCTGGCACTTTTTAAGAATTGAAGGTTCACAAAATTGCTTAAAATGTGTTGCATTACCCTTTTAAAATTATTATACTTATTATCTCTCTATCTCTTTATCCATTAGATGTTAGCGTGTGTGAAATCTGCACAACACTGAGCTCTGCACAACACTAACTGTGCTTAACTTAACACTGAATTCTGTCATTCACTGAACAAATATAAAAGGGACTGAATCCCTGGTCTACCGCGTGCCTCAGTGCAAAGGCTGCTGCAGCATAGGAGAATCTGATTTCCGTCCCATGGACAATGAGGCCCATCACTCAAGTCTGCCATGTAGTGCCATGGATCATATTTACACCCAGACAGCAAATCGGGTCTCCAGGGACAAGCGGCGATGCACAGGAAGCGGAGGTCACTTGACCAGACACAGCCCATGGGGGCCTGTGGGAAGAAAGCCACAGCTATACATCATGCCAGGGGCCATCCATCACCTTGCCCGCTCGATTTGAGGCAGCCACTTTGAGATTTGCAGCAGCCAACGGCCCTTGAGGGACTGGCTGGTGACAGAGCCTCTTACATATAAACTATATACCTCTCATAGGCTGGACACTTTATACGCAGGTCGGAAATGTCAGAAGGAACTGAACTGTCAAAACATTTAGTTGAGATAAATTTTTCTCATACAATTCTATGAGCATAGCCAGGTAATGATAAAATGATCTAACTGTAAATGTAACCTAAACTTGAAACTTAAACTAACATGGCACATCAACTAAAAAGGAGGGTTTTTATTTTCCCTCTGGCACATGGAAAGACAACCATTTCAACCATGATGATCCATTGGTACTGTATGTAGACTAAGCCCAACACAACAAATTGGTGGAATCAGGAAGAGTCTGGCACTGGTTAGGGAAGTGTAGCCGAGTTCTGCAATTACTTGAGAATTTTTCAATGGAAATGAATGAATCAGTAAAAGCAATTTCCAATTTTTACAAAAAGCATTGTGCTGAAATCCAGAAGACGTCCTCCTGCATCCCATTTTTTTTTCATTTCTAATGATATTTCAGCACAGATTTCTACCTCTCATTTGTGTTAATAACATTGTTTATGTTACTATTTTTCTTCAGCCAAAAAGAGTATTTTGCTAAATCCAGAGCTAAATGCTTCATGTTTGTGCTGGTTCAACAGCAGCCATTTTTCTGTCTGGTTTGGAAAATAACATTGTAGATTTCCTGCAAAATACAATAAATCCTATACAATGTAAAATTCTACTGACTCTCTCAGAATTGATGTTTCATAAATTTATGTGGTAATGATTTATTGAATATGAAACCTAATAAGTTATTAATAATAACTCAAAACAGAATATGAACCTCAGTATACTCATCAAGGTATGGGTCATACATAATACAATATCTGCACCAAAGAAAACGTGTGTAAAATTCAAGTAAATCAATTTTCACAGCAGGAAAGGACTTAAAGTAAAATTAGCTACAATGGAGAGACAAACACATAACTATATCCAATTTAAAAGTTGACATTATTCATTTGTTTTAACTCTTCCAAAAATTGTTACATTTAGTCTTAGCCTTACCCAATGTAGTGGTTAATAACTTATTACAAACATTATATAAACAGTGCATTTTAATGAAAAAACAGACTACCTATAGTAGATGCTGAGAAAATTAGAGGATATACTAACCAGGGCTCCATGCCGAACTGCAAGGCATTGCAGTCCTATAAACATTTAATCAGTTACTCATATACACTGAAACAGGGTTGTATATTTTCAGCAATAGCTCTGATCATTATTTAGTAGATAAATGATTGTGCTGCATTTGAGTTGCGGATATGTCAAATGAATGTTTGTCACTAATGCAATGATGGTGGGATGGAAAAATGGAGCAGCGTTTTAGCTGTGTTAGGAGCACGTAATAGCAATGCCAGATCAACAAATACACTGTAGTTTCACCCTTGCGTCTTATTTATATTTACATAGTGGCACAGCCTAAACATAATAAGCACTTATAGACTTCTCTGAACCTTAAGGAAGCCCTTAGGCTGTATTTTTC
The DNA here is from genome assembly GCA_016859345.1 of Istiophorus platypterus. NCBI lineage: Eukaryota > Metazoa > Chordata > Actinopteri > Istiophoriformes > Istiophoridae > Istiophorus > Istiophorus platypterus. The sequence continues at coordinate 7,808,083 of CM029129.1, forward strand.
ACCATGTCTGCAGTCTCGTATTTTCCTACGAAAAGATATAAGCAATTTCATTATAGTTCCTAGTTATAGAAACAGTAGTACGTGCTGCTGAACAAGCAATATTATAAAACAGTTAGTTGTAAGGTAGTGGTCTTTCATGGGCCAGATTTAAAGACTAAGGCACCACATACAGTATACAGTAGCTGCCACAGAAATTGATAGGCTTGCAAACATTTCTAATCATCTAATAATTTCAAAAGTTGAAGATGTAGTCACATCTCCCAGATCTTTAGGAAAACATTCTTTTCAACTTCATAAAGCATAATAGGTTGGCCAAGAGCTTACCTCTCATTGAAATGCTGTATTGTTTAGCCAGGGAAGACGGATGACAGCTTCAGATTATGTCTCTGTATGTTTGGCCCTGCAGGAAGAAGTGAAATAAATGCATGTGCCCTTGTATTGTATGAGGCCTGTTGCAGGTGGACAGGCAGTGTAGATTAATTTGTGCTACTAGAATAGGAAGGTTCTGTGCACATGCAGTACACTACAGCTTAAGCAGTGGTCTGAAAAAGAGAAGAGAGCAGAGAAAACACAAAAGCACTTCTGACTACATGCCCTTCAATAAGCACTGCAAAAGATAAAGGTGAGGAAATTATATATAAATGGATTCATCTGAACTTCCAGTGATGCGGCTCCTTTTTATGCTTGCAAAGGTCTTGGGGAGAAAATAGGCCTCCTATGATATAACTTTTCTTAACAGCATCACCTCCAGTACTGATACTGAATAATTCAGTGCCTAATAGTCTACCATTTGCTTGGACATACAGTCTCCTAGCAACATTGCTAGACTCTATGATCAGGTTGGTACTCTGTCACAGAGAACACTGCTTTTGCAAGGGCATTCCCATATAAAGTCCCAGAATAAAAGTCCCTATAGTTTTATTACATTATGTCACCAATGCTAAAGCATATTCAGCTTGCTCATTTTTCTTTATATTTCAACTTTATCCTACCAAAATTGTATTCTGTGATGACCTTATTAATTAATTCAACCAACCAATGAAAGCAGATAGGCAAATGAGCCTATGCATACTCTATCAACAGAGAACAATGAACAAACAGCAAAAAATGTATGTATGTGCATTATATATAAAAATTGACTCATGATGACTCAGACCATCCACTGCACTTTCATTTTGACACTGGAATGCTTGCCCACACTTTGAGGGTGAGAAATTGTAAATGTCAGTGGCTTGTCACTCAGACTCAGTCCCACACGAGCAGTGAGATGGACCCTGCTAAAAGGGAAGACCCAATGACAGAAGAGACATTAGCATCCTGTCTGACTCACTCAGTGTCTGACTGTCAATCTCTGGATATGTTTGAGGAACCACTTTACCACTTCATGTATTTCTAAATTTTTTTTCAGTGCCTGATCATCTCCATTCAAAATCTCACTACTGGATGTTGATTGGTCATCCTCCTTGAAAAAACTGTTTTAAGTCTTTCATTTGGCTATGGCTTCAAATTGCTTTTCCCAATTATCAGCAGGGTTAAGTTAAAATGGAAAAGAAATGATGTCTTACATTCAAGCATCACATGTGAGTAAAACTGTCTTTCTTCCAAACACTGCAGAAATGAAAACTTAAACCTTTGAAAAACACAATTTTTTATATCAGAAATCCCGATATATAGACTCTTACATATATACCTACTTTTAAAAACAAACACCCAACAACACTACAGCTTATGTCTAATCTAGAAACTGATCTAACTTGTGACTCTTTCACACTTTCATATCTGTGGCATTCAATTCTTTTCAGTGAATAGATCATTTCATTGATATTAGCAGTTTTATCTGTTGATTCTGAAATTCCAATGTTCACTGATTTAAAAAATACCTTTTTGTGTATGAACTGATACCAAATTGAACTAAAATTCAGTTATAGCGAATTAAAAGGTAGAGTTACACTATAGATAAAAATGTCTCCACCACCTTACTTCAGTGATATGCATATGGTCTACAGATTTGGATGGCAGCCATCCAAATCTGGTATAGATACTAGCAGAGAATTTTCACTCTGCACATGCCAACACCCAATGACACAACACAACTTTAGAGCCAAATGGCCACGAGGCTTTTGTATTAGTCTAAATAAATTCCACTTTGGAGAGGAACATGTTCTCTGGACACTGATGCAGTACAGTATCCTGGGGTTTAAATAAAGTATCTCGAAATACCCCAATGACTTCCATCTGCTCAGTGAGTTATGCTTATAAATTCTACAATTAGATGCATAGTTAATTACCGCTATTTATCAGTTTATAGCTGTGGTAATCATGAGTTTGGTGGTAAAGACCACCAAGCTGTCAAGCGCTGGCGGCAAGTCGAGAACATTTCATCTCTCAACGCAATGACTCGTGCAGTGACAGAGCTGAAGAATTTATCAAGTGTCAGGTAAAGTCACCATGATATATATTTTCATGGTTATTTTCAAACTTTACCCATTTTTTATGATGAAAGACCACAGCATTCTAAGGGATGAATTCATCGTGTTCAATCGGGAAAAAATTCTTGCAGTGCATGAGTTTGAAAAGAGAAAGTCTGAAATAATTAGTAACAGCCACTTGAGGTATCTTTGGGACAGAAACAAGCTCACATGCAGAATGTGATGACCATGAAGTGGAACAGGACAGCTTGGCAGTAGTTCTCAGGAAACAACATAGCCTCCTGATTGGAAGTAGGATCTGGAGATTTGAGGATCGTTAGAAGTGGAACAGTACAATTATTTCAGAACAACTCGGTCAATGAAATCTACCGCAAATAGGAATTTGGTTCTTGACATATGATTTCTAACTCTCCTCCGGTTAAGATGCAAAGACATATTGTAGATTTATTCACAGAAAGGACAACTGTGACCAACACTTCTAGAGAGTTAAAAGGCTATTTAGTAATCTATTACTGATTGGTGCAAGAAGGAAGTGCAACAAAAGCCTCCTACACAACTGTCTGTTGAGGTGAACTGACCCCCAGCGATGTCAACCCTCTCATCTCTTTGGCCGCTAATTAACATGGGCAATAAAGTTGTATATTCACACGTTAGAGATCAGCTAATGAGAACAGAAATCCAAGAGATGCAAAATACTGTTGTCATAAAAGTGCTCTGTCATGGGCCATTTGGCCTTCAAAATAAAGCTTTCTGTTTTTTTGCTGCAATAAATATGACACAAAGATTCTCTCTCTCACAGGTGTCATTCCAAAATCTGAGAGAATTCAGGATTGATTACCAACCATAAAGCTCAGCACATGGCAAAACAATCACAACTGATCATCAATCATATGAGCAAAGCATACAGTGTATATCTTTCCCATTTTATGCATTCAAAAAAGGTTCAGTGGGATGCTCAAGAGTATATACTCCTTAACAAGTTGGAAACAAGAGTTGAAGAACTAAAAGCATTATAGCAAGTCAAAGACAACAGAAATGAAAAAAACTTTACAGTGTGGAAGCGAGCACTCAAGGCATTTGTGAAACGTGTAAAGGATCTTTCCGAAAGTTTCCCAAAGAGAGAGTCCAGGAGGGAGGACTATTTACACCCTTTTCAAATCCCTCAGATGTTGTGGACTGCTGTAGAGTACACCCTAGGTCTTCATTCCCCCCTCACCGACCCACTCACACACACACACACACACACACACAAGCGACAGGGGCAGCAAATCTCCTTTGGCAGGGACACTAAGCACTGAACAGCTCTGAGCGCAGCAGGAGGCTTTGGCCACCTGCATATTGTGGAGAGGAGATAGAGTGACAAATCCAATGTTGTAATTGGTGATAGACACTACAACTTTTTTTTTTCCCACTCCAAGTATTTCAGCAATTTGTTTCAAGGTTTACTCTGTGCTTATGTATGAGGCGTGGCATGAAACAGTTTCCCATTGCTATGGGTACTAAAACTGATTCATTAGGTCGTGCAGAAGAAGAGAAAAATGCTTTCATTGTTCCCCAGGCCCAACAAAGACCTATGCAAAATGTAAACAATATTCAAGTCTACCTTTGAGCCTTGTTACAAGGGCCCACTACTCTGCAGTGTTCATTAGAGTGGAAATTATATGTGCAAACAAAGAGAGGCACCCAAGCAGCATACTCTGCTGTGTCTTTTCATCTCAGAATTGCAAATGAATGCTGCCTCCTCACCTGGTCCCTGCAGGCTGTGTCCCAGTGCCTCCAATCGGTGCTTTATTGACAGCAGGCGTCAGGAGAAAACTGGGAGTGCTAATAGCTGAGGATGATGCCTAATAAACACATTCTAACCTCTAACTATACCCGCTCATATTTACTGCCTAGCAGGGTGGCCTCCAACCAAGGTCATCATGTGGAGTTGCTAGGTGAACAGAGCTGCTTATGCAAAAACTGGCATACAGTTATATTTAAAAGTCAGTTCTGACTCAGTCTGGCTATTCTCAATCTGCTTTGCAATTTTAAGAGGAGCGTCTTTGTCTGTACTGGCACAGAGCCTTGTTGGACGAGACATCTGGTACATGAATATGTTGAGAAAGATACACAATTTTATCCAGATGCAATGTAAAGCATATGGGACCACAACATACTTAAATATTTTACTCCATAAGCAAATGGACCGTACAGTAATGATAAGCTAATGGGCCTTCGACAATATTGTGTAGGGCAGCCTTGTCAATGGAAGAGCAGCATTTGACTTCCTGTGCAGCAAATATCTGTGGCCAAACCATTCTGTCTAAATAACAGGGAGGGTGGCACCGTAAACACAGACTTGCTTGGCTTTGTCGAGCTAATGACTTCCTGCTCCAGTGGCTTGTGAAACAGTGTTAGAGCCAAAATAAGTAAAATCAGGAGCAGAATTTAATCTGTCACTCAATGGAAAGCCTTTAAGCAGAAACATACAGCCACCCAGAGGGTGCAGGCAAGTGAAGTGAAATTGCAGCAAAAGCTCCCTAGCAGAGAGCGAAGTACCAGAACAGGTTGTGTATAGGAATGAGGATTACAGATTTGTTGGATAAATAGGGGATTCTCTAAAGTGAAACACACTGAGTGTGAATGTCAACCAAGGTGGTAATCTAAAACCATCAATCCCTTTGAATCTAGTTAAGCTTCACCTATGTAGAATAGAGACTGATGTGGGGAGGAAGACTGCGCTTGCTCTTGGTTTTTGATCTTCCTGAATTTGCTCCGAGCTTGATTTTGAACTCTGTAGCTGTGCAGCAGTCATATTAACAACCCAAGTGTTGCAATGTAGTGTGAGCAACGTTCAGTCTGCCTTTCTCACTTCTCAGAATTAATCATTTCTATGAATTGTTTGTTTCCTCTGTAGTCTCCTGGGGAAACTGGAAGGGTATGACGAAAACCCTCATCTGGGGTAGATGAGCTAAAATTAATCAGAAACATCAATGGACTTGTTTTGCTGAAACTGTCCTTGCCTCTTTTCTAACCTCCTTTTCTCCAGTTTTTTTTCTGATGGTAGTAAGTTTGGAACAAAATGGCATCCAATTCATACCTCTATGCAATTATAGCAAGCCCAACAATGATTTTTTAAACAAACAGCTGAATTTATTTCCTAAAAAACTCCAAAATCACTCATATTACAAATGGTGATCTGTTCAACAGTGAAAATAGACAGGATTTTTCAGATGATATGGTGAAGTTTAAAGACTTTAGAAGCATAATGTCTAATGTCAGCAACTCCAACTAAGAGGCCATGAAACTAACAATATGTTGGGTTTTTTTCGTTTAACAAGCATATTTTGAATCACTGACATCAAAGTTTCCTGTGTTCCACATTAATATTCATGTCTGAAGCAGAGAAAAAATAGGAGAAAATTAGACATGAAATGCAGATTAGACTTTTCTGAGAAGATATGCAAATATCGAGCCAGACATCTGAAGCATTTCTTTGCACACAAGCAGACAGTCCACAGGAACATATACTGTATATGATTCCTTATTCAAATCTACCTAGACATTATTATCATTCTGTAAGGCTAAATATAGAAATACACAGCAAGTTGCATATCTTTCTGGACAGCAACATGCCGGCAGTCTGTTTTTACCACTTCTGGTCTGAAATTACATAAAAATATTCCATTATAACAGGGGACAAGCTTTAATTTAAAGGTATTTTTTGGTGGTATTTTATGAGGTAAAACAGAGTGCAAGGGTGGTAAAATTGATAAAATTAAATCAGTGCCTGAAGTTTTTGTTTGAGTATTTTGAAACCTATTGTCAATTGGATGATTACCTAATTAGTTGAGTGTATAAAAAATGTGTTCTGCGTTATGCCTCTGCATGAAAAAGTCAATCATAGTCAGCATATATACTTTCTATCACAATATGATTTTGAAGGCTGCTCATTGATAGTCAACTTGATATTCCAACTTTGTTTACATGCAAAAAAAAGAAAAAATCACCAGTTAAATAAACATCTGGACTCCATTTGTTAATTTTTGGCACCATGAAATAGGAATACCATGATGTACTGAAAATGACGTAATTATTTTCCCTGCTTGAACAAATATGGCCAAAAATCCCTCAATTTAAAACAATCTGCACTATAAACCCAAAACAAAATCTGTAACTGAATCAGCAAAATGGAATTCATTATACTGTAATATTTGACAATATTATTATTCAGAATACAACATTTGAAGGAGCTTTAATTTCCCATTTACAGAAAGAATCCAGTGTTTGTGCATCTTTAAAAATCACCATACATTTCTGTATCTTTGCATCTGCAAGGTCTAAAAAGCTTAACAGAAAGCTCCTTTATGACAGCAAACAAATACATTCCCTTTGAACTTTCAGAAAAACTCACAAAAGTGGACAAAAGCATGACTGAGTCTCAAAAGAGCCAAACCAAACACATTCCATCAAGTCCACTTAAAGACAAGAATAAATCAGCACTATAACATAAATATTATCTTAATAAAATACCTCTCTCACTAACTCTGGAAAATCTTATTTCATTTGATTATCATGTTCATGTAAAGGCTTTGATTCCATATATAATATTAGATATCTATGCATACTATATATACACACTTAGATCCAATTTGACTTTATGTCCATTTATTAGCTTTTCGAAAAAATAACAGGACTCACCCTTAGACATCTAACATCTTGGTTATAGAAATGTATTTCTCAAAATCGTTTTACTTTGATGTCATGACCTAGCATCACTTTGCTGAAATGATGGATATCTAAACTTTGAACAAGAGCCACATGTAAACTTACAGCAAAATGATTAATTGGAAATCGGTTAATTCCTCCAACCGTGCTAGTCCACATTAATGGGGAAAAGATAAGAACAGTCTTAATAGTTGGCCAGACCTTCTTGGAGAAGTCCAGCCAGAGCAGGCTTATCTAAATCCTCTTGGCAGAGCTATCTGAATAGTCAGCGGAGAGTGCAGAGGAGTGCTTAATTTTGCCTGAAAAGCAGCTCGTATAAATACCGCAGCAGGCAGTTCCTCTGATGGTGCTCAAATTTACTGTTCTGTACTGACTGACTCATTCAATATGTTCTATTAAATAAAAAAGAAAAAGAAAAAGCACACTCTTGCCATAGAAGCAAAATCACTTCATGATGTGAAAGCATGCGCTGTAATAAGTAAAGTAAGACAAAATGGCCAGGCTAAACGATTCTAAAACAGTGTTTGTCATGTGACTCTTTTCTGTCCTTGGTGGCTGTGAAGTGGTGATAAAGTTGGAGAGAAAGAGTCATGTCCCTCCTGTGTGTTTGGTGTCATTGAAAGCACAAGGTTGCCTGACTTCGGGTTACGATGCGTTCTCTGCCGATAAGCTGTCGCTGGTGCTCTGCCTCAGCGGCTGCCTGCTGGAATCTCTGTCCGACTCATCCTCTTCATCAGATCTGCCAAGACTCAGGTGTCTCCGGTACACAGGAGGGCTACAAGGATCAAAACACATACAGACCCACAGTTATATCCTTACTTGGTAACTTTCAATACAAACAAAACAGTGTTATCATGATTGCTTACGAATTTGAGAAAAATTTTAGAAAAGCATCACAAATATTCTTGGTTCATGATACCAGATGTTAACAGTGTTACTGGGCTTAACTCAAGTAATATTAGTAGAAAGTATGTGCAGTTAGTGAGATAAATGTCAAGGCTCAGATAGTGCAAGGGATTAACTAAGAAATTATGAGCTCAATAACTCATATTATGGCTGAAAAGGAATACTGTGGCCTGCACTGTACTTTGCTTCTGCCTACCACACTCATTAAGGGTTATTTAAACTATGTCTTTACATCCTTAGCTTATGTTGAAGAGATCTGATATATCCAGACTGCCACAGCACTGCTCTTTGATACAGACCCAGAGGACAACAATAGAGATAAAACTAAATCATGTCCATTAGCACCTACATATTCTGTAGCAACAGGAAATTTCTTCATGTGATGTATAACTATCCACAATCTGAAATCTATGTTTTATGAAGTATTAGATCTTTGAAAAAGGTTGAAGTACTCTGCCTCCTAACTTCGTTACACACACTGCTGCATGTCACTCGTTTGGAAGGCTGCGATATGCCTGAATTGGCGTCCAGACATGTGTAAGTTAGTCAAGACAAGCGCTGACATTTGGCAATATGAGATGACAATAAAAATTTACAATCAGCTATCTTTATAAGTGAAAAAAGATGTTTTCATTATTTGTCATGGGTGATTTTAAATTTTAAAATGTGTAAATAAATTGACTCTTTGATCAAAAAAAATTAGAACCAAGAACAAACAAACTTATGGTAATTTTACAGAAAACTGGTAACGAACAAAAGAAGCATGTTAGCATGTAAGCAGCACAAAAAAAGTTTAGGAGTATGCAGTAACTTTTGGCTTATTTGTATCACCCTGGTTATCTGAGCAGCATGATATAACCCAATGTAAAAACATCAAAACAAGTGTTATGAATGAGAACTAAAATTTCCTAATGACTGCCTTTAGGTATCACTTTATTCAAAGGAAGTGGGTTTTTTTAATCAAGCATTTGGGTTTAGCTGTTGTTGCTTTTTAACTGACTGCTAGAAAGCAGCGCTCTTGGCTAATATGGAAGCTCTGCAGTGGTCTCACAGGTGAAATTTTGAACCCTGGCAAAACTGCCATATATTAATCATATGAAAGCAATTATTTTGATGACATGAGCACATACAGATGGATGAAAACTGGAAATGGAATGAAAAAAATCTGAAAATTGAATGGAGAGGCAGGATGACAATGCCCCCAACCATAGGGCAAGAGGGGCAACTGGATGAAGTGATGAGTATGAAAAAATGTGAATCATGAGCTATGGCATTCATAGTTACCAGATCTCAACCCAGTGGGAGATTCTGGACCAAGTGTCAGACAGCACTCTCCACCACCATCATAGAAACACCAATGCCAAGATGTACTGAAGCTGTTCTGATGGTAATTTGCTTCAACACCTTGTTAAGACACTTTATGTTGGTTCTCACTTTAATTTGTCACATCCACATGAGCTAGTACCGTGTATAGCCCACTAAACCTACCTTAAATCACTTTCCAGCGATTGACCCAAGAGCAAGTGTTCAATTGGAAAGGCATATTCATAATCAAGGACAACCTCCAAGCTGCTGTCTGGTATTTTTTAAAATCACATTTTTTAAATATCACACAAAAAAGAGATGCTGAAAGTGTCAGTAAAATGACTCTGAAAATAGATAGCTTTTGAAACTGAGAGCTAATTGCATCATAATTAAAATGCTAGAAAGTGTCATGTCACATCTCTTTAAAATCTTCTCAGTTAACATGTTGAGGCAAAAAAAAAAATGGTGTAATTTTGTTTTTGTCTCATTGCCAACATCTGTTGTAGAAGAACATCCACAGCCAGAAAGCTCTTTCTTAACACTATGTACAGTGCTTATAATAACATCATACACAACAGAAGAAACACTCACTTTTGCAGAGATGTCATCGATCTTTACAAAGAAGAAACAGAAAAGTAACACTACTTTGCAACACCAGCATTGCCAAGTAAGACAAGTAATTAGAATAATGGATTACTGTATAAGTTCCTATGGAAGAACTGTATCAGCAGTTGTTTATAATGGAATTTTGAAATAAAATGGAAGTGACTGGGTCCCCAATGGAGTGTGTTAGTAATGCAGACTAGAGATAAACTATTGTATATTAGTCTAATAAATTCATATATATTTTTTTTTTAATGAAGACATATGTTGGCAGGAACAAAGAAAAAAATAATGGCATGATCTTATTGGCCAAAAACGTAGCTATGGCTAACCTGGTATGGGTCAACATTAGCGTAAGGATTATTTCACACAGTGTCAGTAAATACTGAACATTCACACACAGCAAACTGAGTTAATATATAGATTGAAAGATCCTAAATCAGTTTCAGTTATGCCAGGATCCTGGGTTATTATCACACCAAGCATCACCTTCAACTGTTTGACTGTATCAGTCACTGTCAGGCCTGTAGAGATACTTCATCACCAAGCTATCCATCTTCTTCTGCTTCTTCTTGGATTCCTTCCTGCTAGATGGCCCACGACTCGCATGCTCCTTCTCATCATCATCAGATGGGTGTTTCGAGACCCTTTTAACACTGCTGGAGCTGCGGTAAGAGATGGTTGAGTCGGATGAAGATGAGGATGACTCCGATGACTCTGAGGAGGAAGAGGAGTCCTCAGACTCGCTTCGCTTCTTATTCGATCTCTTCTTGGACCTCTTGCCCTTCTTCCTCCTGGAACTCTTTCTGCTGTAATGATCGTCTGAGGAGGAGTCGTCCGATTGACAGGCTTTACTCTTTTTATCTTTGCGACTACGACTGCTGCTGGTACTCAGGGTACTGGATGGCCTATTGCTGTAGTCCAGAGCTGAGCCTGATGAAGAGCGCAGCAGGCTGGATGAACTGCAGCCAAGCCCCAAGTCTTCTCCCCTCTTCCTGCTGTCCTCACTTCCTGGCGCCTTCTTCTCATCCTCCTCTTCACCACTAGACTCGTCAAGTTTACTGCGCTTGAATTTAATGGGTTTGAAGCTCAGCACCTCATTGATGGCAGCTTCCAAGTCAGGATCTAAGTAGTTGCGGTGGGTGACTGGTTTAATATCAGATGTATCTAGTAGGTTGCCGTCTGAGGAGCGTGGCTGAGCCGGGGTAGAAAAGCTGCGACTCAGGGAACGGGGACTGTAAGGTGAGGTTCCTCCTTCACCAAAAGCTGCACTCTGGCCATCATCATCATCGTTTAGATGCAGGCCATATTCACTGAGGCCACAGCTGCGGGCAAGGGACAAGCGCGAGCTGCTGCGTCTGTCATCTTTCCAAGAATTGCTACGAAGAAGCATTCGGGGGCTAGAACGGCTCACACTACTGATTGTCGACTTATTGTCATCATCCATATCCAACATGCCCCTCCTGTTGGACATCCTGCTGGGAGCCACAGATGAAACCATGGACTCCTTATCAAATTCAGGGCTGCTGCGAGAGGTCCAGCGGGACTCCAAACCCTTCCTGGCTCTGCTGGTGGCCTCGGAATAGGCCAGGGAGATGACGGATCCTTTGTCGTCTAAGTCTTCCTGTGACTGGCATTTCTTCCAATCCTCCTGGAGCTCTCCAGGCTTAGACTTGGCTTTACGGACTAAGGCATGGTCTGGTGTGTCAGGCTGTTCTTTTAGAGTGCTAAACAGGGAGTTGTCATCGCCTGTCCCCCCTATGGAATCTTTCAGATTGGAACGCTTCCTGTAGCTTAGAGAACTCATGACAGACACTGATCTGCTCTGCTCTGTTTCGTTCCCATCTTTACTGACGTCATTCATCTTCTCCTTGCCTTCTTTCACCTTCCTGGCATCTGCACTTGCAGAATATCTGAAGGGTTGTGTAATAAAATTGACACCAGAGAAGACCAATAGAACAGAAAAAGAATAAATCTGCAAACTACTTAAGAAAACACTTGTCTTTCACTTGTGTAATATCCACAGTTGATATGTGGTAACTCATTCATTTTGTCCTTCGGACCAGTCAAGAGTGAGGAAGCATGTACAATACCTCTGGCTACTGATGATATGTACAGTATACACTGTAGGAAGTGCGGCAATCAACCAGTGAGAAGATCTATTTAACTGTGGCAGAGGTGTCATTAAGCAGGCGTGCCAACTGGCTAGGGGCCACTTCAATAAATTTGACGGCAGCCGTTTCCCAATCCCGCCTCCTGTCATTAGACAGATTACTGGGAGAGAGAGATGACACCTAATCACATGAAATATCCATCCTTCTGTTGTAAACTGCCCCAGGTAATCCTAGGCCTTTTAAAGGATGGGAATGTGGGTGGTTTTATCACTATGTTACCACAGGGATACAAATGGTAGTCTGTCATGATGCAAAAGGGCGAGACCACTAACCTGGTGCTCTTCAGACTTCCCTCATCTGACATTGTCTTGGTGGAGCCTTTGTTCTTGGAGAGCCAAGACTTAACTCCATCCACACGGTCCTCCACCTCTGAATCTGTTTCCGTCTCATCCCCACTGTGAAGAATGGAAATCAGCTAGAGTTTGTGAGAAGCATCTGAGACTCCAACACAGCACGATAAAAATATTCACCCTAACAAGTCATTTTTACATCTTCAGTAGCAAAAATCTTTAAATCAAGTGAGATAATTCTCCTTGTTTTTAATCAATTTATTTCACAAGTTTACCTAAATCCTCACTTAGCTTCTTGATACAATTAAAATACCCTCCCCTGATCTGCCAATTTAGACCAGAAATGACGTTCATTGACTTATTATGGGAATATTTTTTGTGGTGTAACATCACAGTAATTGCACAGGCAAAATGATAAGTAGTTTTCAGATAACAGTTTTTTTCTTATTAATTGTACCCATTCTCTTATAATGACAGGGGTCAGTACAATGCAAAGAAATCCAGGCAGGCCACAGGTAAGCATGATTATGTGATGCATTAATATCTACATATTCCAAAACGTCTTTCAACAGATGTAGATGAGTGAAGCAAATTCACTATCTGGGCAGAATGTAGATGGAGCTCTTGGAGGCATAATTAACTTGTTTGGCTGGTTCTAGGCTGCTAGCATCTGTGTGGCATGTCACCTGCTCCTGGTGATTGTTATTGGAGTGGAGCCATGAGACAGCCCCGTGGTCCTATGCTTGACATAACAATCAATATACAGAGACATGCGGATGGCGATGAAAAAGCACAGTAGATCCCGCCTGCATAAGGTCACTCCTCAGCCATTTGTTTCAAATCTATTGAAATTTCTGAATTATTCACCCCATTGTCGGCGAAGGTTAATGTGACAGGAAAAGGTGAAGAAGAGGAGGGGAGAGTGGCACCATCTCTAAGTCAATTCTTCCATCATGGTCGAAAGTAAACAGTTTTATAACTGCAAAGAAGCAAATATGCTCTGAAGATAAAACTTACATTTGATGTGTTGCCATGGTAAAATTACATTCTCCAGTATATAATTTTTGTGTTCAGGGCAAGAAAACATACTGCATATTAATATTGCTGATTGTGTGGTTGTTGAAGATGAGCTTATAATTTAAATTCCTCTTGATTTCTTGAGTTTGTCTTTCATCTTTACTATTCTTCATAGCCTTATTTTCAGTAACTTTAAAAAGAGCCACTTATCATATGTCTAAAATATTTGCCTTATATATCACTGTACTGTGGATACATTATATTTCATCTGATGTCTACAGAGAGCTGACAATCATTAAAAATGAGAAACGATGCCGGTATCAGATCTTGCTTCTTGGACAAGTTTATCTATCTAAACCTTGGAACATGTTGCAAAACACAAGGAGATGTGAGATGACAGCCAGACTGCTGGGCTCTATCATTTGTCCACATTCCACATATCCATCTATGTAGCTCTCCCAGTGAATGGTGAACCAATTCTTTTGTTCCAAAGCTTTGAGTCACACATTCAGTCATTTTTCCTCACATAATACAGTGTCCTCTCTCTTCCATTCTTTTTTATTTTGTTTTTTTACACTATAAATGTGGTGGGGTGCTGGCGATAAATGAGTATTGTAAGGAATTGAGCACAGACAGAAAGTCTCAGATTCTTGAAGTAAGTAATATTCAGGCTTTCAAGCTGTCTAAGAGCATTACATATTTAACTTTGTCATCATCAACCTTACTGCCAGACTTTCAGAGGGGTAGGTAGTGATAACTCTGGAGAAAGTAAATGGCCTGATTATATTATTTCTACACAAAAACCTGTTCATTTTAGAGGTTGAGAGGCGCTTCATGAGGCAGTGAGCTCAAACCGAGTCCAGGTTCAGCTATTATATGTCATCGCTTTATTTTCCACTCCCTCTCCTCTTTACTGCATGCTAAAAAAACTGATAAAAGCTCGCCACAAAAAAAGATAATCGGTTCGTTAAGACTAGCACGGTGATTACACATACTGCCCAATTGTCAGCTCTGTGATGCTCTGACTTTTTAACATGATATATTACACAACAAAATACTGAAGCCAGCCCACAGCAAAATCATCTCTCTCTAACACACACTGCCACACACACACACACTGCCACACAGACACACACACTCGCACACACATGCACGAAATAAAAGGTGGCTCGCAATTGAGTGCTGTGCAAATGGTGTCACAAACGATTTGTTCTTGGCCCCACACTACTAGCTAACCAGTCCTGAGGCTCGTGGATACAAATAAGCCCCAAGAATTTAGAAGTGAACGTTAATCGCTTCTGACAATGGGCCCACACTGGTTGTAAATCTTTGTCAAAAATACTTACACTCAGCATCAGATCTTGTGTGGCTCGGTTCTATCAGTTATCACTTGTGGTAACAGAAGCATATTTTTTTGCTATTTATTCAAAATTAGTTAATTACATACTGACAAAAAAAAAAAGTTTACAGAACCTCAATTGATGCTAATAAATCAGTTTGCAATAGACACACTGTTATGTATTTTACTTCATTCTCAGGGATAAATTGCAACCTTGTAGTCAAGCCCAGCTTGAAAACACAATTTTAAAGAGTTTCTTATATTATCTTCTCCTGCAATACAAATAATCCTGTTATTGTCACCTCTGTTTTGGAGCAGTGAGTACAAAAATATTGAATAATAATGTAAATCATCTGGAAAATCCACTTCATAATTAGAAGAAAAAATCACCTCCTCCATTATTATTCATCCGTGCTGCTAATGGCATGATGTCAAAGGAGGGAAAAATGCAATTAAGTAAACATGGTGAATCATTGTTCTTTTCCTTGAGTTGCACAAAAAGAACTGCAGAGCACTGATACACAATTTGATAACAAACTGCAAAGTGATAAAGAGCGTGATACCATGTCTCTTTGAAGAAGAAATCAGAGATTAAAGTGGGAAATTATAGACGGGTATATGTGCTACAAACTGATGACAGCATTTCTTTAATATGCTCTAATGAAGGTTTAAATTATTTAACATGCCACAAAAATTCCTTTCATTGTATAAAACAGAGAGAAAATGGGATTTAGTCAAAAGAACATATTTAACATTCACAAATGACTACACATTTTACAAGCAAGACTCCATTTGTATTTAAAGTTAAATGTTTCACAGCACTATGAAATGAGATTGGATTAGTGGAGCATTTGCAAGTATGGAAATCAACAGCCGAGCTTTGGGTGAAAATGCGTCAGTACAAAACTGTGCCATCAGGGTCCTGCACCGCTTGGTGACTTCGGAGCCACAGACATACAGTGTGCTGCAGCCATTTCAGAGTCACAAACGTCATTCACACAATTGTGCTTAATGCCTTCCAGAGCACATGTAAATTACCACCCATCATGCTAAGTCTGAGTCCAGGGGACAATGCAGATAATCTCTCCATGCCAAAAATATTTACAAGGATAAATTTTAATAAAAAGAAAGCCCATAACTTAAATATTTGCACATGCTGAACACTTTATCAATTTTATATTGTTAATTTTCAACTCTATATTGTGAGAAATCATTGATTTTAACAGTATAATGCACTTCCATTGCATTTCTCTTTCTTTCTAGAACATCACAGGAATAAGTGTGCAATTTTTGACATCGTAATAGGATTCTTTGGACAAAACCATCTACCGAGTGAATATAATGTATTAAAATGCTGACATATATATGTTTTGCAGTCTGACTAATCTAGTGGCATATCTATGTTGAATTTTTTAAGTTTGTTGTCAGAATGGAATTTCTATCTAATTAGTTCTATTTTTGTAAAAGCATACAGTCTACTTAAATGTCTCCAAAATGTATGACTTTTCAGTTTAGTTTTACTTTCAGATTGGATTGGAATAATTTAGACCTTGGAATCAAATCACATATTAATTCCAGTCCCTATTCTTCTCATTGTTATCGTAAGAAGAAAATGGAGGAAATATTAAGGATCAAAACACACAAAAAAGGAAATCAGTTCATCTTCGTTTAAGAAATGTTCTGTTCCAAACTTTCAAGCAACTCATATTGGAAATTTTCTTACGTACTGCATTATATTTATGATCTCACATGGATGTATCATAGGCTGAGAAATTGGCATGTGCTCTGGAGAAGCATCAGAAGAACAGAAGACAGGCACAGAAAACAGTGGGGTTTCATGCAAAACAGATTTAATCCTAGATCCAAACAAATGCTTGATGGTGTATAATGATGCTGCAAACATAGCAGAGGATGGTGTTTGATACAAAAGTAGTCATGAAGACAATGATGCAGTATTAACGCAGCTCTGTAAATACTCTTTTTCCATTTGAATCATATTTTACAAAAGCAGTGAGCTTTGTATCCTATAAGTATCCTCTGTGCCATCAGTTTTTTTTTTAAAAAAAACCTTCTTGTTGTTCTGAAGGGAGAAAAAACAAGCCCTGAAATATCCAAGAAGGTCAACTGTGTACTGATGCTTGGCATAGAATAAAATTAAAAGAAATGAAACATCTGGGCCATCCTTTAAGCATTGCTTTTATGAGAGGTGTGTACCACAGACATGGATTTCCATTCTCTTTAAAATTACTTCTCCTCACTGTGTTATTGTGAAAAACACAAACAGAGAGGATAAGGAATACTGCATTAGTCTCTCCTGTGGTTAAAATGGGTGAGGAAAAACACTTGAGAACAAATATAATGACAAAAACAAAGGATAAATTTTTCCATTCTCACATTTTGTTCTTCCTTTTCTGGTATTTTGTCACCATGTCTTGCAAACTGCCAAAAGTGTGGAAGACAACAAAAAAGGGAACACGTAAAAAGAGAAATAGAGAAGGTGAGATATACGAACAACAGTGCAAAAAGAGGACAAAATGAGATAACAGCAAATAGATAGTTTTACACTTTCACACACACATAAAATAACTATGTGTTGCAAAGCAGTGACTTGGTAAATCAAGACATGCTGTTGTTGGGCACCTCCTCAAACAGAGCTGTTGTGTGTAATGTCTTTTCGAGGTCTGTATTATGCAGTCAGTGTTTACCTCAGGGGGCCCAGAGCTAGTATAACCCTCAACCCCACTGCAAAGGGGGAAGAAGTACCCAAACAAGGAAAACCAGCAAAGGCAAGGAAGATCAGAAGCAGGGAGTCAAACTAAATCATATAAGAAGTATTTGTGGAAGAGATAGAGCACAAAAAAAAGTTGGAGAAAAACTGATGTAAGAAGATGTGAGAGGTAGAGAATGAAAAGATAAGAAGTCGTGATTGACAGGCTACTCAAAATTGAGCAATTCCTATTTGGTAACCTTCCTGCATTTATGAGGAGAACATGCTCTCACCCGAGTTTAGAATCCCCTGTTGTCCCAAGCATACATTACAGACTGAAGCAAAGGTAAAAGCATCTTCCTTTGTAGAAAATGAAAGCTGTACTGTACCTGTTGATAACGTCATCATTGTCATCACTCTCCATTTCATCCTCGATAGCAGCCTGTAAGTCACCTATCCTTTTGAAGGCCAGCTTAAGGTCCATCTGTAGGCTCTGATTTGCCGCCTCTAAGCTCTCGATGTCCATTTCCTGGTGAATGGATCACAGCACAGAAGAAGTGGGGGTTACCTCCTCTAATGTAAACTCCAGTAAATCGCTTCAAGTCTCCAAGCACCCAAGGCCTTACCAGCTCGTGCTTCTTCCGGCTCGCCTCACCCTCCTTCTTGGACAGCTCTGCCATTTCTTCTTTCACATCCCTTATCTGCCTCTGCATTCGCTTATTTTGGTCCTTTTCCCTGTTTTCTGCAGCAATGTGTTGGTTTCTCTCATCTGTCATCTTTTCAAGATTCTCTTTAAGACGACCAACCAGGCCCTGCGGCAGAAACAAGGTTAACTGGGCGAACTAGTTCTTACAAGACAATAAATGAAGCAAAGCAAAAGCAAAAATGAAGCAAAGTTATTCCCTTGGTTCTTTTTTAATGATTAAGTGTTTATTCCCATCCCAATATATCTGGTTAGCTTTTAACACTATAGCACTGGAGGTAAGTTGTTAATTTCTACTCAATACTCCTTATTTTTTTCAAATATAAAAGTACTGTTACCAGTGCGTATGAGTTTCAAGGTGCAACAAAAAGTGTGGACATTGACTTGACTCTTTGACTTTCACTAAAAGTGTTCCCAGCCACACCTGAAACAATTAAGCCCACTATAAAGTTAGTGTCAGTCTGAGGTGCTTCTCAGCAGCAAATGTATACACATACTGTTAAGTTGTAATCATATTATTTGTATGGATATGACATAAACTGGTCAAAAATGACCGATCGAGCATTTAATTCATGTAAAATAATTTATATTTATATATAGTACTGTCCTATATTATGGATCGTAATATATTTATTCTTTGGTTTTTTCTTTCCCTAGCAAGCACCTCAAAGATATTAGGCTATGCATGTGGAAGCATACTGTGTTCTCACTTTATATTATCTCTGTCTCTTAATTTGCATTTTTAGGTTCATAAAGCATGTCTTTTACATTTTGAAAGACAAAGAGGATTATCTCACCTCCAAGCGTTTTATCTGTGTCCTCTCATACTCCAACTTGGTCTCCAGCTCACGGATCTTGGCCTCCTGACGACTCACAAGAGACTTTTCCACCATGGACTGTTCTTGGAACTCTAGCTGGCTCTGCAGCGAATGAAGCTGGAGGAAGGACACACACATACATCCACATAAACATATACGATCACTCCCTGAGGAGCAGCACTCTTTGCACACCTCACTCTTGACCTCTACTTTCCCACCTCCTCTTAAGTGAGGACTGTGAAATACTTTGTGATGTTATGTGTATGTATCAGAACTAAATTAATGTTCGCTTTTTCACCCTTTTTGTGTAAATTTACTCCATCTTGGTACATGTAAATATTGTGTTTCCATCTGAATAATGAGCTCTAGATAAGCCCCCAATCTACCACAAATGGTCAAAAGAAAGGCTTGTGGTTCAGGCTCAGTAACACGGAGTCACAGTAATTTCACAGGCTTTGGGAAAGAGTTGAGCTTCATGCAAAGCACGTTTGTTCCATCTAAACCATTTTCTCATGACTGATAAAAGGAAAAAAAAGATACGTCACAACAACATCAGCCCACGAGGCAGCATGGCACCTAATGAGAGAGTTTGCATCTAAGACAAGGAGGATTTGGAGTTCTCCTTTGATATTACTAAAGAAGCCAGCCTTCCCTCCCTACTGGTGATGAGATAACCACTTCAAGGTCAGACGCTTTAGATGGCTATCTTTACCTTCTCTGGCATGTTTTAACAATGCCTTACAGCTTGCTCTGTGTCTCTAGTGTAGCCAGAAATATTCTGATGGGTGGGTCTTGAGTGGACCAAAGCTTTTGGCACGTGAATAGCTTAATATAATAGCACCAGGGTCTGCTGTTTGGAGACTGCAAGAGCACATGTGAAATCTGAAATATATTCAGTTTGAGGCAGATGGTTTTACTTGTTTAGTCTACTGCATATCAGCCTATATAATGTGCATGCAAGCAAAACTCAAAAAAAAAAAAAATTCAGCTTCAACTTCATTTAGCAGAAAAATGCATCAACAAAGAAAATGGATATGCATTAATATGTGACACACATGACATTTTGGATGTTATCCTCCAGCAGGAAAACACTCAGAAAAAAGCACTATTATCAACATAGGCCTAAATCAGGTGCATTAATCTTTTTCTAACATGAAACCACATTAATGCTGGGCCTCAGCCATTTAGCTTACAACTCAAGAAGGGTTTATAGTAACTAAATCAATTAGCCCAGAAATCGGATGCAAATGTCAGTGTGCTAACCTGCTCAGCATGAGAATCAACCAAATATAGAGTTAGAAAAAATACATCAGGAGTTTATATAAAAAACTCTTGGGTATATAAAAAACTATATAAAATTTCTTCTGATACAAATGAGAAACTTAAATATTCTTCTTGACAATGATTTTCATGATCTAGAAAATGCTGCTGCAGTGTGCTAGCATTTTAACAATTATGTGCAGGATGCGTCTGGCTTGGTAAGCTTTTAACTAACGAGCTAATGTTGGTTCCTTGTACACAGAAACTCAACATTCAACCGTGGTTACTAGATGCATGTTCTTTCCATTTAAGTATTATGATTAATGTACTTACTCTATCTGAAGGTATAACATCTAATCAACAGCAGATTGTACAATATGAAAATTGGAATTTATACATAATCTAACCTACCTATTCATACATAATACATAAGTTTTGGTTTTCATATTGAAAAGCAACATGGCTTTTGTCAGTAATATCTTTTTTACATCAGACTCTTTTTCAACCATTGGTTAAGCCGATGAGTTGTTATTATGATTCTGTCATCTTTGACTATTCATTAAATAAAACGTACTATAATTGTGTAACAAAATATAATTAAATTGAATGAATAAAAGTGTATTAATTGCTCGTGTATGTGCTTCATTGTGCTTCAACTGAAACACAAAAATTGCACAAATCAGTGGCACAGGGCAATATATCTCTACATGGTAGTGCACTGGGTGTGTGTGAATGCATGAGGACCTTTATCATGTGTCAGATTAAAATGACACCTTCGGCATTTTTCATTTGACTGAAAATGAAAAAAAAAAAAAATCACACAAATCATGCATAAAATTTCCAGTATATCGTAATAAGGTTTTGCCATTACATCCAATTATAATTTTATCACATCAAAAGGTGAGGCATCAGAAAAAAAAAACACCATCCATAATTATTTCCAGGTGCCATCTTTTAATTCAAATGACTATATTTTGAAATTTTAGAATCAAATGATGCACTGACATTGCTATGACAAAAAAAACAAACAAATTAGATAAATCACTGAGAAAGAAGCTCCTGGATCAAGTTGACCGGTAATCATTGAAGGTATGATAAAGTGTGCTTTAATTTTATCTAATTGCTTAAACCATGAAATGGGCTGCTGGGTTTAGGTACATGATGTATCCTTTTAAATATGAATAATGACAGGAAAAAGAACAATTTCTCTCCTTGACTCTAAATCTTTGCTGATTCACACTATTTAAATGCAAATTGCTTTGCATTTTTGTGAAGAAAGCCTCCTCAAAAACCAAGAATTTTTTGGTCACAATAATCAGAGAAACTCTGTGAAAAGCTGAGGTCTAATCAGAGAGCAGTGTTGAGGAAATGTGGAGGTTCCTGACAGACAGGTACCATCTACAGTGCTTTTGGATACTTCTTTGTACCTTTTCTTGGATCTCCTGTTTCTCCTTTGTGGCCTCTTCCAGCTGGGCCTGCAGGTCAGTGATCTGGCTCAAGTCCCTGGCAGACTAGTACAGACACACACACACACACACACACACACACACACACACACACACACACACACACGTATTCAGAAACACAAAGTCAATAGCCAGAGAATTAGGGTACATATATGTGTATGTTAGAGAAAGGAAGTGTGATTGTCTGTGCCGCCTTCGATTATCAGTAAAATATAAAATAACCTTTAAATTAAATGGTTAATGAATATAATACGTCTGTGCCAAATAATTTGTCACATGATCTGCCGCAGAACAGATTGCATCTCCTTGACCTAGTGCACACACTGTGTTCAGAGGGGAGTATGTCCTCCACACCCCAAAGCCACTCTACTTACACACACAGAAAAGAACAGAGTGTTGATTTTAGATGTTAGAGGTGGAATCCCGCAATGTTTCAAATGAAATAAGAATAACCAAATTTTAAAAATTAAAGGAAAGATACTATTTTTGTGGGCAGTGTTGTCCATTTCCTTCACAAGTCTAATGGCCAGATTTTCCTATCTAAAGGGGAAAGACGTAGGATTGATAAGAAGGAACTAATAATACATTTTCAAGGATTTTGAACAGCTCACTGAGGTATTAGGCAGGATGAGTTACCTGGGCAACTGCAGCCTTGTGTTTTTTCATCAACTCATTCATGTCTTCCTGATCCTCCTCCATACGAGACTGCAGATCATTCTTCTCTCTCTGCAGACGGCTAACCTGCTCCTCCAACTGAGGGACAAAGGAGGAAGGAAATATGCACTTTAGTTTAGAATGACAGGCGTTATTCATGAGCTGTTGAATATGATAAATTGTCATTAGCTGGCCAGACTGTGGCAGCCCTGGAATCTCATCTGATGGCAATGAAACACAATCTGGACAGGATTCTGGCTGCAGGATGTGACCAATTGAAGACAATCAATTGGCTCATTTAGGCAGGGAAAAGTGCAGCCAGTGCAGCATACTGGTGATGTCCTATTTAGAGTCCAGCCTCTGTTTTCAGGAGGAAGATTCAGGCCCTCAATATGCAGTCTCTAATCTGAGACATTTATAAGACCTTCCCTTGCCATAAATGCAGCAATTAAAAAGCAAAGCACAGGCACACAGCATTCTATGTGTCATCCCCAGAGATACAGACATCCTCAGTCTAAAAGTCTGAAATGCAGGCAGTACTCTCATGAGACAGCCATTAATGAGCAGATGGAAAAAAAAAAAAATTCAACAAAGCTTATTTATCCATTAGAGCAAAATGTTGAAATCAGACATATGCCAAAGGGCATTTATTATTTTAATATCCTACCATGGCCTGATGATGTATGCATATTAATATTAAAGCCCTGCTGCATTTTGAAGAGTGAAAATTTGATAGGCACAAGCCTTCCATTAATTAAATATTGTTTTTTGCTTTTGGTTTAATTTGCATGTCAAAAGGAGGACAGAAACATTTACACAAACAATTTCTTTCTTATCAGCATTGTTAAATGAAAAAGGGTAGGTATATTTCATTATTTAGAAACGTATGATATTATACACACTGCTGATTATGGCACCAAGGAACAACACAGAAAAAACATACTTTGTTAGAAATACATGCAGAACAGATTGGCATTCCAGTCCACTCAAGGGAATAATTGGAACACATAGCTAAAGAGAAGTCAAAACTCACCGACATCTTAGCTTTGACTATGTCCTCCATTTGGATATGCAAGTCCTCTATTTCAATCTCCATGCTCTTTCGAGCCTTCACTGCTGATGCGCAAGTGAACTCGGACTCCTCCAGCTGTGAGAAACAGGAGGAAAGAAAAGGTTCCGGGTAGTGGATGAGGGACAAGACCAAGATCAAGGATCTATCTGGATGTTCAGAGGCCAGAGGATTTATCAACGTGTGCATTTTTTTAAACCAAAGTTCAAAAAGTTTGTTCTTTCTGGCATACTTGATTTTTGAGCTGAGCAATCTCTCTCTTGCTGGGAGCGTTACTCTTCAGGTGGTCCAGCATAATCTGTGCATCTGCAAGAAGGACTTTGGTTCTCTTCAGGTCTTTCCTCAGCCTCTTCTCTGTCTCCACATCCCTCTGGCTCACCTGAATGGCAGAACACTCATCTCTAGCCAGAATTCTTAAACATACTCTCCCCACCTCTCCAAGACTCAAAAGCAGTTTCTTTCCAATCAAAAGAAGTGGCACCACACTAAATCCCACACACTTAACTGCAATGGCAGAGACCAGAGGCAGAGTGGTGGAAGTACCTGGTCCTGGGCATTCAGCAGTTTGGACTCCAGCTCTCTTCTCTCACGCAGCACTTTCTGCTTGTCGTCATACTCCTCCTCCAGCTGTACCTCCATCTGTTTCAGCTGCAGGACACATACACAGTGTGTCAGGATGCACAAACAGTTGATCAGTGATAAACAAAGTCAGACATAACACACCATCAACCATCCTGTTAGACATAGCTGCTCTCACACAGATAAAAGGATACCCCCTGAGCAGATCTACTAGCTTCTAGAGCTACCAAATACAGCTTTGAAAATAAAATCTTTCCATCTATAATTCCATTGTTTTATATTTCACGTATATTCAATTGCAAAAACTCTTTGCATTCTAAGTTGCATTTATTTTGTTATTAAGATGCCTCTGCTGTGTTGTGGATGTAGGAATTTTAACAAATTTTGAGATTGCTGTTCCTCATCTGTGGAATTGACTGATAGGCAGTGTATAAACATAATTTATGCTGTCTTCTGATTAATACAGCATGGGACACATTTTGAAAACAAACATAAATTTGAAATAACCAGTTCAAGAACTTATAAGATGGGCCATGCAAGAATAAGTCTGAATAGAATGAACATCAGTTTCATTTGTGAGTGTTCAAGTGCATGTTGCTCAGTGCTTCCTTGACCACACCTGACCACAGCCTAGTCATAAAATAAGTTAATCAAGGCTTTGTATAAGAAAATGAAAGAGTGAGAATAGGCAAGTTCTACCTTCTTACTACAGGACCGCCTGATCTCCTCTACTTCTTCGTCCTTACTATCAATCTCTTTAGAGTGGGTCTGCCGCTGTCTCTCCATCTCCATCTCAAGCCGCAGCTTTGCCTGAGTACATGACAAGGACACACACATCAAAACACATTAAAAATACTAAATTTAAAGTGAATTTTTTTGGTTTCCTTACAAAATCGGATGTGTAATATCTCTCCTCAATGAGAGAGATTATTTTAAAATGATTTCTTTAACCAAAAAAAAAAAATGAATGGATATTAGAGTAGAAAGAAGCTTTTTTTATTTTTAGGACTTGAGGAATTACAATTTAGAGGTTAAAACCATTTGTAGCATTATATAAGCAGCATTTAGCAAGAAAATTGAAATCTTCCATTCTTGTATGAAATGCGACATCTGCAACACCCTCTACCTGCTCCAACATCTGGATGGTTCCAGCCTGTTCGTCCAGCTCCTCCTCCTGATCTTTCACCTTGGCCTCAAGTTCACGAAGTTGCTTCTTGACCTTGGCCAGAGAGGCTTCATCCTTGGATTCCTGGGAGGACAAATCCTGGAGCTCGGCCTCCAGCTGCTGCACCTTCATATTTGCGGCACACAATTCGCTGTCCTTGTCCTGCAGTCGATGGAGACACAGTAAGTTGCATATCTGGACCAGCCCAGTTATGTCATACAGAGAGCAGAGACCAAACATGTAGTTTCTGAAGGAAGACATCAGAGTCTTGAGTATGTTCTTTAAAGTAGCTTACCTGCAGCTGCTGGCGAAGGTTAAATATCTCACCAGTCATTAGGTCTTTCTCTCGAGCCAACTTCTCCCTCTGGCTCTTTTCTCTTTGCACCTCAGCCTGAGCCTGGTTCTGCTCCATGTCGAATCTGGAAATCACACACACAATACACACACATACAGTGATAGACAGCTCAGCAAAATGTTGATTCCACATAAAATTAGGGCGCCATAGGGTCGAACAGTTGATTATTATAGCGACCTGTGTCGGTTCTGTAATTACACAAAGTGCAGCAGGCTGCAGGAGATGCAGTACAACTGAAATAAAAGTCATTTGTCTTCATAAATTGCAATGGTTTTGTGAAGTGATGTGGCATTGTTGTATATGAATATTTAAAAAATAAATAAATATTGATGGTGCTAAGAAAATATTTAATCTCAGCTATTTAGGATATTTTCAGTTTATTAGGTTATCCTTGACATAGAGCCCAGCATCAGCTCAGCACTGCTTCTATTTTAGCCTCGACTGTTATCCTCTTCCATTTGCCATCAATTTACGATTAGGTTGTAATAATGTGCAAAATGTTTTCTTCAAATGTCTAGGGCAGAAGCACTCATGGTTAGTGAACTTAAAAGCTAAGTGTTTCATGCTGTCAGCTCCTTGTAATTCCCTGTTTTTCTCTCTGAAGCACAGCTGAAAATAATTTCACCCACAGAGCATCTTCAATTAGCCACAGGGGAGAGATCACATTCTGCCACAGCGATAGCTTCTCAAGTGCTTAAAGTCTGAGTCATTTTCTAAACTTATGCAATTCCACAGATTACAGAACATCTCAGTCACTATTCAAATTAAAGAAAACTTTAGTGTTCTGCCGAGTGGGTCAGAGTGTCTGTGCTGGGCAATTCAAGGAGAAAAGGGCAATGGGCTCCCTGTAATGTGTGTGTATGAAATAACAAATAGATACAGACAGACAGACAGATAAATAGATAGATAGATAGATAGATAGATAGATAGATAGAAAGATAGATAGATAGATAGATAGATAGATAGATAGATAGAAACACAGACAGACAGACAGACAGACCTATATATAGATACATGGACAGAAAGACAAACAGACTGAAAGGCTGGAGAGTTAGTTGAAACTGACTTCCTCTGTTTCTTCTCCAGATCATAGTTGCGGCTCTGAAGTCCCTCTAAATGAAGCTTGGTGTCCTGCAGTTCTGCCGTCAGTTTCTGGCACTTCTTCTTCAGCTGCTGCACAGAGCGCTGCACATCCTCATTATCCGTCTGCAATTCAGCCATCTGTAGCACACATACACACACATACACACATACACAAACAAGCAAACATTTTTTTAAGGGTAGTTTCATGGGTGTCATTATTACATTTGTAAAAAGAGCAGGCTATGAGTAGTCACATTAAATGGACTTGATTTTTTTAAGGGATTCAATATTACAAAATCTTTCTTGCCCTTCTCTCAAGATGTCTTTTACTCTGCTGCTCTGTCTCCAGCTTGTCATCAAACTCCTGCTGGAGTTTCTTTTTGGTGAAGTCCATTTCACGAATGGCTCGATTGTATTTTATCCGCCACTCGCCTCCTGCAGGAAAGACATACAATTCAGAAATAGTCTGCGTGACATTTGGTTGTCTCCTGACTTTAATGCAAGGCCTAGCAGGGTATACAGACGAAGAGGCTCAAAAGCTCAGAAATGATTGATGCTGTGGATTATGGAGTGCACTGTACTGCCTGCGATGGTTATCACATTCAAGGACCAAAATAATATAATCTTTCAGGAAATAAAACTTCTTTCATCTAATCCCGACCTTATAAGGTCAAAAAAAAAATCGGTGGGGAGCTACAAAACAGCCTTTGCTTTTCAACTCTAATCTTGGATAAACCTGAGGTAAGAATTCAGAGCACACCACAATACTAGTTAGAGAAGGACATGTCTAAGTGGCACTTTCCACAGTTCTTAGCCGACCCTAATTCTGGAGCTGTCAGAGGCTATCAGAACTATAACAGCGGCCAGGCAGACATTCAGGTTCAGGTTCATTTCCAAGCCTTATCATTTTAGAAGCTGTCCATTTCTCCTTCACACACCAACACCAGCTCTTCCATCAGTGCTGCTCATTAGCATATATATAGCATAATGACAACTTGCAGGGCCACCGGCTCTGATCCCAACGATTATTTTCTCATTCATCTACGAATTTTGATATGCTCTGTAATGGCTTGTCTGCTGAGGTGGGTTGAAGGGGATAGGAATGCAGAAAAAAAAGCCTCATGGACAATATGACAATATGCTCTCGGTGGGAGCTCTCTTTCCCAGCAGGGGGAGACCAATCAGCAACAGGCATTAGTTGTATGCCTGAGAGCGAACATCTTAATCCCCTAGCGGTAAATCCCAGACTTGGAAAATATACTTAATAGCATTATGCGAGATGTGAACAAGTCTTACTGCCATGTCTCCTGCTGAAACAGTCAAACAAAGACAATTGTTCCCACAGCTACAATTAGTAGAAGGCAGATTTTTCAAACTGTGCGCATAATGCTGGTAAGAGCAGTTCAGTAAATTATGCTTCTGACATGAGCTGACATACCCATTAGGCATGATTACGCAAGCTGTTGCAAACGTCATAAGGTACAATTAATTAGTGAATTGAAAGCAAATGTTTGAAAAAAACAGATGACCAAGATTGCCATACGAAAGAGTGAAAAATCACTGCAAATCACATCGTCAGAGTCTTCTTTTGTTTCATTCAAAATCTCAGGTAGTGAAGTAAATAAAGGGGTGGATGAGATACTCTGGTGGCTGTGATGTCACTAGCTCAACTAACCAGCATCATCATCATCGTCAATGTCCCCGTTGAGCTCTGATGTTTTCATGAGTCGAGCTTCCATCAGTTCCATCTCCTGTGATTCCAAGTTTTTCTTCATGGCATCAAACTTAGCCTGAAATGCACAGATTCACCAACCAAACAAAAAGAGAAAATGTCAATGTTAAAACTGGAATTTTTGAAAAAAAATAAAAAAAAATAAATAAATATATATATATATATATATATATATATATATATATATATAGAAAGTGTGTCTATGTACCTGTAGATCCTTCATGTCCTTCTCCAGTTGGAGTCTCTCTGAAGTCTCAGCTTCCAGTAACTGGGACGCTGACTCACTAGTGCTTCTCTCATCAGCAAGCTCTGCTAACAAGTCTGTAATCTGGACAGAAACATCGAAACAAACCAAAAATATTCTTGCCATCTCTATTACAGGTATGCAATCAGATCTTAAAGTCAAAAAAATGAAAGAGCGTAACTCCACAACAAACTTCAAACTCCATCCTCCAAGCGTGCACTGATTCATTGGGGCAAAGGAACCAACCTTGCTCTCAAGTCGATCTGTGTTCAGTCTCAGCTCATTTCGCTCTTTCTCCAACCTCTCAAGCTTCGATTTCTGCAGTTGTATCGCTTCCTGAAGCACAGAATAAGTTACATGTTATGTAACTATATATATATATATATATATATATATATATATATATATATACACAAGTAAAATGTAAAATATTAGCTACTACAAGACACATTAACATTTATAACTGGAGATGCCATGCTTTCACGACAGATAGTGCATTTTCAAATCTGAGTAGAGTCTGCTTAGCTGAGAGAATCTACTGTCTAAGACGGGGTGTATCAGACAGAGAGGTCTGCTCACGTCTTTGCTTCGCATCTGCTCCTCGGTGAGCTGGACTTTAATAAGGGGCTGGACTGTGGTGAAGAGCTTCCACCATGGCCAGTCCTTCACACCCCGGTTCTTCTTGATGTTTTTCTGGATGCAACGGATTGCTAGATCCTGAATCTGAACACATATACGGAGAAGCAGTCAGCAAAGAGGATCACAGATTTGAGTATAGGTGTTTGCTTGTAACTGTAGCTGTGATTTAATTTGCTAATACAAATAATATTTCTTAATAAACACAGATAACAATGTCACTGATGCAATGTGTCCAATACATGGTTTTAGATGCAGTATATGGAAAAATAAGTGTGAATGAAGAGAAAGTGAAATGCACAGATATCACAGCACGGTAGCGGCCAGAGGTCCATGGAATAACGTCATAATCCTAATTTCTCACCGGAGTAAATGCTTTATAGAACTCATCAACTTTTACTATATGATCCTCATCTCAAACGAACAATATTTGAAAACCACTGCTTTCCTCAGTCTTGTGTTATATTGCATGTATATGGGCAAACAGCTATCCCAGAACCTGCCAACCTCCTCTGGAGACTTTCTGCTGAGTGTGTTCCAAGGCTGGAAGCTAATTTTTGATTAATTAAATCAAACATGTTGGCAGCTAATTCCAAGTATTACACGATTTCCATGCTGCTTATGCATGAGGCTCTCTAGAAGCAGCAGATTATGAGCAAACCCAATTAGAGCGACACAATTTTCAGCATCAGGTACATTTCGCCCTGAAGGTACTCTCTATGACCAATTAGGATTTGTCATACAATGAAAGTCTTAACATGAACCAAAATGCAGCAAATCTTTAACAGAAGATTTAAACAGGTCTCACTTGTCATATTTAGTCAAAAATGAATAGGAACAAACAAAAGATTATTCTACATGAGCCCCACGGATAACCATTTTGATATTCATATAACATCAAGAGGGTGTGACGATGATGTGAATTAGGGTTGTGAGTCAAGATTAAGACAAAAACATACGTTTCCATTTTCTTCCTCAATATTCTACGTATACACAGATGTGCCTTAGTGTGTGTCTGTGTGTGTCTGTGTGTGTCTGTGTCTGTGTACATTCATATGTCTGCTGGCATATGAGACATCTGAGTGCTGCATTATATGACTGTGGCACCGTCGACTGTCACTTTGATCCCACATCTCAGTTTCTGGGGATTTCTTCAGCATGAAATCATGCCTTACTAGAGGACAACAGTCCTGTGTACATGTTTGGTCTCATCAGGAACATAATGGGTTGTCATGCCTGGTTCATTATCAATATACTATAAAATGACATTTCAATCTTAAAATCTCTATATTTTTCAAGAGTTATAATTCTAGCTGTTTGCATTAGCATGGTCCTATAAAAAAAAGCTGGAGAGGATATATATCATATAAAGAAATGCACCTCATGCCAATGCAGAGTCTATCTGTGCCTTTACAGCGGGGGGTATTCATGTTTCTTTGATACGGATCTAATGGCTTGCATCTTTCAAATGAATCTGATATCCTATAGAATCCCCTGTCTGATAAAGTTATATGTTAACAATCGGGATGCACTGTAGGAATGAAGGGAGAGGTTTAAATCAATAGGTATAGCATTACTAGACTAAAGCTAGCTTATGTTTGCTACCTCACACTGATTTCAATGCAAAGAACTAAAATAAATAAATAAAAACATTTGGAGGATACCTAAAGGACAAAACTCCCAATGCGGCAAGTGCCTGCTGAGGCAAAATAACAGAGTTTTAAAATGTCAGGTTGTCCCCTTCAGGAGACAGATGAAAGGTGAAAAATACAAGAAAAATTCTGGTTTTGTGATTTAGTGTCACATGGGCCTGAAACAGCTTCACATGGTTAACATGCCAGGGAATATCAATCAAGGGAACTTGTGACTTCTGTCACATCCATATACATCAACTAGCAAGTGTCAGAGAAGCTTCACCAGAACTCACCCTCACTGTCCCAGAGGAAAATTACCATCTACTGTACCTGCTAAGACTGGATACTTCAAGATGCTATGGAGCCCTATTAATTTTCACTAAGGGGTAACAAGGTACCAGCGAGGGCGCAAGTGAATGTTATTACATGTTGATTATTCTAAGATTTAACACCAACACGTTCTATAAATCTACTTTGTGGAGAGAAGGGGAAATGGAAATTCCCCAATACTCCACCACAGCCCTGCTTCCGTTCTACAACTCTGGTGTGGAATAGTTGAATCAGCAATGATATATATACAGAATGAGATTCAGTGGGAATTCAGTTAATCACAATAATTCAATGAATCACTGCAAGACATCTATGTACCACACAGCCAACAGCTGAATAGTAATAAATCATGCATACTGCGTTGCTTGAGCAGTATATGACAAAATAGGGAAGCAAGGGGAAGCAAACTGGTTTTAATTCTGTTTTCTTTACTGTGCAAATTATACATCTCATTCTCACCCTCTACTTTTGACACTAACCTAATACTGTTAAAAGATTTCAGATGTTTCATTTAAAATTGTAAAATTAAGTAATTTTTGTACTTGAGTCAAGTCACTCCAATAATTGAAAGGCCGGAGTTTGTTTTTGAACTATTCCTGTGCAGTTAATACCTGCAACAAACACTGAATCAGAGTGGGCCATGTGTTATATGCTTAGAATTCTGGGACATAGCTCAGCCCAAATGACCTCTAGAACCAAATCTATGATCAGGGACCTGAACTGTTCTCAAATTATCACAAGCTGTGTCAAATGTACTGTTGGAAAGACTATGATACCTGCTTCTATTCTATTTACCGATATATTTTGTTAGGAACAGAAGTACAGTATTCACTTTTTTGCCAAGAGTCAGATGAAAAGATCGATACCAGTCTTTTATCTGTCTGTCAAATATAAGGCTACACTAAGAAGCCAGTTAGCTTGTTTGTCTTTGTGCTAACCAAAGATAACTGGCTTCTGACGGGCAGCTTCATATTTGCCATACAGATAGATATGAGAGTGCTATCAATCTTTTTATCTAACTCTCGGTAAGATGTTATACACATTTCTAAAATCTTAAAAGTATTCTCTTGAAGTATATACGATTGGTCCTTGAAATTTATAATTCATTCTCTGTGTCCTACTGAGATTTGTGTTCTAGTGCTTGTGTGTGTGCTCTGCTGTGTAATTTTCTTTCAATTATCCCACTGTGGATAAATAAAGTTCAGTTATTTGAACTGAATTGATCTGATTTTAATAAAAATGATATATTTCTGGTAGAAACTTGGTATGAAAGTACTATGACAGTGATGTGTATTTACAAGTACACAGTTTAAATATGCCCCAACACTAGACAATCCTGTACCTTCTGACTTGTTTGAAACTGCGGTAGTCCTCATGACTATATTAATTGCATGTCATGCCTCACCTTGCCAATCTAAATTGAGTTTAAGCACAATAAAATTACAAGATAAAACAAAAATAAAGTCTTATCTTTCTATTATAGATGCATTTGCAGGAGATGGGGGCACCTATGAGGGCAGAGGGAAAAATACCATCTTTTCTAATGGATTTTGTAATTGCACAGTTGCCTAGCAATTTTGAATGGCTCCTTAGCCTGCTTCACTGTGTGAATAATGACCTTTGAACTTAATATATAAATTAATAATAAAGTACTTGGCCTCTCTTGCTTCCACATTTTCAACCAACATCCATTACTACGATAAAAACAGTGATAACAAGAGAGAGCTGGAGCCCAGCAATATAAAATGTCATGTTAATTTACCTTATGGCAAAGATGACAATTTCATATTTTCACTGGCATTATATGCAAGCGAACAAGACATCTACCCATTAACAGCACAACATAGTGGAGTCCAGTAACATTGATTCTGTTCTGCTGGTTCATCACAAGCTGAAGCGGCACAATCACTTAAATCGTAAACACAGGGCAGGAAAAGACTGCAGGGCTCCATACATCACAGGAGGACATGTATGAGGTCCAGAGAGATGGACCCATCACATACTGGGAGAAAAATGAAAGATCGGTGGAGTAGATGGGAGTGTGAGTCAGCAGCATGTCTGATAATCCTGCATTTAAGAGGAGCGGTCTAATAAAATTCCACAGGAATGGATATGTCACTATTGAATATCCCCTTGGGAAAGCTGATGGGATGGATTGCAGTACAAGAGAATGGGGGGTAGGGGTGATTTACAGAACACATTTGTAATTAGCTGAAGATTTACCCTAAGAGCAGAGAAAATAGGCACTAAAATTTGCTCCACTCATGCTAGACTCCTAGGCAACAAGACCTCTGGAGCTCACACTCTTCAACCACTTTGTTACACAAAAACAGCTATCAATATACTCTCACTCAGTTTGGATAAATATATCCTGGTGTTTCGGCTTAGACTACCTTCGGAGAAGGCATCCATTTCAATGTGACAGCTTGCCTACCTTTCTCTTCTTGACGGCTTGCCGTGCCAGGTAGCCTCTACAGGCAGCTTGGAACAGGGTTAGATTACGCTTGGTCTGTTCATCCCTCTGTTCCTCCAGCTTAGCCAAAGTGCCAGCTCTGAAAAACAACTGGAAGAAAAAAAAAAAAAAACATACATATAACGTCAAAATAATTTATTAGTAGAGGATAAAATTATTGAGAGATCATGTAATGCTTATTTTAGCCAATGGGAAACAAGATTTAGAGACTCTGCTTTAATGTGAGGCATGACCGCAAAATAAAAACTGGAGTTAAAAAGTAAATAAGTGCACTGGAGCATTAAATCAATAAGAAACAGAGTAATCCATGGACAAGTGAGTCTTATCCAAGTGAGAAAGGTGTGATTAAGTTATTATCTCAGACAATCAGCCTTGTCTGTTTCTAATCTGGGCCAAAGGTAAAACATAGGTAAACAGCCAACAGAAAGCAGATCACGTCATGGCCTGTCTATACCTGAGCGAGATTAGGTACTGCGAATGCATTCTAGATATGATGGCAGGAAGCTATTAAAATGGATGGATGATGACAGGAAAACTGTCTCTACCCAAGGTCTCTCTACCCAAGCCCCGGTGCTTAATAAATTACCAAATCCACATGTGATCTGTTAACAACGCACTAGCTGAAATAATCAAACAGCTTTATTAGGGAAATCTGCAAATCAGAAGGGGGGAGTGATGCATTCTGGGACATCAATGAATATTACTTTTTAAACTGCTTAGCGGGGCTTGAGCAGAAGCTGTTTGTCTTTCATCATCAGATTTATTTAGTTCATTCTAAAATGTATATAGCTTGGCTGTTTTTTTAGCCATGTGGCCATCATTAATGGCAGATTTTATCCAGTTAAGAGCACTGAATCCGTAAGGTTATTTGAGGTTGGTGTAATTGGCATGCAAGTGAGACAGGTTACTAAGATGCCACGGGAACACTTTGTGAATGTGCTTGTCTACTTCTGAGCCCATTTCACACTCCAATGTGTGCCACCATGTGAAGCTGCCTCCAAATCATTCTTGTGTCATGTATTTTACACTGCACATATCTGGCAGCACAAGTTCCACTGTGTTGTACATTATTGTTTTCCTTTGATTTCCTTCTTGGCTGATGGCCACTTTCCGGCTGATAGGATTAGACCTCACTGTGCCAGGCAGTGTTTACTGTGATTACTTTACAATGGTCATGGTGAAAAACAAAGGGGGCCATCATCTGTGAGAATTTGCTCTAATGACCTGAAAAAGAAGGAGGGAATTACGGTCACATAGTCGCGCAAGGGAAGAGACATGCTTCTCAAGTAGCCACTGGCTAAAAGACTGGAAGAGGGGGCGAGGCTTGGCAACTATCCAAAAAGGATGGCAAAGAGACCTCAAGGGGGGAACAAGTTTAATGAAAGACGTGCTCCCCGAAACAGCAAGTGTCCTTAGAAAACATATAAGGATGAAAAGAGCTGTGTATAGCAGCTCTGTGTTAAGGGATTTAAGAGGTTCAGAACTGGCAACGATTCACAGCAGAGGTTCATTCAATAATTTTTAAAGCTGTTTATTTATTTGAGATGTGGTGGCATCACTCACCCTGCTCAGACCCATGTGGTAGCTGCGCTTCTCCAAATCCAGGGACTCCAGTAGCTCCTCTACAGCCTGGGCAAAGGCACACATGTACACAAACTTACACACACACACACACACTTAGTCTTTCAACTGCTGGATTCAGTGGTAACTTTTCTACTGATACTGACAGTTCAGTATTCCACAGTTCCTCCAAGTTGCCATCCTGAACAAGCGGTAAAGCGCAGTCTTTCCTCTCTTCTCACTTCCATTCCCGACTGTATTTTGTTTTTCAAAGTAAGACAGTGAGCATGGGAAAGGTTTGGCTCTCCAAACCCTCCTAACCCCAACAACAAACATAATACAGCTTGTCTGCCACAATCCAAGTGCTGCTGGCTTATTCCTTATGATCCCATTGTGGTGTTGGCCCTATTCCATCTCTGAAGGCATATAGCCCATGTATAGGTACACCATCAGTCAGCGTGGAGCCTCTCCTCTCCCTGTCCATTTATCAGCCTGTGTATACTGTAGGTGTATTATTTTTCTAGCCCTTTCTCTCTACTTGTGTTTTCAGCCTGGAACACCACATCTAGATTACACAAGGAAGGGTGAACCCTGAGCACTGAGGGGCTTTTGTTTGCCAGTGTTTCCACAGAAACACAGCCCCAATACATCGACACAAGGGAAAAGAGCTTTTCTCCCCCTTAACACTGTTCTTTCACTCTTTCTCTCATTTCTGTCGACAAACAAACTTTTTTTTTTTTTTCCTCTCCACTGCATTTCAACTGGGGCTTCTCTTGCAGAGGACCAATGCACAGCACACCCTTACTGACAGATGACTTCTAAGAATAAAACTCACACCAGGCTTCATCTAAAGGTTTTTTTCACAATCATTATTCATAAGTTTAGAAAAAAAAAAACAAAAATGGCAGAGCACCGGTACTTTCAAAGCAACAGGGAAAACTTTGGCAACTGCCCAGGTTACAAAAGGATGATGCGTACATCTACTTGAATGTTATTTTGTAAATTTGAATTCAGCATTTTCTAGTCCACAAAACTGATCTGCCTCTCTCACAGGCATGATAGTGATGGGCTTAAGTTGATTAGATCATTACAATAGGTCTGATGAATGAAGGTTTATTTCTCTGTCGGTTGGCTGCTGACGAATCAGGGGCAGATGTAATGAAGCTGCCTCTTCACAACATTAATCTTCACTGTGCTTGGCCACTGGCAGAGCTGTACATTTTACTCGCTCTCTCACTGATTGACTTACTCTCCGCTCGTCCTTCACTATGTAATTCCTCCCATGTTTCTTGGTGAGGTGTGGTGCCAGGACATCAAAGCGCCTTCGAAACTCAGAGAACACCATGTGATCAGGGTAACCTGTGAAGGTCAATAGTGAATAACAACATTATATTTTGAAAAATTTTTAGAGAGAGTAATGGGTAATTTGAGGGGACCCCATGTCCTATTGCACATGGACAAGGGGGTGTGTATTTCTAAACTGGTCCTTGGTATGCTACTAAAGCAGCTACCTCACCTTGCCTGTAGATGCGGAGAGAATCGAGCAGCTTGGAGCCGCGCAGCTGAGCACGAAGCAAGGCTACATCTAGCTGCATTAGGCTGGGATCTCCACTCTCTCCTTGGGCTTCACATTCCCCTCCTTTGTACAGAGATCCACTCAGAGCCTTGAGGGCATCTGCCTTGGGCAATATGCAGTGAACAAAGTGAATCCTGGACCTCCGTACCATGTCAAGGAGAGCATCCTGGAAAAGACCAAGAAGGGTCACAGACTCTTGCTGGAACAGGCAGACAGCCAATGCAATATCTTCCACTGAATTATCCTTATATAGCTTAACTTCTTTACTTAAAGTAAACAAATGCTCTGCACACTGGCTCTGACAATTTTTTTAAAGAATTCTTGGCAAATTTCTCTTTTAACATCCACACGAGTTAAATCTACAATTTCTTCTGTACAAATTTGTACTCAAGCACTTAAGAACTCCATGACACTGCTGTATGACACATAATAAATTTGCCTTTATCATCTCAATTTTTTTAACCTACCTTTAAGTGAACCTATGTTTTTGTATACTGTATACACATAATGTGTATTCCATATAAGGCATATTTCCACATAAGGCTCTTGGCTTTATATTTTGAACAATTTTAGTTGAGAAACAATTTTTAAAATAACATCACAAAACAATTATCCCTAAGTATATGTCAGCTTTTAAGGTGCGACGCTGATTACTGTAGTATAGGTTATTATGGTACTGTTTGATTGCACAAATTTCTACCCCAAAGTGTTGTTTAGCCTTTTCCTTTCTTCTGGTTATTGCTACCTCTAACTTCAAGAAATCGTGTTTGGGGAGCATTCCTTGGAATTATGGTGGGGAATTGTCTTCAGCTCCACACCTCATAGTTTACATCGCTAACCATACCATATTTCACCATAATTTTAAGTTTTAAATCTGGGGGTTTGCAGAATGAACATATATATATAATCAATACTGATGTTCTCATCAAGCAATGGGTTTGGAAGCAAAATAGCTGCAGAGTTGTTCTCATAGCACACTAAAACCAGGCCCGATATCATTTTCAGTATCATCTCTGGCTGCATCCAAAATACTGGCCTTCATCCAATCCATTTATTTTCAAGCTGCATCAAGCTATTTCTGAATACTAAGTAGATTCCAAAATAAATTACTGCCACAAGCTTTGATATATTCCTTCAACCCGTCAAGTTTCTATAGCTAAATTATTAACAAACAGGAAACTGAAGACTGGGGTGTTGATTCTCAGTGGGCTTCGCAGTACTAGTGCATCACAGGGACTCAGAGCTGAGTTAATGTTGATGTAAACAATGTTGCTAATGGTGCTACAATATATGATGTATATTAAAATGATGGACCAGCTGGTTTTGTCATGGTGCCCAATGCCATCCCACATCCCCAAATATATCAGCTCACTGTCGATGATTTGAAACTAGGAGTTAACAGTGAAAAGATAGTTTGACTGGCTGATTTGTTCCATCCTCCCCACTTACCACTTGAAGCTTTATCTGGATGCATAAGGACTTCTTCTTGATAGCAGCCACCCCTGTGGTGAAGGTCTTTCTCATGCTAGTGGCCCGTCGCAAGGATAGCTGGGAAACACCTTCAAGGCCTGCAATGGAACCAGATAAAACAGTGGCTCCACCCCTTCGGCTCATGACCAGCGAGCTGATGATCTTCCTGCAAGAGATTCAGTACATGGTGCTTTAGTATTAATCCACTAAAGTAACATTTTAGGTCTATGTAACATGTGGTGCTCACTTCTGGGAGTCCTGTAGGAGGCTTGTAGCATTGGTAGAGGCAGGATTCTGCTTGGCGTAGTTAAGCCACCCGCAGACATTGTACTCCACCCAGTCTGTCCCATGACTGTGTCCAAGCAGGAAATGTTTATCCTTTTCACTCTTCAAGAGGAAGGTGTGACCTGATGTAAATGTAAGAGGCACCGTGAGATTCCCTGGCTCATTGTACATACACAGAGTGATGACAAAAATATACAGCCCGCATGACAGGTGTCTGATAATAACCGACACTCTGTTCCTAACCTAGATGTTCATGGATCCCATTTGCCTGTCCATGCAGTTTTTGTGTGAAATGTTTAGATTCATGACATCGTATTCTCATAAATAATGCAACGGTCTGCCTCAAATATGATCTCGTAGACTATCAGAGATATGGGTGAAGCACTACAGAGAAAAGCTCAATATGGCCTATATAAAGAGAAGTTTTCAGCATTTGTTTTAGAGAGCTAAAATGACACTTTGCCCCCTGTTCTTTCCTGAGTTCTGTTGGGCAATTTTTTAAAAGCTGTGACCTTGGCAAGTGTTGTCAAAGTTGCAATCAATATACATAGAAATGATTGGCATGACTCATCTACAGTATCATACTGTCAATCTGTCATATAGTTGGTTGCGTACAGCCCATTATATTGATATGAGGAGCCCATTCTCCAAGATAGATTGCAGTGTACTTTGAGAGAAAAGGGGAGTCTTCAGTGGAGTACTGATGAAAATCTCAAAAAAATCTTAATAAAACATTGTGAAATGTCTTTATCTAAAATTAAACCTATAATAAGTGTTGGTAGATACCACAAGAGTATAAAGTGTGAAATGAAGAATGATTCAGCTCTCATAAATGATCAAAAATTGCACATTTCATGCAACAACAACAGTGATGAAAGTTGTCAACATCATTAATATTAATCTAACATGCATTATATTTACATTAAATAATCATGTTAGTTTTTTTCTACATAGAAAATAAGAATTTTCTGTCAGTTTCTTTAAAGTCCATTAGAAGAGTGCATGCCATGCTTTGTGTTAGCTTTTTTGAGGAGTCTGAGTTTATGTGCACCTGTGCCTGTGTGTGTGTGTGTGTGTGTGTGTGTGTGTGTGTGTGTGTGTGTGTGTGTGTGTGTGTGTTTGTCCTCTGCTTGCCTTTACTTTCGCCCTCAGCAGGTCCATAGTAGCTAAAGAGACGTCCCAACAGTGTTTCATCAGATCCCCCTGGCTGCAGGGCCTCCTCCTCCATCAGCCACAACAGGCCCCGTGCTTCATCTGTTCTAACTGTTCGCACCTGTCAAAAAACCCGGTATACACATGGACACACACACAGAGGTCAAAGGTCCTTAGTGCAATCCTAACGTGAAACACTCCGTTTTACATTCAGTCCTTATGGAACAATAGTACACAGGTAGAAATGACTATCTCACCGAAATTAACCAAAGACGGCCCTGTGATCACTCTAACTTTAGCTTACTTTCCATTTTACCGATTTACCAATCTGTACTACAAGGTCTGCCTCTAAAGCAATTACCAACAGTCCCTCATACATAACAAACACCAAGTCCGACACGGACTAAAACAAGTAACAATCCACCTTGCTACAAGGACATTCAGCTTGCTTTAGTGACTTAATGGGAACACACTGATGAATCAAAGGGGATTTCAAGACATTGCTACTTATGAAAGATTCTGCAAAGGATCCTTCAAATGCAGGGTGCTGCCTTCTATAGTCAATGTTTCATTAGATATTAGCTGCTCCCCTGAATGTCAATAAAAGTAGTTTGCTGAATGTTTTCCCAGCATGTGACAGGCCTAAATTAAAGTTTCAAAAGCATTTGTGGCCTCTGTGCCCTCCAGCACTTGCTGTTGTAATAGCATCATCAATTTAGTGTTTCCTTATAATCTAAATGGAAATAAAAAGGAGTTTGTGAATATGAGAAGTAGCAGAGGAGAACAGATTAATAAGTTTTACAATTAGTTTTTTAATAAGTGGGAACCAAGAAAAGAAAAGAAAACTCACTTTAGCACTGATGATAATGGAATAAGTGCATGGGAAATATTTGTTGCCTTCTTTTAGTATACAAACCCTATGAACCAAAGGTGACTTTATTGGACTTTATTGGACAGTGCAGTACAGCTATTAGGACCCATACCCTCCAGTATATTTAAAGTGTTATTAGACACAAGCCCAAAAACAATGCACCCCGAAAAAACTGTTTCTGGTCTTCAGCCTTTTCCATCATAGTCACAAGTTTAGTCTTATTTTAAAGGTAACTCTTTAAATAATACATCCAAAAATTCAGAATGAGAATAAGAGATATCTAACAAAGACACAGAGGCTCAAACATGGTAGAAATGCAGGGTTTGTTTGCCTCACCTACTCTTTTGGGCATAAAAAGGGGAATAAAATGGCAGTAGAAGCACCTTTTGTGTGCGAAAACAATACAACCATAGCCATAAGTCTGGACCAATTCTGCATCAACAGCTGTTACAGTGATATGAGGATCCTAAAATGCTTTGCACAGATAGAATAAGGAGACTTAGAGCTTTCGCACAATGTATAATTTGTTTTCAAGGTTTTGTGAAGGCTTATCCAGTAGAGACCAAAACACACGTAAAGTAGCGCTACCAAGACCAAAGCATTCCACAGGTGGGACGGTGTATTTGAAAAGGTTAATTTATGTATAAAAAACAGACAGCATACTTATATACATACCAGAGCCCAGAGGTTTGAGCGGTAAACTTTTGGCCAAAGACATATAGGATAAGCCACTATTGTTTTGTGGATTACAACAAGCTTGAGAGATAACAGTCTCTACACTGAGGTAGCCAGCTTGGTTAACATGCCTACAAGTGTGAATCCATGCTGGGAACACCAGCTTAGAAACCTAACCCAAAAAACCAAAAACTATTTTAGCAGCTATCTAGAAGTTACACGGGAGACATCCTTATCAGCAGTGCACACTACACTGGCTGCAAATACAACACAGAGTATCAGTTTGGAGGGGACATATGACAACTGTGAGACTTGCAATGAATTGAGCATTAAGGCTGTTTGTGATAACGGACAGCTGGACTACAGCAGGAAAAAAAATATCTGGGAGTGGAGAAAAAAATCTTTGATCAAAAAGTATTTTTATTCTAAGCAGCTGATCTTTAAAGCTGACTTTAGAAATTACTTTAAGGAATCAGTGTTTATTTTTTCCTTTGTTTTTTGGTGTGATGTACTTCAGTTCACTGCCTCTGATGACATTCCCATTAGAGTGGGGACCCTTTTAAAAATAAAGCACTCAAACACACTGAAATTATACCAAAGTGATCTATGACTCTCTAAACTCTGCCTTTTCTGTTTCCATGGTGCAGATCACAGGCTGCAAATGCCAAACATTGATTTTCTTTCTTGAAGTCAGTTCTTTAACCTTTCTTTTCCTGCTGCTACCCTCTCTTTCCAGCCTCTGCCAAACAACATCAATCAATATTTTAAAAATCACATAAAGAAATCATCTAAGGCTTTAAAATGATAGTCATTGCTAAATGCAAAAAAGGGTGCCCAGAGATTATCATGTGAAAATAGATCATGAAAGGCATGCAAGTCCCTTAGGTATTCTGAGAGGCATTCAGAGGCAAATTGTTATATATACTTGAAATATCAAGCAAAAAAAAGGGACTGTGAAAGTCTGAATGCAGAGTAAACAGAAATGAAGACAACAGACTCTATATAGCATTGAACTCACCAGCGCTTGGCTTGAAGCTTGGTCTACCACTGCCACAGAAAGAGATGTGCTGGGCTCTGTGTCATCTAAAGCAAGCTCTATGTTCTCCTGAAGACAGACAAGCAAATCGACAGGGTCGTTTTTAGTGTGTATCTTTCCACAGGAGGTTTTGTTGGGTTTTTTTAGAGGACAAAAATAAAAGAACCAAAAAAAATTATGCTTAGATTTTTTATTTTTTTTGGAAACACATTAAAAATTTAATTTTGTCTGCCCTGGGTTATTATATTTCTATGGCCATAGACAAATATGTTTAATTAAAAAGGGTCTAACCATAGTTACTGGTCCAACTCAACTCTGGTCCCACACTGTCATGAGTCCTTTGAGACATAACCTGCATGTGACCCTGGCGCCGACGAATGTTAATTTCAACAAGGAATGGCAGGTAGAGCTGTGTTGACTAATTGATTAGTACATCAACAAAAAAGTAGTTGCAAACTATTTCAATAATGAATGAATCCTGTTTATAATTTTTCAATGAAAATGCCAAACATTTGCAGTCAAATCTTAGTATTTATTTCATGTCCATGCAGGTGTCCATGCACCAAATGTTTATTTTTATGGATATTTAAAAAAAAAATGCATATCAAATGTAAGACAAGCGAAAGCATCCTATTTCAATATGCCCTAATATAATGACAAGTCTGTTTGACATTTACTATGTCAGTTTTTCCTATAGGTAAATCAAGAACCTTAAATATTTCATTGCTGATGCAGATGATAACATTCTGGAATAAAGCAGAAATAAATATAATAAATTACCTTCACCAGACCAAAACAGGCAAATAGCAGCTCAGAGTGACAAAGTGCAGGGCTATGAAAGAATTGTGGGAAAATGTTGGCTGTGCTAATAGTGTAACCGTGACAGATGCCAGTGTTCATGCTGACTGTGTATGAGAAGTGACCTAAATGATTTTTGTCTTCTGCTGTGGAAAGTCAATGTGCAGGGGAAATCCAAAAAAACATCCATAAAGCTGGAGCACACAAAATCGTTTTATTCGAAAATATAAAGCATATGCCTGTTGTGTGTATCACAGTTTAACCTGCCCGTCGCCGCCATTGTTGAAACTGTGTGCTGCTTCAAACAAATTTGACCTAGTTTTCAATGACAGTTACACAGCTTCTTATATTTTACAGATGAACCAAAAAGAGAGAATTACACTACACAGATTTATGCAATACCTCATTTCACTCAAAATCCCTTTCTCCCAGGCAAAGGCTGTGGGTGGGAATGTGGGTGGGAAATCCCAGGGTCCTTCTTCACAGGATTAAAAGTAAAATGATCAGGATTTTGCTTAACTTTAGTTTGCTATCAGCTGAGTTTTGAATAAGTGGATTCTTCTAAGATTAGAGATGGGACCGCAGTAATGGATAAATATATTTATGTCAAAAAAATATCTAATAATTAAATGTTATAGATAACTGGTAACTGGTAACTGGTCATAGATTACCATGACCAGTTACTTTGGTCCAGCTTTCCCCGACAGAAAGGAGGAAAGAGGAAGAATAGTTCCTTCATCACTGAGCAACCCAAATGCTGTGCACGTGGGCGTGTCTCCCAAAAGCACTCGTGAGTGACTTCACTTTGATCTCAGCAGAGGAGGTAAAGACTGGCATCACTAATGAAAAGGTCTAGCACTCGAACCATTTGTGCTTGTCACAGCTTGTGAAAGGTGGGAGGGATAGTGTATCTGATGTGTGAAAAAATATACTATTGGCACTGATACTGTATATCAGTGAGAAAGTAATAGACTGAGGGGCAGAGATAATGAGGTAGTAGGAAGAAAGAGACAATAAGAATGAGGCCATGTGTATGCGCGATGCATAATCCTTCACATATCCTTACCTCTTTGTATCTCTCCAACTCCTGAACAAAGGTACGCTGGTAGAAGAGGGTTTGCAG
Source organism: Istiophorus platypterus (assembly GCA_016859345.1). Lineage (NCBI taxonomy): Eukaryota > Metazoa > Chordata > Actinopteri > Istiophoriformes > Istiophoridae > Istiophorus > Istiophorus platypterus. Next base: position 7,852,310 of record CM029129.1, read on the forward strand.
ACGTTCTTGAGTGTAGTTGTGGCAGAGGTCCTCAAAGGTTGCGCCACACTCGCGCTTAGCCAGCCTGGGGTTTTGAAAGCCTGGTGTGTCCACAATGAGCAGAGAGCATAGGGAGTGCTGGCTGGATTTCAAGGCCCTGAAGCAGACAGGACAAACACACACACACACACACACACACACACACACACACACACACAAAAACATAGCCAGTGTTGGTAGTTGAGACAATGTTTTATTGATTATATTCACTGCATATAACCCCCCTCTTTAACCTTAGCTCTCTCCACTACATCTCTTACTTTAAACTTCACTAATCATAATCCTAATTCCTTCAAAATCCTATAACTAAGTCATATATTCAAAATAGCATTATTCTCCTAAACTACCACTTCAATTCATTACACCCCAACATTGCTTGGTCAGTGTTAACGCCCAGAAAATTACTGTAAGTTTAATTCTATTATATATAATTTTATTCAAGATTTTAGAAAGATATCAAATGTGAATTAAAATGAAATATGTGTGTGAAATGATGCACAAGGCATCTACACATTTCCACTAAATAATTCTGCAACCAAAAGCATGACACGTTAAATTTGATACAGTTTAAATAAACTACTGGATCCAAAATACTAACCGGTTTATTAAAGAAATGAGGATAGTGAAGAGTTCAGAGTAAAGCCCAGATGCTATGGCCTCTAAACACTCCATGGCCGTAGCCTTGGATCCTGGTATAAGAAGCAGCCAGACACAGAACAAATCAGAATTAGCCTGCTCACATAAAACTCTATCAACAAATAACATGAGTACCAGATATTAGAGGAAAACATTCTATTTCTTGAGCTGTGAAAGCTAAACTAAAACAATGGTCACTTAATTTGCTCCTGAAAGGATGTACAAGTTTTGAGCAAATATGCCCAAAGGCATAAAGTATTCAAACTGGGTCTGAAATTGACTCTGTAAAGCAATGTCATTTAGGGACTCAGGTGTTTCTGAGTTGGTCAGATCAAACAGCGCGTACTCATGTCTGTGCCTATTGGCGATGGCCACCTGTTAAGCTCTATTAATTCATTCCAACATCACACGAAATAATGACTTTGTGGTGCTTAGGGAATATTTTCATGTGTGCAAACACATCTATGACTATATGTTCATGTGTGAGGGCAGATCCAGAGAGGGCGAAACAAAGGTCAATTCTGTCCGTCCCTGCTGTGACAGCGTTTTAACTCTATCCTCCTGCCCTTCAAAGTATGGTGTAGTCCCAATTGAAGTCAGAGGACCTGCACAGGTGAAAAATCAATGTGAGGCAATTATGATTTCAAGGGCAATGAATGAAGAGTGGGCCCAAAATTGCTTGTCCTTACATAGTGTGTGTACTTATCTGTCAATAGCCATTGTAAAGCTGTGGTATTCATTACTAAGATAAGCTTTACTTTCTCCAGAGCATGCAATTTCCCTCAGGTGATGAGCAGGAGTGAATTTGTGTGCATGTGTGTGTGTGGAAACAAGAGTGAAAGCGACAAAGAAAAAGAGAGAGGAGGTGGGGATGGTGGGGGAGGGAAGGCTGTGAGGAATGAAGAAAAAAGAATCTGCTGGTAACTGTGGTCTGTGGAGTACCTGCATCTGCTGTGCCATTTTCCTCAGAAACCTGGCGGACGGCGCCAGCTCTGGGCAGGGTGCCCTTGGCCTGATGCTTGAAGATGGAGGAGGAGAGCTCCTCCAGGGTGCAGCCCAGCAGGTAGGCTGCCTTCTGGGCCCACTCATGACGTGCAAATTGTTTCCTGCCAGCTGAGACACGTGCATGAAAATGTCCATTAGCCCTTCTGCCAACTACCCCAGGCGCATGAGTAGCCTGGTAGCTTTGGGGCAATCATATCTCTGACAGGGGAGGATTATGTCTCTGGTCAAGCTGACACTAACACAGCTGGCGAGAACATGCACTAAAAGCATGCTGCAAATCTTACCCGCTTGAATACGTACATACGGTACAGTGAAAAAAAAGACAGAGCCAGTAGCTTGCACAAGTAAAAGCTTCTATTGTTTAATATCAAAAAAATTCTATGAAGTTGAAGTAATAATTTGTCCCTTTTATCATCTGAAGAAGAAAAGCAAAACTTATCATTAGGGGGACATAAATCATTTATTTACATAAAGACCTCTGTTGGGAGAGACAAGTTTCTCTTTAATCTATTGGCTGGGTGATGGAAACATGCAGATATGAGTGCAAACTTCTGTTTTAATCCACCATGGAGTGGTATCTTCTAAGACTTAAGAGAAAACCTGGGGGATTTCAAGCGGAGAGTAGTGGGCTGTATCTGTTTCATCAGCGCCGACAAAGCCCTGCATGCTTTTAACGATGATAAGCAGGATGGTTGTAAAGACAAGTGAAGACAATTAAATATTTGCTTTGATAGATATTAACCACCAAAGTTATTTAAATTTTGGTGTAACATCAAAAAGAGGAAATTCAGCTTGCCAATATAACTGAAAATTACTGAATCAAACATTACGGAGATACTTACAGGCAAAAAAAACAAATGTGCAACATCTGCACTTAAAAAGCATCTAGACTAAGTGTGGTAAGCCATTTTTTTCTATCTAGACTTATCAGACATAAGTGTTGACAGTACATTATACAGAAAAAAGCAAGTTCATCTCAGGTGGAGTGTTTAATTATTTCTGGTGGATTAGAGATCATTGCTGCCCTCTTGTGTTACACTATGAAGCTGCATTGCCAATGTACATCTATTATACGTTTTTATATTGCATGTGGTTGCCACAACATAAGTCCTGAGTACTTTCATGAATGAATACTTCTTCAGACCTGGAGACAAAATCGAACTGAAATCAATGTGTCATCTTTCAATCCTAAGTTTTATTGCATCACACATTGTTTCTTCACGAGGACTCCTTTGTGTTTAATGGGAGGACAGAAATCCTAAGTCCGTAGATCACCAATTAAATTTTATTAATTTGATCTGCAAACACTAACAAAAGTTGTTTAGTGTTTGTATTCCAAACAGTAGATGCTACACAGGACAATATTCATTGCTGAAAAATTTTAAAACTGTGTCTGGATTGTGTTATACTGCCATCAGAAAGATTGGCAGCCAGCTGGAGAAGATCCATGAAAAATAATTTGGCAAGCAATTCTGCTTAAGTGACTGGCAACTTATAGCATGGGCAGAGTGAAAAGGGAACAGACTTATCAAAAACACAAGACAGGGATCCGGTCACTGCAACTATGCAGTCCTTGTGAATCTTATGTTATATGTGATTTTTATATGCAGTATTTGTTAAAATCTTCCGAAAAAGAAGTTCAATAATTTGCATGGGAATATCATACAGATAAAAATATTTTTTGTAAGATAAAGTATCCTTATTTTGATTTTGCAAAATTTGCAAATCAGTTATGCACTTAAGAGAGCTAAAATTAATAATATATAGAGAATTCGAAACTTCCAAAGCACTTGATAGAGGTCATTTTAGATGTGAATAAAAGACTTCTGAGTCTTTGTTTTGAAAGGCATTTCTTTGAAAACCATAAATAATTCTATCCTTGAATAACATAAGGGCCCTTCATATTTAGAAATAAAATATGACTAGTACTAACCTCTCTTAAAATGAAAGACAAACGCTCTGAGAGGCAGATCTATTAATTTATAGCTAAAAAAACAATCCAACTCTTTGTTAGGTTTCATCATATTTGTAGCCTCAAAGAAAAATCCTCGTGTTTAATAATTTCCTTTAGTCCTCTGATGCAGTCTCATGACTTTATGGTCTGACTTTTGTCAGACCTTAAGGCCAGAATGAGACTGCTGTTTTCTTTTCTGTCTTTGAGTAGCAACAGCGTTTCCTTACAATGACTCAGCTAGTTGGTTTCAGGTACTGTCACATAAAAACTAAATTAATATAATCATTCAGTAATAAGGTGTAACAGAAAAAGTAAGATGCATCACTTCATCTGCTGTATGTGAGCATTAACAGCAGCCCAAACTATGAAGACAAGAGCCTGTATAATAAATCTGAGGCAGGATTTCCCCGTTGATTTCAGTCAGGTTTTTTCCGTGTCCTATCAGTTCTCAAGCAGAAACTACTCTGTATTGACCAGGAAAATATCCTTCGTACAGATACAGTCATCCAAAATTTTCCTGCCAAAATTTCTATTATACCTGTACGCTGACTCTTTTAAGTGCAAATGCATAATAGCATAATTCAGTTATCTGAATTGCAGTGGTCTTGCATCACATAGAGGTTACCTACAGTGACACAATACAGGCTTCTCATTTGTGATATTACTCAAAGTGTTTTTAGAATGATTTCCATTAACAGGAGTCATTTTTTTGTCAATTTATCATTTATATCATGTATTGCTGTGTGGTTGTTGTATTTTTCTCTGTACTGGTATGTGTAAGCCACACCAGTAAGTGATGCAGATATGAAATGGTAAACCATGTGGTGGGTTCAGCAATCTTACCCTTAGTAGCTCCTGCAGCTCCAAGATGGTAAATGGCCCCAAGGACAAGCCAGAAGGCCTTTTGCTCATCACCACTGATCCCTAGAACCTTCATGGCTGCTTGCAGCTTGGAAAACTGCTGGGAGGCCCGCTGCTTATCCTCAGGCTGACAGAATGCAGAAATTTTCATAAAAATGACTTACTGAACTATTAATGGTAAGATTATAAGTTAAAACAGGATTAGCAAAACTGACTGAACTAGATCTGCAGAGGTTCAAGAATTTTCAAAACAAAAACTTCTGAACTATTCTCATTTTTATTTCGAAAACATAATTTTAATATGTAATGTCATTCTCCCAGCTTCACACCAAATAAAGTAATGTTTTTTTTCCTTTCCGGTCGTCGAAAAACAGACCAATCTCCCATTAAAAAGCAGCATTTACCTTTGTCTGAGGCACAATCCCAAATGCATTGTTTTCAGCAAAGTGGTTGAGGTGCAGCTCAGTTCTGATGAAATGAGAACATCAAAGACAGACATCAACATCTCTCCTGTCTGTTTTTGCCTACATCATTAGAAGCTGGGAAGAAATTAGCCGCATTCTCCAAAAGAATTAATATATCATTGCAACATATCAACCCATTAATCTAATGAAGAACTGTGGTGTTTTGTGCATTTATTAGGCATAACAGTATTGCTCCTGACCTCAGAGAGCTGTCTACTCCAGCCATCAGATAGTAAAAGACATTAAAAGTGGACTCTCCATCTGGTCTTCTTGTCACCCTCATCTTTTCCAGTAGCATGGTCTGCAAGGTCACGGCAGAACAAGATATTTGCATGGCAGAAAATAACATTCATTACAGCCAGAGCTAGTGATCACAAGTAAGCATGATAAAAAAAAGCCTCTGGAGTTTGGTGAAAATCTATTCTAGTGTATGACACATTTTCCTAGGTCATAGCAGGTGTATCAGTAGGAGATCTAACAATTGACTGCCAATGACTTAAATAAATAAATATATGTGGGGGTTTTTGTACCTGGATAGAGGCTGAGGTCACCAGGCCTGACTGGTCAAAGTCCAAAGAAACAATATGGGAGAAGCGACTGGCATTCCCATTCATACAGGTGGAGGCATTTCCAAAAGCCTCCAAAACTGTGTAGACTGCCTGCCATTTCTCTGCTATTGACAACAAAGAGAAAGACAGTCATTGGCAGCAACAAAAAAAAATGCATTCCATTTTGAGTATTCTGATTTAGAGTTTGGATCCTTTCCAACCCACTGGAGAAGGTTTTGTTGGTGCTACCAGCAATGGTAACCAGATATTGGATAATGTGTTGACAGTTGGTGGTCTTGCCACTACCACTCTTGCCCAGCAAGACAATGGACTGATCCTGGCGAGTTGTAAGCAGGTTTCTATAGGCAGTCTGGGCCAAGCTATAAATGTGAGGGGCTGTGTCCTCCCTCCTGCAGCCCTTGAACATTTGCATCACCTGGAGAGAAGACAAAATGACAGTGAAGGAGAGAAGGACAAAAGAGGGGGACAAAATCATAGACTAGTTTGTGTAATTTTATTCCGTTATGATTACATTCACATATTCTGCTTTACTGTAAGAGATGTGTCATTATATGCACAGGCTGCAGCCTACCTTCTCAGAGTACATTGAGGGGACACTAATGGGGTTAATGACCACCATGTTTGGCCCGGCATGGGTGTGCACCAGGTTACCGCCATACCGCTGCCGCAGGGAGTGCATAACGCTCGACTCATTCAAATACTGCAGAGAGGCCAGGTCCTCCACTCGGTCAAACATGGGAGGGTTTGCCTAGAGTTCAAAGTCAGAGGCTACTCACAAACTCAACCAGTGCCATCTGTAATTGATGAGGTTCAGAGTAGATCTGATGATTAAATACCTTCTCTACATCATCTTCATCCACCTCCAATAAAGATCCATCACTCTCCAGGCGGATTTTCACCTTCCCCTCTGGCAAACTGCCTGCCTCTGTCCTCAGGAGAGTTGCTGCATCAACCATAAAAAAGGTGGAGTTAATTTTTCAGGATATATGATCTCACCCTGAGTGCACAAGCTTCATCTTATCATACATTTCTGACAATTGGGAGGCAACTGTGTCTCCTTTGATAAGGTCTGAGCTTTATTAAAACTAAAGAAGTGTTCAATGTTGAAAACATGGTTGGTCTAATTATACACAGCCTAGTCTATTTAGGTGCCCTCTTTTAACATCAAAATTTCAAAAGCATTTTTTATGCTTGAAGCACCCACTTCTACAGTTTTCCAATCAAATGTCACCCAGAAAGCAAGAGAGAAATAGCTTTAAAATTTACATAAAACAGAAGGTACAGGTTTTTACTAACCCAAGGAAAATCCATCCTTGTGGACAAGCCATACTTTTTCTGTGTTATACCAGGCTCTTTCTGTTGTTATCTGCTCCTCAGTCTTTCCCTGTTAGAACAGAATAACAATCAGTATGAGATCATTTCATTTAACCGCTTGATTAATTATTAAATCCGAAAACTGCACAATGGACTTCCACAAAGATTCTACAAATGAGATTCTCACAAGCACAGAACATGTCACATTCCCATGAGAAAAATAAGGGGAACTAAATGTGCCCATGTGTGGTTTTGAGTGAGCAGGTTCGTTTTCATATTTCACCTCCAGAAAGTCCAAGAACTAGAGTTCCCACACCTCCTCTTTTAATTCACCTTTCAGAGCACACCGAGTGTTTACTGAACTAATTGAGGGCGTGTATTATGGATTCACTAAAAAAATGTCACGGGTAGAAGTTGAGAGGGGGATGTTTAATTACAACCAAATACATCACATATACAAAAATTCAAGCACAACACATGCACATGTTTTGGGGAATAAGAACAAAAATATATCAAAGTACTTTTAAACTAATAATAAAGATGCAACAAATGCACCAAAACTGCATTTTTTCGTACACTGCTTGAGATGTGAGGAAAGCAAGCAGTTAACTGTTAAGTGCTGATCCTGAGGAGGCTATTTCTCTTATCTACTTCAACAAGTAGAGCCACAGGGAAGATGAATCTTGGGGTTTCTCGGTGTTTGGATTGCCTCACTAACTACTGGACCATCCTCCTATTACCCTCTACTAGTTCATCACACATGAAGATCACAAAACACACATCACTCTGAAGCACAAAGGGGTTCAACCAGATCTACAATCAATTTTAGCCATGGCCAGACCTTAGCTGCAGCAGAGTGTGCTGCCTGAAGAATGGCCACAGGGTCTTCAACTAGCTTGGACTGGAGAAGGAAAACGGTGGAAGTCAGCTGAGACATTAGCATTTTAGTGATTGGAGGTGAACAATTGCACAGTTGAAATAGTGCAAATAATGGCATGGTTAACAAAAATCTAACAGTAATTCACAAATTATTACAGGTGAAAAACATGATACAAAACACTGATGCAAAACCAACAGCAGTCAAACAATCTAATAATAATTCAAGCAACGGTACCAGAATAAGTGAGCCATTCAAATAATTCACCATAAAAGAATTATGATACTAATGCATTAATGAGCAGGGATTACCAGGTGCATAAAGTAAGTATGTTGGTCTGTGGGCACAAAATTCTTATTAACTGCCCCAGTTAACAAGATCAGTAGCGCACAGTAAGGTATAAATGCCAGGCACCACACAGCCAAGTGTGAGACAATGTAATTGTCAACACTAATGTATTTAGCAATAGAGATTGCATTGTACTATATAAACATGAAGACATAATCTGATATAGTATACAATGATACTAGATCACTAAAAGCAAATTCAGGGATGCCTGGAGTTTTTTTGGAGGTCATAGACATCCGTTTAATAGATTTTTTTAAGTTCAAGGTATTTGAAACTGAAACTGTTTACTGTTTCATATGACTATATATGACTACAACCTTAGTACTGACATATGGGTGTAGAGTGGAAAAGCAGCAAGACCATTACACAGCTGGGCTTTATGTCAATTGAGAAATTAATAAAGCATTGGTAAATTACAACTTTCATTCATTTTGTTGTTTTGCTAGCTTAACTTTGGTATCCACTGTTTAATGTTGCATTACTGCATGCCAGGCCCTCACGTGAACCCAGAATGAACCGCAGAGAGCATTATGGGCACAAAGGCAAGCAGAGCAGTCAGGCACAGACAAAGTGGGGCAGAGAAGGGTCACTAAGGGAGAACAAGCTTAGATTCCAGCTCTCTACAAGCGAGGGAGTGCAGCAAACCCACGGTTGAGCAGGCTGTACCTGAGAGGATTTGTGGCCTCTGGCGCACTAGCCATGCAAACAGCGAAGAGGACAGCAGCGCGTCAGGATCCAATGACCCACAGAGACGCAAACAAAGGGACATGATTTGAGACAACAGGAGATAAGGGCAAGGAGAAGGAATAAGCGCAAGTGCTTTTCTGGGCTCTGGATGATGAAAGAACAAGTAACTGAAATGCCAAATGTCGATGGGCAGAGTATATTGTCATACAGTGGGTGTTTCTCTTGATCTGATAAAAAAAAGCAATAAATAGTATAGAAATTTGAGCGGACGGTAACAAACAAGAAAGACAGTTAAGATATAGTTGTCACCAAAGCTGTTTACATCTATTATCAGAGGTATACAAGTCAGCTGCAAGAGTTAAGGTAGTCATACTATATCTTACCAATAAATCATATATTACACGTTAATATATACATTTATTTATATATCTATATATATAAAAATACACACACACACACACACACACACACACACACATATACACACATACACATATACACACACACACACACACACACACACACACACACACACACACACACACACACGCACACACACACACACACACACACACACACACATTTCAGAAACAAACTTTCCATAGAGCAGTTTCGTCGTCAGGATATTCTAAACAAAACCATTTAGGCAGCACAAATTATCTTTACACAAGTCCAGATCATATTTCCAAGAAAGCTTTTAGTTTCTCCTGAACTATCTCTGAATCAATCTCAATAATTTGTGAGTCATAGAAATTTTCTGTGTGGTTTGAAAGTTTCAGATCTCACACCACTTGGCAAACAACCCAGGGGACATCTGTAATTTGAAACCTATTGGCAGTGGGAAAGCTTGAGCCTGCCCAACGAAGGCTGGGATAATCTTTGGACACATTTCTGATATTTGGGGATGCATGCAATTGAGTCAGGCCAGTCAGAGGGTTGGTAAAGCATGGCAGGTGCAAACCAAACAAAGTGAGGGAGAGAGATGTTACATCATTGCCACCAACGGTGAAGATCCTCCTCACACGACCGTGATGTTCTTTAGAGGGAATCAGCTCTGGGACCTACAGCAGGATTGCAGAACCAGCAATTGCAAATGGGTAGCCAGAAGGTAAAATCAATTATTCTCAGGTAATTTCAAGGATTGTCAACTACAGACAAACTGAAAGCTGAGGGCACATAGAAGCATTCCATTGAAAAAAATGTCTAGTGCTTTTGAACAGAGAATTAAATTGTTACATGTTACCTTGACAACAAGATAAACACACACCTGTTCATCTGGTGCAGACTGGGGCAGTGCAACAGGTGGTGGCTTACCAATGGGGGCCAGAGGGGGACAAGATGTCTCCTTTACCTTTACACAATGTATGTGAATTATCAGAAACAAACACACACACGCACACACACACACGGATGGAATTAACATGGGAAGATGATGGGGAGCATGACATTTATGTTTTAACACATCCAGAAAAACAACCAACTTCAAGGGATGTTTGTTCCCACTAATTTAATTTTCCAGTTAATTCAATCAGGAAATGAGTAAGTGAAAATTATTATTAAAGAAAATTGGATCACGAAACGCTTCAGCAAAGGAATAATGGTTAATGGTTTTTTTGTCAGGAGAACTTATGGCTTTAATAGCCAGTGGTTCTCCGCCTGAGGGTCCAAACCCCAGGGGCGTGCATAAGATCATTTAAGGGGGTTTCCAAATGGTTGTAGAGAAAAAAATAAAATGTTAAAAATTAAGATTAAGACATTTATGTGTTAAATAATGCAGGCATCCCAAACAAAGCATTATTTGCTATCTATTTTCATTTATCAATCAGGGCATTCACATTAATCACTCAAATCAGCAGGTGGAGGTGCAAAGAAACAGCTGTTTTTGTTTTCCTGCATGCTAAGAACACCAAACACAATCCTGATTATTCTGAGGGCTTGTGCCTCAAAAAAGGTTGACAAACAATGATTTTCAAACAATAATGAGCTAGCATATAAAAGATTTAGTATTGGCACAGCTGAACTGTCATACAAAAAGGAACAACATCCAAGGAATCTGAGAGTAGCACCTGAAATTAAACAATCAAAAGCTCTATGACAGAGGTTTGTAATTATCTGCAGCAGTGGCACTTGGATCAATAATTCAAGTTACGTCTAAAATATCTTGGCCTGATTCATTTTTTTTTTTTGATGAAAGCAAGGCCAAGAAGGGCTATTTCAATGCTAGTTTTAAATTCATTTTTTCTCCATAATGACAGATTCTAAAGGTTAGAATTCAACACACTTCGACAAAACAATTTACAACCGATATTCTGCTATGTTTTTTTCTCAGTATAATTTAGTTGCTTATAATGTTAATGGCTGATGTTTGCAATGTCAACAACAGAATGTGCTTTTTGTTGCACAGTCTTTTGACATGTAGCTATTTCGAGAGCTGAAAGGTAAAATAATTAGACAGCACAAACCTTCAGGAATGCTTTGTGACATCTAAATGTACAGTATCGTTGAAATCTTGAAATCCTGATCTTGCTCTTAATATCTGAAACCTGAATCACTCCCTGGGGCAGTTATATTCCAGTGTCCCTCAGCAAAAATACCAGGTGCATATCTCTAAAATCAAATCCCTTGCTCCGTTTCCAAATACCCAACTGTTCGCCAGATTTCATGGACATCTGTTGATAAATTTTTCAGACAGCCTGCTGACAGACAGAATGCCAAAGAAACTACATACAGGACATAAACATAACCTTGTCTAAGGTACACACTGAAATGGGTCAATGAAAGGTTGTAAAAAGTGTATAAAAAATATCATTTGAATTCTTATTCTGACTCCTTTCATCCCTTTCATCCCAAAGCATCCCAAAAGACCCTTAAAGCCCCTGCCTCAGTGGTCTACAGCAGACAGAGCACAGCTTCAGTGCTCTGCAGAAAGTGACATTAATGAGTCCCAGCTCAGTGCTCATAGATAACTCCAGCTGACCAGACTATGAAAGTGCAGGCCATGAGCAAACCCTTATACCCACTGATGAAGTCTGATCATGAGCTGGTACATGCTCCAAGCTTTGCTTCACTTATTCAGGCTGGCTTCGTCATACTGAGGGTTGTTTTTTGTTAGAAATCAAGAGCAATTTGTAATTTGGAGCAAATGTGAAGAGGGTTCCAATAATTTTATTAAAAACAAAGACTAGTTGTAGCCTAATTATAATGCCAGTTGTAATGAAAAGTCACCATCCACATCCAGACGCAAATATGCTCTAGCTGAAGATGGCTTTTAGGGTAAACAGCGGGAGGAGGTCACATGGATATGAACAGGAATCTCTGTGTTATTATCACACAGCATGCTCCACCCTGAGGTTAAGTAGCAAACATGCACTTATTTCACAAAGTACCTCTGGTTTCTTTACAGCAATGGTACGAGGCTTTGGGATGAACCCTGCAGGGGGAGCCAGGGGGTCTGTCTTTGGCATAGGGATGAATCCTGGAGGTCTTGCAAGGGGATTCTGTTTTGGCTGCACCGGGCTTGATTTTCTGGCAGGAATGAAACCAGGTGGAGGAGTCAAGAGATTCTGTCTGGAGATGGGGATGAAACCAGCAGGTGGGGCCAAAGGGTCAGGTTTGGGTGGAGGGATGAAACCAGCTGGAGGGGTGACGGGGTTAGACTTTAGTGGTGCAGGGTTTGGTGCTGAAGTAACAGGCACAGATGTGGCTGTGGCCTCCTCCATTTTTTTCACTGCAAGATTTTCCTCCCCTTCTAACACCTTTTCTTTCTCCTCCTCCTGCTTCTCCTCTTCTTTCACATCCTCTTTGCAGTCCTGGGTGCGGGTGCGAGGCCGATGCTCTTTGGTTCGACCCCTGCCCATTAGGCTGGTCAGGCCCATGGAGATATCATCCTTATCATCCACAGCAACCGTAGGGGTTTTGAGCACAGCCTTGGCAGACTCAGGAGAAGCGGGCTCGTTCTGCTCTTGTGTCCCAGCAGGAACAACACGTCTAACAATTCTTCTCACAACCCTCACCACCTTTTTACCACTAGAACCCTGCTCCTCGCCTGGGGTGCATGAACCATCCATGGTAATGTTACTTTTAGACGCTTCAGCTGATGACGAAGTTGACTGTGGACCACTTCCTGTGTCTAGCCCAGGTTTAGTAACTGCCTGAAGCTGACCACTATCTACAACAGACTGGATACAAAAAGAGCAAGGCAGACAATAGCAGATTATTCTCATGGCTCATGAAGATAAACTGTCAGAGATTTCAACAGCAGGTTCTTGGCTCAGAAGCTCTGTGTAGAAAATTATTCAAAAATGATTTATATCAGCTTATTCATTTTCATTTGCGTATCTTAAAACCCCTACTTAAGTTAGTTTATGAGATCAGATCATTTGATTCAACATTTCCATTCAATGTTAAGATTGGAGCTTATGGCCAAAATGCTTTGGAATGAGTCTAAGGTAGACTGAGCTTTATTAGTTGAGCTAGGGGAAACAAAAAAGTGCATCCAAAATTTATAATGACACTCATATACTGCCAATTAAGGTCCCATTCAGAAATTAGAGGTAACTTGTGGAGTTTTTGACTACTAGTAGGACTATGGAGCAATGTTCTTATTAGTCTCTGTTTTGTTTGTATCATGTAAGGACACAGGTGGTGGGATGTATGTCTTGCCATTGTTTTTACAGTATTCTGCTGATTGACAGCTGGGTGGCAGTACATCCCAAAAAAGACAGTGAAAGAGGACTAGTAGTAAGAAAACATGTATATAAAAAATTGTGAGATTTCATTCTTTTTTTATAATTAGCTTTGCAAACATTTTATGAGGAAGGAAATGCACGTAACGCATTATTATACCCCAAGGATAAGCACGATGCATTCTGGTAAGAACCCATGAACGCCAAGATCATTTTGTTTATTTACAAGAAAATTCCAAAGGGAACCTGTAAGACTATACAGAGTGTGTGTGTGTGTGTGTGTGTGTGTGTGTGTGTGTGTGTGTGTGTATATATATATATATATATATATATATATATATATATATACACACACATATATATACATATAAGTAAGTGCATATATATGTTTCTACATATCTAAAGCCCTATCAGCCTCCACTTCATCAGTCATTAATTTCCCAGGACCATGGTAGAGTACAGTAACTTTAGCTTGCAGAAGGTTTTGATCATGATTAGCTGCATGATTTGTATGCTGCATTTATTTCAGCATACAAAACAGTTTGCACTATATGAATTATTTTCCAAGGGCATGCAGGCAAAAAAACACCACTTACATCTGGCTTGTTCTCAACTTTAACCTACACAAGAAAAAGCAACACAAAACAAATCAAACCACAGGTTCAGACCAGCATTTCACTATCAACAAAAAGAACCATTTCACAAAAATAACAGGCAACAAGATGCATATATGAACTGCAAAGCAAAAAAAAAAAAAACAGAAAAGCAAGACTTCCCTTTTGCTCCCAGAATGAAAAGCGTGATTTGTATGCCATGGTGATAGGCCAGAAGTCATGGAACAAGCTGGGTGGCGAGAAGAATAAATATATGCAATGATGAGAGAAAAAACAGGACACAGCCAGGAAGAGGAGGATGTACTGTGCAGAGTGATGAAGAATGGGAATTAAGATAAAAGATCATTTGAGTGTTGTGGGACTCTGTGAACCTGTTTTCTGCACACAACAGGCCATACACCAAAAGGGCAGTGGGACCATGCAGCACTGAGAACAGAACACATGAACAACACAATGAAATGGATACTTGGCTTTCTACACACTAAAACACAAGTGAAAAGCATGATCATTAAGATCTAACAAGACACACTGAAAACAGGCCTAAAGGTCTGTACTCAGAATAATTGATTAATTATTAATCTTGTATTAATCATTTATTAATCAGTTATTGAGATATGTGGTCCTGACTCTCAATCAGTTATTATAATTATGGATAAAGAACTACCCTGTACCTCAATCAGCACAAATCATGACATACCATGTTTGTCATTTGTTTCATTTGTAGTGATGACAAAACTTCAATCAGAGAAAATATGATTTTTGTACAAAACAGGAATAAGAGTTGTCAAGAGCAAAAACATTAAAGCCAGTAATATAAATGTTCAATGGAGAAAGGAATCCAACAAACATACTTGGGATTTTTATGAACTTTCACATCACTACAGTTGACGTCTAGGTGAACATGCTGTTGGCTACAATTTGTACAATGCTTATGAAAACAGTTTAATGTAAAAAATTGCTTTTTATTCATTGAGGATACATAGAAAAGTTGCACAGCAACATGTTTCACCATCTCTGACCCTGCTTTCATCAGTCAGAGTCCACTCCTAAAAATAGTTTCAGCAGCAAAAGGAGGCCATTCTGAGACACCATCAGAACCCAAATGGAACTGCTAAGCAGAGCATGTACACCATGAGCAGATCACACCGCTCACCACACACACAGTCCACCAGAGGCCTGAGCCCATTACCTTCTCTCTAGGCCTGGTTAACCTTCCAATCTTCGCTCTGTCACCGGAACAGCGCAGTCGGGGCTAAGGCAGGGTAGGACCTGGGTGTGCAGAGAGCACGCACCCACTAGTCCTGAGTGAGCGGGATAGCAACTTCGAGGGCGGGGTCAGCACAGCATGGTAAAGCTGTGGTCTGGGAAGTGGTGGAGGGTAATGCGAGAGGGGCTCGGCAGGGAGATAGAACAGGGACAGCTGCTGAAATACAGAGGGGCTACAAATAGAAATTGCAGAACAACATCAATTACCACTGGCACTTTTCCCTTCCCCTCTCTTCTCTCGGTGACACGGAATCACAGAGGCAGTTTCCCTCATCTGGTACCATACAAACTTTTATATGCCCCTTCCATCTGAGGGGAACACAAAAACTACAGTAATCCAATTAAGAGACTGAGAGATGCTACAATGATATATGGCTCAGAGCTAAGTGCAACAATTTTTCCATCCCAAACAGATTTTCAAATTGAATGAAAGCTTCTTTAATCATCCATTTCCCTCCACAATGACAGGTTGAGTGAGAAATGTGAAGTCGACTCTCTATCACCTGAACATCAAACAAGAAACCTGTGTTGTTCGGTAAGTTTAAGAAGAACATGTGATGGGGCAGAATTTGTCTCTATGCAACTAATGCACATATCGAGATAGATTAAACACACAAGATAGCAAAGTATAGAGGTCCTGTTCTAAGGCTATACCCTGTCATTATAGTCATGCTCTTCTTCAGCATGAATCTTACACCACAAGAGGGAGCTATTACACAACATAATTGATTTTTTGCATTAAAAGAGGCTTCTGATCAGGCATCTACTGACCTTAATTCAAGAATTTATATTGTTTTATGTCAATCCAAAAATGTAGCACTAAGCAGAGGTTGCTGGTAGAACAAATTACACTCATTTCATGTATATATGTAGTCAAGTGTAAATCAAGATTTTAAATGTTTAAATGTTAAATTATATTGATTTTCTCTGTTAGAACAAAAATGATTCTTCACATGGCATAAATTAAAGAGCTTACAAAACTGTTCTGCGGTAAAGCCGTTTAGTAAAAGCATATGAATGGGTGGGTTGCCTTGAGGTTGGCATTCAGCTCGTAGGTCCATGGAGAGTAGTCACACGAGGAAAACAAGGAAATGTAGCAACAGGCTTGGACGAGCTAATCCAATCTTGGAATGCTCTTTTTCTGCTCCTTGTTAGGAGTTTAATCTATCAAATAATCAGCCACTATGTACAAAGTGCACAGTGATTGTCAACGGATGCCTGTTAAACTATCTCATCCAGAAGCATCAGAGCCAAAAGCATCCATGATAAGAACTTTTTTTTCCTATTCTAAATAAAAATTAACAAGAAAAGGAGCCCTTATAAAGAATCTACAATCAGAAATAAGGTATTTCTTCCTCATTCACACAAATTCACATAAATTCACATATGAGCATTCAGCAAGATCCAGCCAAACACACAGAGCCTAGCTGGTCTATTTAGCACAGCCTGCTAATCCCCAGATTCAGTTACTGGGACACAGCATCATGTTGACTGTTTGTCCACACATGGTTGGTGCAGACAGAAGATTAAGGACTCTATACACTATAAACACTGCTGATTCTGACCCAGTTAAATACATCCATAATATGAAATCTGTTTGAATCATGTTGTGAATCGTCATGTACTGTAAAGAGGAGTTTAATACCACATTAATAAAATATATATATATATATTTTAAATTTGACATATAACATTTAGAAAAATTCAACGTACATGATTTTTGTAGTTCTTTGTTTCCCCATGACAATATCTGTTATTTCTTTTTTTGCCAATCCCTTATTTGTCTAATTTGTTTTTCCTGTTAAAAAAAAGGTAGATCTAACCTGGACAGCAGGAAAAACAGACAAAAAACACAGCTAAGCTAAGAAAAGCTAAAGGCACAATTACATAACCAAAAACAATCGTCATAGAACATCACCAATTTCCTTTATTTGTTTAAACATTTAAACGTAAGCATTTCATTCATTTAGTTAAACTCACCATTAAAATCTCCATACTGTGTGTGCCACGAAAAGGAGTCAGAAATCACATGAGACATTTGACCAGTGTCCATGCTTTGGGACGTAGAGCAGAAATGAATCATGGGATCACACTCTGCCATCCTCTGAAAATTCCAAGCTGTGACCTAGATATTATTTAGTAATAGTGAATAGGCCTGAAAATTAGAACTTCTTTCTGTAAGTGGGGCAATGGGAACATAATTTAGAAGCAACATATTTAAACTCAGGTGTTCACCTATAGTTTCTGTCGGAAGCAGAAAATACAAATGGTCCCATGTAATATATATATTTTTTTTACAATATATATATATATTTTTTTTACATTATATATATATATATATATATATATAAAATATATATATTTAAAAAAAAAACAGTCTGGCTAAAGGCACAGCCTGGTATATATATACACTCATCAATGTATCATGATGATTCACAATTAAAATACTCTTCCTTATGGCTGACACAATCAGGGTGTGTGTTTGACAAGTGTCAGTCCCATTGACTGACAGACATGCTATCAGTGACACACCCAAGAATGTCAAGAATGTCTGACTCAATATGTCAAACCACTGTAAAAATAGTCACTATTCCTTTTTTCAGCTGAGAAAATTACATGTAGGGACGAGATCAGAAATATGTCACTGCATGTTTCAGGGCAAGAAAGTATTAAATTGTGAAATACACAAGCACAGAATGTAGAAGAGGAAAAATAACATCTTAAGTGTAGACTCTATCATAAACTAAACAACTTTTTCCTTGGAAGCCCCACCTCTTTCTAATCCACGCCTGTGCTAATACTCTCTTCTACTATAGCAGATCCACACTGGAAATGAGGATGACATTTATATTTTTGATCGAATTGAGGAGCTAAGGGAGGACAATTACACCATTGGCTAATTTCTTAATGACAAAACTCTGCCTGGTCGGCAGAAACCCAGTAAAATGTATGGGATAAAAGATATGTGATGCAGGGATATCAATCAAACGTTTGGTAACGTCAGGAGAGCCATGGGCCACACTAGCATTAAAGCTCTGTTTTATTATAAGTAAACAAGTACAATGA
Source organism: Istiophorus platypterus (assembly GCA_016859345.1). Lineage (NCBI taxonomy): Eukaryota > Metazoa > Chordata > Actinopteri > Istiophoriformes > Istiophoridae > Istiophorus > Istiophorus platypterus. The sequence continues at coordinate 7,870,695 of CM029129.1, forward strand.
GCTCCCAGAGGGTATGATCTGGGATATTTGTTGGACAAGTCAGCGAAATAGACTTGGGTAAACGATACTAACAAAGTGGCAAGAGATGTTCATGAAAAAACTATCCAGTTCAAGGGACATCAGTGCCTATTTTGGCACCACTGACTTGTTCAGAGTGCCCTGCAAAACCGCATTCTTACTTGGTCCAACAATGCCTTTGACTTACTGATCTACCTCAACCAGCTGGAATTTTGAAAACTGTCATGCAGTGGCCCTCGCCTCAGAATGTCTGGGAGACAACAATGAGCAAACACAGAGGATCACAGACCTACTAACACAGTGTACACCTTCTCACATACAGTGCAGCAGCATTCCTGTATATGAACTGAGCCCTCATTTTCACCTGGTTGAGACACACAGGATTACTCAATCCTCCTTTAGTTCCCACCCAGACTGGTTTCGTTTGCTTTGAGCTTTTAGTAAGTCTTCAGATCTTTCCCCTGTTAAAAGCAAGACAAAATTCCCAGTAAAGAATCAAGAGAGCATATATGAGTCTCTGATATACATTTTCAGAGATTCTGAGGTCAAATCTTTGTAACTTTGCATACATTACAAGGACGGTCATTAAACACCATGGTCTAAAACCCAGTTTGTATGATGAACACCTCACAGCGAATCATGGCAGAAACTGACATCACAGAAAATAAAAAATAACGACAAAACAGAAGAATAGTTGTTCTGGCTTCATGTTTGTGGACAGTGGCTGCCACCCAATGACCAAAAAGTCCATCAGTTTAACTCTACTTGACCCAGAATAAATGTAGAGGCACATTTAAAAGTCTTTCTTTTGCTTGATAAATTATCTACTACTGAACCTTTATATAGCAATTAAGCAAGTCTTTGAGAACATATTCATTTAGTAAGGAAGAAAAGATCCCTTTTTTATGACAGCTGGATAGACGTGTGTGTAAAGGTGAGGGGATCTACTAAACTAACCAGAGCACACCATCTGACAGTACTGTAATTAGAAACCAAAATGGAAAAACATGACAGACAGAAGGAGGTCGTATGTTTAACTGATACCAATCCTCAACAGGTAGTTTTTGTTCTGACACAGGCTCCTTATTATTGTACCCTCACTGCATTTAGACAGATCACTGCTGGTTGCATGACAAGACTCCAGAAAGTCACTGCTACTGGCGAAGAAATATTTCCAGCACATAACAACTTGTCCTTTTTAAGGCTTCATTACATTAGACATAGGTATAAAATGTTAATTGGTGAGTTTCAGAGGTTCTGATAGGTGGAATATTTTACCTTTGGGCAGAGCCAGTCTTTGTGCTAAGCTAAGCTAACTGTCTCTTGAATACAGCTTAATATTTAACAGAGCATGAGAGCGGCATCGACTTTCTCGTCTAACTCTCAGCAAGACAGCAAACAAGATCTTTTCTCTTTTTTTTTGAACACATTAAACTATTCCTTTAAATAAATTAAGCCAATATGTTCTTGCATCACATATGGTATCTAAGTGTGTTACAGAGCTCTAGATCTAGACTACAGATCTTATTATAACCACCTATTAATAGTGCTTTTCGTTCTAGGTCAGCCTCAAATGCACATTTTCTGCTTTTTCAAATGGCCTGTCTTATGCTGATCGTCAAGGTTGGTTGAATGTAGGACAAAGTAAGACAGTGAGACAAGCATCTCCTCTAGGGAAGCATATAAACTGTGTCCCTGGCTGTATACACATTAATTCCCAAAGTTCAGTGTAATACAAAATTATAATTATACAGGTAAAAGCCATCAACAGAGGGAGAGACATGACGCAAAGGTAAACACAAGTTCACACCTTGTGTTAAAATAGTGCATACCACAGCATTTGTGATACACTATTTCTGTTCCTTTAACTTTATATTTTGATCACCAATGACATGTTCACACACTCATAACATGAGACTCCCAACTGTAAAAAAAAAAAAAAAAAAAAGCCTACCTCCTTCACTGCCACTTTTGAGCAGAGCAATGGCCCTGGCAACAACACTGTTAGTGTCTCTGTTGTCACTGCTGCCATTTCTCAAGTTTCTCAACACAAGCCTTCTACATTGCCCCTTTTACACCTGATTTATCTACCTGAACAATAGGCCAGTTAAGGCCCCACAGCATGGGTTAAGCAATGAACCGTCTCAAGGCTAAATTACACTACTGTAAGGTGCTTTTTAGATGCATGTCCACATCTCCACATTGAAGATAATTTATAAAAGCACCGTGGAACAGTATAATTCCTAGAGTATCTCACCCACTGTTTTGAACTCTGCTGCCATAAGATGAAAGCACTTATGAAGTATGGGTGTTTGTTCTGCCGGCTAATAATGAGTTTAACTTGATGCTCCTCTACTTGTTGCATGCAACTGTCCAACTGAAAAGAAGTGAATGAGCAGCCAGCCATGTCTCACACGACCATATGGTCAGTGGCTGTGGCGGCGTTCTGGCCGTTGTTTCCTTCAGGATCCCATTGTTTAGTGTCAAAGGATCGGGGGGGAGGAGGGGGATTATATATACCCCAGAACACATTCTCTCTTTCAAAACACACGCAGACACACACAAACACACACTCCCCTTTACATATGAACACAAAAGCACACTACCAGTGTCATTAAAGTTCCACCCATTATCCAGATTCAGACATTTTTAATCCTCTAATGTGTGCAAACCACACATTGGAAAAAAGAAATACCAAAACTATACCAAAATACTGGCATATAGGGTAAAAGAAAGGGAGACCATAGCCAACAATATGGCCAGCATTTTGAGATGTAGGCACTTATAGGTATGAAATTGTGCATTGGAACTTAAGAGGCAGATTCAATTTTGGACTTGGTGTCTATAGGTTAGAATTTGTTCACTCAGTGGACTGATAATGATTCAACAGTGCTACTTACATCAAAGACTTCTTTGTGCTGGCCTTCAGTGGTCCTCAACCAGCTGCGGTTTAATTCACTCAGCTCCAAAATGGGCTGCACCTTTAGCCGGACTGAGTCTCCAGACTGACGGATCATCTCCACGATCTCATCCCTGCTCTTGTTCTCCACATTGGTGCCATTTATTTCCACCAGCCTGTCTCCTGGCACCAGGCCCAGGGTCCGGTCTTTAGCCCCAGCACCTGGTTCCGCAAAGTGTACCACATGTCGACTCACTCCTCCGTTAGGCTGCCTGTCTAGCATGGTGGTCCTTCGCAAAGAGAAGCCAAAGTCCCCAGTGTTCCGTCGCTGTAGCTCAAGTTCTCTTGGATCTGGTATTGTTGGAGCCAGAAGCGTAGGCAACTGTAGGTCTGCACCAGGGAAGGTCTTCTCCACCATCTCAGGGATGTAAACCATATCGGTGCCTTTTGGGTTGGGCTGGGACTTCCAAGAAGATGTATTCCAGTTCTGCCCAGAAAGATTTGCAGCCTCCAAGGCCTTGTCCTCACTGCTCTTCTGGTTAAAAGACACATCCTTCTGGCCTACTGCAGAATTCAACTTGGCCAATTCCCCAAACTTAGCTGCTCTCTCTTTCACAGAGCTACGATGATGTTCCAGCTCATTACCCTTCAAGTCTTCACCTGAGGTACTTGCAGTTATTTGCCCCACATCCCGCTGTGTGTTGTGAAGGTGCTCAGCCTCCAGGCTTGTCAGGCTAAGTTCTGTGTTGCTAGCCACCTTAATTGGGATAGGACTAGAGATCTCCAACTTGCTCCTTGAGTCCCTCTTGGAGCTCCCTCGATTAAGGTGGAAAAAGCCTCTACGTATGCTCATCTCTTCCAGGTTCTTTAACTCTGCCTGGGACATACGCTCTTTCTTTTCTTTCTTGTCTTTCTTTTCTTTCTTGCCCAAGTCCTTTTCCTTGTCCTTCTCCTTGTCTTTCTTAATTAGGTGAAACATGCTTGGCCTTTTCTGCAGTCTTACACCAGTGTGAATTGTTTACAGAGCGGAAAGGACAGTTTCATACAAACCGTTAAAAGATTAAATATAAAAACACCAGAGATAATGTCAACCAGTAATGTCATCTGTAGGGAAGAGGAAAAAGGAGAAAATTAACAAAATATTTGCAGAAAGGATCATACAACTAATTCATACAATCTAATTTAATGTTACAAGCCCAATTACTGTCTAGTCACTCACATCTGTATTAGCAGTGCCAGTTGACAGATGCAAAACAATAAATTGCAACAGATACAGTAAATGCCGTTACAGCTCCTTTATCCATATTTGAGCCTTTCTTTACTTGTTTCAAGATTCACATATTTTTGTTATGCTTTTTTTATTTATTGTATTGGTCTTAAAGTATCCAGCATTGGTCATGTTCTCTTGACAAAATAATAAATCCATCCCAACAAGGCAAGGAAGGCAAGGTACATCAGTTGACAAGATTCACAGTCAAATTCTAACGTCCATAATGGCAGAATGTACATGTAACATTCTTCCTACATCTTATTGTTGCAAAACATAAAAGAAATAGTAGATTGTATATTGTATGACACCATGTCATGATTCCTCTTCTTACAAACATAAATATACTTTAGATTTGGAATATGTTCACTCGGCCCCATACACTGACCAGGCCACAATACATCTGGGGTTGTCCTGCATATTGTAAGAGCTTTGACCTCATCTGTCTGTCAAATGTTCCGATCACGACCGAAGTGATGCTCGACCTCTCAACATTCACGCATGACTTTTTTCCATCGAAGCTGCACATGCACAGCCAGCAATCCGGCTTTGTTTGTTCTAAACGCATAAACAGTAAATTCGTCTTTTAATTCACCCTTAATCACATGTCCTAAGGTCACAGAGGCTATGAAGTGGCCGGTATCAATTACAGTCACTTTACAGCACTATACACTCTGTGCATATTCTGGCGGGGACTTTTTCTTTATCAGGGAAATTAAAAAACATCCCTTTAGCTTTACTGAAATTACTTCACACATGGCATAGCTTGGTTGTCGCCTCGGCTCGGCCACAGCTTGGCTCTAATTCTCTCTCTTTAAGCTGCTTTGCCCTCATTCTCTAGCACCGGTGGCCTTAGGGGACACTTTCCACAGAGTCTAGAAATGTAACACATGGAAAATAAAACAGCGCAAACACTGATAACAGGTAGGAAAGTGACTTACCTGTAACAGCAGGCAAATGACAACGTTGATTTCTTACTGGAAGTTTTCAGCATTTTCTTCCTTGGAATTTGACAGTAGGTGCGAGGAAATGTACTCGTGGTGCCTTCAAACGCTTCCCGTGCGATTCGGCTTCCCGTCGCTATGGTCGGATTTTTGACGACCTACAGGCACGCGGTTAAACTCGTCTTTGCGTTATCGATTAAAAAGGGGAAAAGTGCGTAATAGTCAGTCTTCCAGCAGAGGAATGACATGTAAATAAGTGAACGACTTCAAAAACGTTTAATTATATATGTATGTTTTACATTTGTATAATAAATCCTATGACTAGACTTTAAACTTAGGTGAGCTTTCCTCTCACCGCCGACAAAGCTATTTATTCCATAACAAAAACTGAAGGGAGATCCATCTTAAAATGTCACATGTGGACAAATTCAATCGTACCTGGGTTGACAACGTTTAAACAGCCCTGAGTTCTAGTAATTCCGACAGCATGTGAAGGCAGCACCAGTTTAAACTGGTCAGCAGTGACCCCTCCTGGTGCTTTCACTTACTTGAACGAGGACACGCAGAGGGCAGGTTCAGGTAAATCACCCCCATGGCGCCCAGTCTTCCTGTCAGTGAAAACTGGCTGAGGATTCTTTTCGTTTGTGTGATTCTACCAGCCCCAGTTTCTGCCCTCTTAGTCTCTACTTTCGCAGTGGTGATCAGGCCCGAGGAATTATCCAAATCATCAAACATGAGCATCTCTCGAGGACTTGAATAATAATGGGATGACAAGATTTTTCTGACGTATCTGCCGCCGCAGAGAAAATCAAGCACTTTTTCATACTATGGCAAAGATACTGTACAAATTACACGCCGCCGACTTCGCTTTAATCTGCTTCTTTTGGCAAATTAAAAAAAAAAAAGGAAAAATAATGAGGATCAGACCACCATATAGTCTTCTAAACCATATCACTCAGTCCGTGTGCACTGCTGATTAACAAGCCAGCTAAGTATGAAGCTACTGGCGCTTAAATGCATTATATGCCCATTTATAAAGGATAGAGCCCATGTTTCTTCAGTAACGATAGTGTGAGTGTAGGGGTAGGGGGGTATGAATGAATCACATCCAATACTGTAAACTGGTTTGACTATATTTACAGAAAAACTTTCATAAAATGCTGCACTACATTTTTACATCAGTGCTTCCCTCTACGTTAAATACTGTAAATAGCTGATAAACCAAGAATCTTAAACAGATTTCATCGTCTCCAAATCATTCCAAAATACTTGCCTATTAATGCTAAGTATGCTTACACTGTTGAAATCTTCTGAGGCCTGAAACAATTACATTTAATCTGTCATAGTTTCTCCCTGAAATTATATGAATGATCACAGAACCTTTAATAATCGATAACTTCATAGCTTATTTTAAGTGATCCATCTTAAAAAGATTTCAGTTAAAATCCAGTTTGAGTTACACAAAAGCAGTAAAAGGTTGAAAAAATATAAAGTATAATACAAAAAGGAAAATGTAGTTTCACAGCCATGACTTTTTGCTTCTTCCTATTTTTGCCATATTATGCAGTCTAGTTTTGGTGGGTTCCTTTTCATCTAGATTTCTCTTCGAGGTGCACTCCAGTGTAGAGTCTGTCTCAAAAGAGATCGCTGGTGCCTGGTATTGGACACCACTCCTCTTGTCACAGGACAAGGTAGATGTGGTCTGTAGGACGACCCTGCCACGTAAGGAGTGTTTGAGCTCAAGCAAGAGTGGGTTGTTGTCAGTATATAATTCCACCTGTACAGGGTCCCTATTTGAGTTACAGCACGTGCAGCATGCAGAGAACAGCACTCTGAAAATATATATCCAGCCGAGATAATGCAACTCCACAATGTTCAAGATGAAGCAGCCTAAACTGACACTGAACATGAAGTTGAGAAAGATGGTCTTTTCTGTTGCTCGAGACACAAAACAGTCAGTTAGGTTTGGACAGGGGTAAGTTTCACAGCGGAAAAGGTGTGGGACTTCAAATCCAAATAGGTAATACTGCCCAATGAGGAAGATTAACTCCATAATGGAGCGCAGTAAAACATGTATGATATAGATAAGTAGTACTTGGCTGGAGAGCTGTGTTGGGTCCTTTCCAACATCTCTCATTTCCTCTTCCAGCTGGCTCTTCTCCTCACACTCAACTTCCTGTGAGCTCCAGTCCTCATTGTTATAGGTTGTGTTATAAGGACTGCTGGATCCCTTATCTCCTTCTGTATGTTTATCCCTTTCAAGTGCAAGTGAGGCTCCGGGTACCACTTCAGCCTTCTTTACCTCTGGTTTTTCATTCTTGGTAATTTTTTGCAAGACATAGACAATGTAGAAAATAGAAGGTGTGGATACAAGAACGATTTGAAAGACCCAAAAGCGCAAGTGTGAGACAGGAGCGAACGTGTCGTAGCATACATTATTGCATCCAGGCTGTAGGGTGTTGCAGGTAAACTTGGACTGCTCATCGCTGTAGACAGCGTCCCCCACCAGGGCTACAAGCAAGATGCGGAAGATGAGCAGCATTGTCAGCCATATCTTACCAATGACTGTGGAATGGTTTTGAACCTCTGTTAGGAAGCGGCCAAGAATGGACCAGTCTCCCATTTCTGTGGAAACACAATAGAGTAAAACACTATTTACAGGAGTTGGGTATATATATATTTTTTTTTTCTTTTATTATTAACTTACTTATATTCAAACTATAGTGTTTACTCATACACACTGCGCTCCTATGAATTAAAATGCCCTAAATATGACCTCGTAGTCTTGCCAAGGAAGCAGGTGTACGAAACCAGATGTATTTGCACATGTATGACTTTCGTATAATATCTAGGTTTAAATATTGACCTGGAAATCCATTGTAACTATACAGTAAAAATTTCTCAGTGTGTAATTTTCTCTTGTTTGTACATCACAGTCTGGACTGACCTTCAGTGTAATTTCGCACCATGAATTAAAAACAAAAAAACAGTTAAACTGCATGAAATATAATTTTGTGTAATTTATATGCTATTCCATAAGAGTAGAAACTTTAGTTAGTATTCGGTGTGACACATTTTAAATTTAACAAGTTTAGGAATTAATTTTAAAATTAACATCTAAACTAACCTCCTAATTCATGAACTCATTGTGAAATTAATTAGAAAAAAATCTTCTAAAAAATTAAAAGAAGCCAAAAACATAGACAACTTTTCATGATGTTCATTCTTTTCTCCTGTCCTGGAGGAGCTTACCTTTGGAGAATCTGAGCCTTCCTTATCCAAAGCTGGAAAAATATGAGAGGAAGCAATCTGCATAACTGTATTTTCAGGTGGAGCCCGTCGCTGGATGTTATTGTATCTTTAGAGCTGGATGAGGGCTAGAATGGGCTGACCACACATATTCCCTAACTCGGACTGAAACGTTCATTGCACTGTATGTGAATAAAGGCTTTCAATGTACAGTGGGACAAAGATTGAAATGTACAATGGGGGCACCTTCACTGAACAGCTATTCACTAACGAGCAGAGAGTTCAGAGAAGGTACTGGAAAGAGTATGCACAATATTGACTCATGCAGGCACCTGTGTGCCCTTTAATTTTAGAGCTGAAATACAGGTCTTGATTTTTCCCAGAAGATTCTAATACCTTTTCCTTAATGGAGATGCCTTACTGATCCTCAAAATCAGTTTTCCCTCTCCTATGATGAAATTTTAAGAATTTCCAGCAATTTCTAACTTTTTTTTTCTTTGCAAAATTTGATTGTGCTCCAAAGAATATGCTTCGGACACAAAAAAGAATCAATCCCCCTTTTCTAAGTACTTGAAGCCAAGTAGAAAAGGTATTATTTGCTAAATATTAAACTTGTACTTTTAACAAATCAGCAACCTCGACATTTTAAAACTGTAGGGTGGCAATGATATTAATAAACATCTCATAAACAACAACCTATTCATCCGCTGGACTTCATTGTCACCTGATAAACAGGGGGTTTGCAGACTCGTTCATCACCTGGGATTTACTGGAGTAAATGCACATGTAATCAACTCCGCAGGAAAAAAATATATACTAAGATAATACGATCAAAAGACTTTTAACCATATTTGTATGATGTAAGTGTCGTGTACGCCGCACAGGGTCAGACTGAATATAAGTGATTTTGGTCCACTGGAGGTAATTCGCGAACTTTGTGGGCTCTGGTGTTTTCATTCATTCCCAGCCAATGAACGGGAATAAAGTGGTACACACGTGGGTTATTTTCATGCTCCGTTTAGACTGAAAGACTTTTATAGGAACGGAGAACATCTCAGTGATTCATACGGAAAGCGAACCACTTTTTCAATTCCAAAGTTTCCTTCTTAAAAAAAGGTTTATAATGTTAGTGAAACACAACCTTAACCGCACCACATGCTGCACTAGGCGACTGTAGCGAATGCCTCTCGCGGAATCAGCGAAAAAAATCGTCCAAAGGGATGTTTCGCAATCCGGCTGCCTCGATTTATTCCCGTGACGGGACAGCGACGATTCGGAAATCTTTAAATAATGTGCGTCAGAAAACACTTAAGTTAACAGTCTTCGACTGCGCACCTCTAGTCAACGACCCGCAAAACGATTGCGCCGATTCTTTTAGCGGAATAAAATCGTCCCCCCCCCGAGTGGTGCGTGAAGTGGTTGAGCCCTCGAGGTTACCGGAAGTTGTTTCAGCTGCCATGTTTGGTTGCTTTGTTGTAGGCTTCTACCAGGTTTCCTACAGAATTAGTAAGTGTGGAAATGGAGCCGAGCTGGAGTACGTTTCTTTTTCAAGTAAGTTGACTCTTCAGGAACCGAACAAGGGCAGCTCGTTAAACGACCTTTAAAAGACGGGGGCGCCGGGTGCGTTGGCGGTATAAGTAGTTTTTAAGCGAGTAATGGCAAGATCAAGTAACCAAGCAAAACAATGGTATATGAATCCAGGCTTCCAGCTGTGAGGCTTGGGAATGACGCTAGAACAAAAAATCAATCCCCCTGAACGAGTATTTGAAAAAACGTGGCTTGTTCGGACGTTATTTTGGACATTTAGATCACGGACAAGGGATATCTCGACAGCGATTGTAAATTTTAAGTTTGTTTTGTCAAGTCGGAGCCAGCGAAACATGCTAGATCATTTGAAGTAACGATAAAGCTGGAGACGCCACTGCACCGTTACAATCGAGACAGACCTGGGTTTTTTTTTTTCCCCCCCTTTGACTGAAGGCTTTGATTGGACGCCGTTGGATAATGAGATGTAAAGCCGGCGAAGATTTTCATTGTAACGTGCTTAACAGAACAAATAATTTTTCATCCAAAGCGCTCAACGTTAGTAAATGTTGAATAAGCGTGTACTTAGGTTATCAGCTGCTGAGATTTACCAACGACGGCTCGCAAGTCGGCGGTGAACTTTCCGCCTGCCTCAGCCGGCTCGACAGTAACTAGCCAAGTTAGCTAACGATGTTTAGGCTGCCCTCATGAAAGTCGCTAGCTAATTTAGCTTAAATTTTTTTTTTTTTTTGGGGCGAGGCTGCCGCGATGAGTTCGCAAAACTAACGTTACGCGACTTCACAACGATCGGGGGACCAGCTTCTTGTGCATCGACTAGCCTGCTCCGGTGACCGCGGCGGAAAGGAATTCAAAGTATGCACATATCATCAGCTAACACTAGCAACGAAGGGGCAGATTTGAAATCAGCGACGACATTACGCAATTCATAAAGCTCGGTTTGCAGGCGGAGAGAGGGTGAAGCTGCCGACGGTGAAATCTGCCCAGGTTTTCCGTGTGTACAAAGATGGAAGGCTATTGTTCGGTGACATAAACGAAGTGTTTTATCCCCGTGGCCTCGGCGATAGATGTAAGCCTAGTGATCTCATGGAAAACACGGGAGCCAGACGTTTGACGTCGAGGCTGTTTTCCAATAATTACACGTTTTTGCCGCGAATTCGAGCGTTTCGTTTTGACGCCTTGATTTTTTTTTTTTTTTCGTCGACCCTTGGTCAAGATTGAAGCCTTATCTCAATCACATCGCCCCTGTGATGGTCACAAGTGTGTTTCCGAGTCTTAAATGGGATTTTTTTTTTTTTTTTCTGTGTCTTCTCAATGAAGTAATGCCCAGAACGTTTTAGGGGGTGTGACAAACTCCTTAAGGAAAAGAACTTGCTCAATGAACTTTGCAGCAGTTCACTATCATTCACAAAATCCCTTTTCATCTACATCCCCTAACGTTGCTGAGTTTATTATTTAATGCAGCTTCATATGAGTTGACTGTATGTAATTGAGGAGCAGGTAAGGTGCAGAGTTCCTGACTACAGTACCTTTCCTAAGTTCCTTGCCGGCGCCAGCCGATGTTATATTATTACAAATATGAACAGCCTTAGTCGAGGGGTGTCTACTTTTGATCCTTTGCTATCTTCTCTACTGATCATTGCTCAAGTAAACATGTCGATAAAAACGTGCGAAAGAAGACGATTAAATAACTTGAAGGTTTCATGTTAGAGAACTATAATGTTTCTCATCTAAGATGCTTCTTAAAAGCACTATCGCACCAGTCCTAACACTTTCCCCTGCTCAGGGGTTGGCGAGCAAGAGTTAAAAGGAATATGAACGGTACACTGTAGGACGCTGTAACAAACTTACGGATCGCCTTAAAGGATGCATTATGGTTGGGTTTTTTTGTGGGATGTGTAACATTTTGCTCTGCTGTCGGATACTGATCGTTTACTCGCATCTTTGAGGCCTGTTTCCCCCTGATGGAAAAAGGCAGAGGGACTTTGTGGCTCATTGTGCAGTATCTCACATCTAGCCAGAGGCCATGCATGTATTATGTACCTCGCACTGTTAGTATATTCTTTATGCTTTTGTCAGGTGTTTTAAATCATCCATATTGTTGTGTAAATGAGGTTGAATATTATCACAGGTACAGCTGCATCTCCTATTGTTTATAAACATGCAGGATATTAAAAATGCAGTAGCCATACTGCTGCAGTTAAGACCCTTCATGAATAATTTTTTTTTTTTTTTTGGACCAATTTAGCTCTGAATGTACAGTGGTAAGGCAGTAAAAAAGTCATCATGCATCCTTCTGTGTCTGAAACTGCATTACTTTAACAGGAAAACAATGTTAGAAAAACATGTAAAGAATCTGCTAATTTACCAAAAGCGCTTAGCTGACAAGTGCCCAAATCTCTCAAAGAAAATGACATTCAACAGGTGGATACACAATACTTAAATGTTGAATATTTAAAAGATCAACTCATCTTAAACTAATAGCACTGGCCTCACAAGACACTGCTTGATATATATAACCATGGTTTAAAGAAAAATGTTTCTTAATGTAGTAAATAAATGGCCAAATCTATTTAAAAAACTAGATTTTAGATATTCCCACTCAGTCCGGCGATAGTTTGATATCAGAAAAGTTTTCTAATTATATTCTAATTTATAATTAAGTCTAATTAACATTAAGTCAAACTGACAGATCCACTACCACCCAACTGGTATGGCTTTCATTCATTGCAGCCAGTTCTCTGGCCACCTAACAAATACAACTCCAATAATTTAAATCCAGTTTGTTCTCCAGCACATTGCAAAAAATATCAGGGCCTAGAGCTTGCCAGGTGAACAACTAAGCCAGCGAGTCACTTTCTATCTGCCGCGTTGTGCTGTCTGTTAGGGGTTTTCCAATGGCTGGTTTGAAGTTTAAAGAGTAGGACAGCCATTTGACAGTATATAATACCAAGATTATGCTGTTTTTATTTTTTCCATCTATTAAAACACAACAATCTAATAATAACAAATTAGACATGAAAGTTTTGAACTTAATTAATACATTTACCATTTATTTAACGCTAATTTACTTTTCCCTTGGACGCAGGAAAAATATTCTAAAATAAATCAAGTAGATCTGCAATCCATCCTCTAGTTTTATTGTTATTTTGATTTTTTCAAATATTTGACAAGTTATCAAATAATGAAATTCCATTTGAAAAAAAAAAAACATTTTACTTACATGTCTACAGATGTGTATTTTTGGTTTATCTGCCATGTGAGCACAGGCATGAGGATTTTTTCTTTTTTGCTTGCTTTATCTCTGTAATTTAAGTCAGACCTGTACATTTTTTTTATAAAATCAGTCTTTGTAGTTAAGAGGATTCTCAAATCCACCAAAATTCACAATTTCATCATAGCTGTAATGCCAAAAAATAATCTATTATTTTGTGCCATACGTATGATTCATCATAAATGTATTTCATAAGTTACCTTTCTGAGTGTTTTGTCTGACACAGTACCTCCTTTATAAGGCAGGACTCTTTGCGAAAGGACATTGTATTAAATGTACACAATTTTGGAAATTTTAGCTGATTGGTTTTGGTTTTTGGGAGAGAATGGTGTCCTGGTGAGTAGTTCACAAATGCCTGATGTCCTCATATGATGAGTTCATATATCATTGATTCATGTATCAAAACATCCTCTAAAGCATTTTGCTCGCTCCCCTCAGAACTGAGGCACCTCTTACTGCAACCCACAGCATCAACAAGTAGGACACTGAATTCCTGCAGTTTTTGTATAGCTTTACAGGCTATGAAAAATTCCAGAAGTATTTCAAACATTACAAAAATAACACTTTGTAAGAACTTATGTCAAGTAAGCAGTGTTGAGTAGCAGCTAAAAGGCGGCTGTGGTTCAGGAAATAGAGCGGGACATCCACTAACCTGAGGTCGGAAGTTCCATCCCCGGCTCCTCTAGCCCAAAGGATCCACATGTTGAAGTGTTCTTGGGCAAGATACCGAACCCCAAATTGTCCCTGTGTGTGTCCGTGGGTGAATGTGGCATGTAGTGTAAAGTGCTTTAAATGGACAATAAGATTAGAAAAGCCCTATATCAGTGCAGTCCATTTATCAAGAATTTCAGCACTTTAAACAAATGAAGAACAGCCTACAATGAAGTCAATGACTGTGAAAAAGTGAGTACTGGGCCATAAAACTAAAATGGATTTAATTTTTTAAATTTTTTTATTTTTTATTTTTTATTTTTTTAGTGGAGTATGATTTCCCTCTTTACATTCCTTTTATGTTATCAATTACAGTTTGTTTGCTTTGTAAAAATGGATTTCAGCAAGCAGCTGTAGACTGTGACACAAAAGATTGAAGAAAGACAGTGTATAATCTGACTCAAACCATGAGCTCAATTCAAGTCTACAGTGGCCCGTGGAGCCATCGGGACACTCCCTCCATTTTGATGTTATTTATGAGGGAGCAGTCCCAGTTGTCAGAACACATTTGTGTCAAAATGGTCAGAGCTCCATGAAAGCACAGCAGCTTACAGGCCCTGCACCTCTGTATAGAGGCCAGGCTGTCTGCAGTGGCTATGTCTGCTGTTCACAAGCTTTACAAAGAGGGTTCCTGGCTTGTATCCCCCCACCTAAACATAAAGCGTCCAACACCCTCACCCCACCCTTGGTGTGCCAGGGGACGGGTTAGCACTGGCATGATGATGACTAATCCTGGAAGGTGGCAAGTGTGAGCAGGTGCTTGCACAAATGGATGGGTGGGCTTGGTGGCATTCTCCACGAGTTCCCAGGTCCCATTGCATATGAGGGAATGACGGCAAGTTTAGCTGAGTAGTGTGTGGATAAACAATGTCCCTGTCTCATGAATAGATGAGCCAAATCAATGAAGATGAGCATACAAAGATCCCCTGCTGAGGCCCAAGTGCATCACTGCTCAGATTTGTGTCTTTCACAATAGGCTAGATGACATAAGGAGGACATTGTGTGGTTCATTTTTCTTTTCTATCCCCTGCCTCCTCCTTTGCAACTCCTTTCTTGGCTGGCCTTCTTCGATGGATGATTGAACCTCAAAGGGAAAGGTCAAGTATTTCACCTTGCCCTTTCTTGCTGGTGGTTGACAACAGAGTTGTGAAAGTGTCCGTTTACTGAAAGAACAGTGTTAACTGTGATACAGTTGTTGTGGTTAGGTATGATATTTAAGAAAAATATTAAAGCTACTGCCTTTGGAAGAGACCTGGGTTAAAAACAAGCTGTGTACATGTTAAAATGTAGATTTAGACTAACCTAAGCTGCATCACAAACCTAAGCTGTCAAACCCCAATGATATAAATGCTTTTGACTTCCTTGCAATAAAAGCTATAATTATTTTTGCTGTATAGATAGCTATAGTGTCGAAAATAGAAAATTTAGAGGTGTTTAGTGCACGGTTGTCAGGAATATTTTATCTCTGTAATACATTGTGCTGTTCTGTGGTTTTGTTTTTCCCACAACTCATCTTTAAAATAAGATAATTAGGCCACTGCCTTGGAGTTGATTGGTAGGGATAAACTGTATTTGTGTGTTCCACTGTAGGCTGTCATTAACCTTCCTCAGTGAAAAACATGCCCAAACAAAATGCACTGAATCATTTTTAGCTGGAGCTGTCTGACTGTTTTAGCATTCTCTTGGAAAGATTGATCTTGTTTTAGGTCACAGCTTTGGCAAGAGATCCAAATTATGTCTGCCCCCCTCAGTTGGGAGGTGTGATTACTTAAATTAGTGAAACCCAACTTAGCACCTGAGTCTTGCTGCTGCTCATTGTGCTGAGCCCACTTCATCCCATTTCTGTTCTGGCAGTTCCAGGCAATGATTTGCATCAGACCAAACCCCCATAAAACAATTTAGGAGGCCAAATAGCCAGCAAGCATTTGTGCCACTGTGAAGTTTTGTTTTTTTATCTGTAGTGTGTGTGTGTGTGTGTGTGTGTGTGTGTGTGTGTGTGTGCACACGCATACACACTTCAGCCCTTTACTCATCCAGAATTTGGCCTCGCCTTATCCCTTTACTGAGCTCTGTAGCTGGGCTACTGGCTTGCTCTTCAGAACCTTCCTGAGCCTTCTCAATTGGAGTTAGCTATGCTGTGAGTTTGCTATGCTATGCAAACTCCAGACAAAACTCCAGAGAAACTTCCAGTGGTGGTTCAACTATCAGTAACATTTGGTTTGTTGTGGTAATGTAGTCTGGCTTAAAAAGTAATGATACATTTGTGATTTCCTGTTGCTTTACAACTAAAATTCCCAATACTGAAGTATATACAAATCTGTATATATAAGCATATAAAATATACAGTGCTCAATTATGCATTGCAATACATGATTCCCCTTTCAGTGCTGTTTACTGCTTTAAAGCTAATACTAAACTTTATCAGCAATTGCCTGGAATTTTTTCGTGGCTCAACCAAAAACTTATCACTGTACATGTGTTTGTTTCATCAGCAGGCCAATGAAGCCCTCCACCACCAGCACCAGGTGGCACAGAACAGCCTGCTGCCACTTCTTAATGCAGGAGCTGAACAGGTTGACCAGAAGCCTGTCCTGCCCATCCAAATAGACCAGAAGCCCCCCTCCGTTGCTGCCGATCTCCTCAAAGATAATGTTGCCAGTGGAGGAGGTGCACGGCCACCGGTGCCTGTGATAAAGAAGGAACACAAAGGCAAAACACCATTTGTTTGCGGCTACTGCAACAAGGCCTTCCGTGACAGCTACCACCTGCGACGTCACGAGTCCAGCCACACCGGTATCAAGATGGTGTCCCGGCCAAAGAAGACAGCCCAAACTGCTCCCACCATGGTACCCATGATCTCCACCATGCCACGAGAGAACAACGGCAACCCTTCCTACATCTCCACAGTCGCAGGCATCCTCTCCACAGCAACCACCTCTGTTTCCTCAGGCACAAGTATCATGACGTCATCTGCAATGGGCAATGTGCCACAGCAAAATGTCATCAAGAAACCCGCCAAACCTGTGAAAAAAAACCATGGGTGCGAGATGTGTGGCAAGGCATTCCGCGACGTATACCACCTGAACCGCCACAAGCTGTCCCATTCCGATGAGAAGCCTTTTGAATGCCCCATCTGTCAGCAACGCTTTAAAAGGAAGGACCGAATGACCTACCACGTTCGCTCTCATGACGGTGGAGTCCACAAGCCCTACGTGTGTTCTGTGTGTGGGAAAGGCTTTTCCAGGTAAGAATCCCAGTTTTGACGCTTTCATCTGTGAGGAAACTGGCCCAGTAATGGTTATGCATCCTAAAATTTTGTGCCTGACATGGTGAAATAGGTAGCATTTCTTAAATTGAAACAGTGCACACAAAGTATTTCTGTAGCAAACTTAAAACAGGAATAAAAGCCTGAACAAAATGCTTTAGAAATGGGGTTTTTAATAGTGACATTAGTGACCATAATACATCATAATTTATATATCCAAAACTTAATTATTCATTAGCTCTCTAATACCTTCACCAGTATTACTTCACTGTTATTACAAAATATAGTGAAAAAAGGTTAAATGAACTTTCACCCTTTAGTATCTCTAATTTGAAATTATTTCTTCTTTGAGCTACCAGACAGACTTGTCATAGGGATTCTGACTGGGCAACGGATGGCTGTTAAGTGCTGGCAACAGATTTTATGAGCAGATAACATTACTCGTTTCAAATGTCTTTGTACATTACATATATAGCTCTTAAGCTAGCGGAATAAGTTGTTATGTTCCTTCTTAGACCAGACCTATCCAGCTAAACCCGCTGATTGAGACAGGCCCACAAACATAGCTGGTAGTCTTCTCCAATCGAGTCCATCTGGGTATCACGTCCTCATCGCTGCACTAACCACTGGTTTGTTCGGGACATGTCTTAATTGAGGTTGGTTAGGCCTGTGAGCCTCTGCCTGTCATGCTAGCAGAAGGAGGTTGCTTGCAGCGTTTGGTGTTTGGAAGGACATGGAATTAGAGGCAATAGAAAATACTAAAATGGTGATTAAAATTGGGGGTGGGGGGGGGTTACAGCCGGTTCACTCATGATTTCAATTAACAAGTAACAAGACTACTGTAAACAAGAAGTATGCTTCTGAGATCTAATTTATTCTTTGTGTTTGGAGACAGAATGTAATTTCACCCTCTGGTGATTAAAGAGAAAAGTCTTGATTTGTCTGCATGGCATCAGAATAAACTAATTCTAACAAACATACCATTTTTGACAGTTTGCTTGGCACTCAGAAATTAGCTTTGGCTGTGTTTCAAATAAAAAATAAAAAAATATTACTTGCTTAAGTGTAACCTTAAATACTCTTAAAATTATCATCTTTGATTTTGCTCTTGTCCATGAGAATGTTTTTTTTTTTTTTCCTTGATGACACGGTTTGCATGGGAAAGATTAAGCCATTGGTGTTTGGGTTATTTGTTCACACCATTATTTCATATAAAGGGATAATTGTTTGGCCATCTACCTTCCATATAGAGTAGTTTTCCCATGGCTGTTTTAATGTTTATGGTTGTGCCGAGCAGTTTAGATTTGTACTTGCACTGACCCCCACACCATTTCAACCACATGTTTAAACAGTCGCACATGGAAGAGCACCAGTGGTAGAGTATCAAGGGAGGGGGAGGCGTCAGTTGTCACTTTGTGGTTCCCGCCAGCATGTCACAGACTCTTTCCTCTGGGAATTCAGTGAACCATGTGGTAATGTTCAGGTCAACATATTCACTATGTAGTGAATAAATATTTTATTTAATATATTGTGATTGCTTCATATTTAGATTTATCAACACAAAAAAAAATCCTTATTTTTTTAATGAGCCAAAATATCTTGTTGTTTATGTAAATCAGTATTGAGAGAGCTAAGAATATTGATAACAGCATAAGAGTTCTGGGCTGCAACATAACTTTGACAAAAACATCACTCGTGTACCCAGGCCAAGCTGTAACACTAGCACTGTGCTGTGTATGGCAGTTTCAGGCATGCGTCCAACACAGTGACGTGGGGCAGGGATTCATCAGCATACTGGAAAGTGAGAATGGGAACTGAATAACAGGGCACTGAGTCACTGCCACTCAGCCAGATCTGTAGGCAAGCACTGTCTGGAGTCTGCTCTCCTCATCGTTGGGACCAAAAAAAGCCTTGATTCCGGTTCATGGCACCACTGAGAAGATTCCACTTGACTCTTCCCGTTTTGTATTAAAAAAAAAAAAAAACCAGCAGCATGAAACTTTCCGGTTTGGGAACAGCTGCCAATGTTGTAGCTCTTACTCCATTATGGCATTCCTAACATGAATCAGCTCACAGTTTCACGAGAAATTAACAAGCCGACAGAGGAGGATCGGCGCTAAGAAGAATTGTGAATACTGAAGTTTCACTTTAAAGGTCAAAAGGCAAATATCTGTTTTCTTGCAGTTGTTGATTTGGAGTGAATTATACAGCAGAGAAACACTGGAATGTGTTGTCATCCATGATTGTATGTTTGTTTTTTTGTTTTAACCTTTAGTTAATCAGAAAAATACACTACGAAGCTTTTCTGTGTACACCCAGATTTAAGGATACCATTTTAAGAAATACAATAATCCCCCTGCCTCATGGCATTAATGAAGTTAAATTAACATTGTGGCCTACATAATCTCCTCCTAATCCTCAGAGAGAGATGTTGTGCAAATTCACTCTAGGATTGTAGAAACTACCAAACAGAAACTACAAACCAAATGCCTTTTAAACTCTCATTAACATTCTTGTAATATTTCTGTAACTAATGTCAACGATGTGTGAAAATGAACAGAAGTTAATGTACTATAATGCCAAACTGTTTGTTTACTAGTATATGTTCTATTAGTCAAGTGGCCAATGTTTTTTAAAAAAAAAAAAAAGATCACTGTTTCAGTGTGGTGCATTTTTGAAACTAGGTCAAACTAATTCACGCACGATTGATCATGGAGAATTAACTGCCATTGACTAAATTTTTAGGGATTTTTTTTTTGTGCCCATCCGCTCATTATCAAAGTAAACAGAGCACATCAGTATGCTTCCACAGATACTGCACTTGTAAGGTAAAGAGAGGTTCCACAACACAACTTATTTGTCTTGCAATTTATGGTAGAACATGCCGTTTTGACACTAGGTGGTGGTTTCCGTGTGAGGAAATCACTATTAAAATTCAGTGTTTCAGAATCGGAAACTGTAGCTCTTTGTTTTTATTTTCTAGTAAGTTTCGCTAGAAGCGAAAGCACTGTCAAATAGATGTTCTTTACATAAGTAAGCGTATGGAACCAACACACCATGTAGTGTGACTCATCTACAATTCATAGAGCTCACTGCATCACTGTCCAAAGATTAAATGTGTTATTGTATATGTTTGTAAATCTAGGCCAGACCACTTGAGCTGCCATGTGAAGCATGTGCATTCCTCAGAAAGACCGTTTAAATGTCAAGTAACGGTAAGAGTCACTATTGTCAGCTTCCATATTATCATCATCATTAGTATTATAATTGTTGTTTTTGTTTTACTCCACTGACCTTTGACCCTGTCTGCCTTGCGGCTGTAGGCCTGTACCTCTGCTTTCGCCACCAAAGACAGACTCCGTTCCCACATGATCAGGCATGAAGGCAAAGTCACCTGTAGCATCTGTGGGAAGATGCTCAGTGCGGCCTACATCACCAGCCATTTGAAGACTCATGGACAGACCAACTTTAACTCCTGTAACAAAGGTATGCCGCACTTCTCAGAGACGCATAACATCACAACAATAGCATGTGCACTTATTTGACAATTCCTGAACAACCTTTTTTGTCATAGACATTCAGTCATATCTTGTCTAAACTGCTAACCAAGATCTTATCTGTAAGGCTCATGCTTTATTATCTTCCTTAGTCTTAACAGCCTTTCGTTGATAATGTTGCTTAAAAACCTTTGCCTCATTTTTGCATCTCTTTACTTGGCAAGCAACTTTTGTGGGTCACAGATCTTCTGTTTTAGTCATGAAGTCAGTGTTAAGTGTCTCATATTAACGCCCATCAGCCCGTTCTAATTCTGGTTGTTACATTACTAGGTATACTGTTTTGGTACTGTCAAAATCTTTTGCTAAATGAGATAGCAGTTGGAACAATGAGGGTGTTGCCCAATAACCTTTTATCTCCTACCAGTGAATAACTATAATGAGTTGCTGCAGAGTAAAAGTTAAATACTCTCATCTTGTGTTTCTCCAGAGGGTAACGAAGTCTGCAACTCTGCCTCAGCTACACCTGTGACCGTTTCTGCCCCCATCACTACAGCAATGAACCGAGGCAACGCCAACAACAACAACCCTGTCACCATAGCTGCACAAATGAACATTAGCACCAACACAGTCAACATCACATCTCCGGTCAGCCTCCAGCACCCAGTGACCATCACTGGGCCTGTCAACATTGCCTCTGTCAACATCCCTGCCACAGCACCCATGAATATTGCCCACCCAGTCGCAATAACGACCCCCATGCCCATGAATATAGCCGGTCCGCTCAACATCGCCATGAGGCCTGTTGATAGCATGCCTTTTCTGTCCCAGGTCTTGCCTTCTTCCCCACCCTGGTAAAAAAAAGAAAAAAAGAAAAAAGAAAAAAGGAGAGAGCATTGAACTGGCCAGAAAGAAAGGGAAAATGAAGTGAAACAAGAGACTCCTGTCCTCATGATTTGCACCTCGAGCCCAGCTCTTTCTCCCCCTTGACCCCATTTACTTCATCAAATCCTGAAGTGAATATTTACATGAGTTGTGCGGCCGGTAGGAGCTCCTCAAGTCACAGCCTCGTCCCAGCTAATGTTAAGTGACTCACATGAGATGCAGGACGCTTGAGTAGAAATCAAGTAGGATTTATCTTGAAATCAGGACAGCCGTAAGACTTAGCGTAGTCAGTTAGAGTGAGGAAACTGTGATTTGTATCAAGACAAATGAGAGAAGAGGATTCCTCAAGCACATCCTTGAGGACTCTGTAGGAAAACACACCTGTGCTTTTGTAAAAGGGAGATGAGATATGGACTGAAGCAATAACTAAAAATTGCTGTTTTTGATGTTTTACAGATTCTCTCCCAACACCTCTGGGTGTTACTTTGTATGTTGTCTTTTTTTAACTATAGCCTGCTAATCACTATTTAATGTTAGAGTAAATGAGTCTAGCAAAAGGGACAGCAGCTTCCACTTGCATGGAAGAATATTTTTTCACATTGCATAGCTTTTCTTTTTCTTCTCAGATAGTAGATATGCTCTTGAGGTACAGTGACTAACTTGTACAGTTGACATAGTAATGTATTTTCATGTCAGCATTTTAATTTTTGCTTCTGTCATTCAAGTGGATGTCTCAACGCTGTCCTCTTGACTATGAAATATTTGTACTTTGTTTTCTATTGGAATGGAAACACAAAGGTTTTGTTTTTATTTACCTGTCTGTAATGTTCATTTTTTTCCATGAAGTCAGAATTGAACGAGTCTTGCACTGAAAGCATATCCTACATACAGGTGATCAGCAGTATTATCAAAGATCAAATTGAAGTCTTAAGTGTTTTGGTTAGTCAGCCTGCACTTGAGGGCCATCTAGTGGCTGAAAAAGGAAAGGCCTGGCCTTGTAGTGACGCTTTTTCAGGCTGTTACTGTCATTATAATGGTGACTAATTAGTTTTGTCTGACTCTTCTGTACACCTTTTTTTTTTTTTTTTTTTTTAATTGTTTATCTGTGA
Source organism: Istiophorus platypterus (assembly GCA_016859345.1). Lineage (NCBI taxonomy): Eukaryota > Metazoa > Chordata > Actinopteri > Istiophoriformes > Istiophoridae > Istiophorus > Istiophorus platypterus. Next base: position 7,893,352 of record CM029129.1, read on the forward strand.
TAGCCCCAAGATGATGCTAAGGTTCACTCAGGAAACACGTAAAAGCCCATTACTCATGAACTTGGTTCCTTTTTAAATCATTTGGCATTGTGGTGTTAAACGACTTGACTAGGCTTCCATCAGGGACAAGAAAGTCCAAGAATGATTTATTTTAAATACTGCCGTCCATTTAAATTATCATTTCCTGCACAATGGAGTACATGCTGTACCTTTTTTACATTTCCTTTAAAGTCTAGTTCAGTCTTCGGCTGCATAGTTATGTGGCTAAGATCTAAATGAGTCTCATAAAAATGCAAGTTTGTGTCCATTAAAATAATGGGACAAGATTGATGTTGCATGATCCCAAACACTAGCTGTTGAACATCAACTATTTTTAATGAATGCCATGTTATCTCAACAGTGTTTCAGCTCTTTGAGTTGATTCAGTTTTTGATGAAAAATGCAATATGCATGTTTGTCATTTTTCCCAAGTTTTGTTTTAAACAAAATATTAGTGTAGCTTTTTTTTGTTCTTATGCATTTAAGTAGATACACTATGATAGCCTGTTTGCCAAATTTGATATAATAATAATAACGTGATAAACAGAAAATTTCTTGTGGAATTGAACATCTCTTTATTTTTAAGGAAAAAAATTGGAAATTCCAGGACCCTTGTGAAAGCAGTTGAATGTATATCTTTGTATAAAACTATTTTAGTTCCAAGAATATGGTAGTTACAATAGATGTGAAAGATAAGATAACCTTTTTTATAAATCTTTTGTATTAGAACATTAACAATGGTAATTTTGTATATATGAGAGGCTAGGCTTTCTGATTAGCAGAAAGGTCAAACATTCCTACATTTTTTTTAAATGTATGTTTGTCAAATTATTACATAAACATGCGCAATGTTATGTGCCTTTTATTTGGGTTGTCTAAATAAAAGAAAATTATCAAATGTGTTCATGTATCAAGTACCTTTCAGTATTAAGACAACACAACCATTACAAATTTGAGAAGTTTATTGCTATTTAACAATAACAAGGGTTTGAGTTTTATACTTTTTTAAAAACCCAATCAGAAAACTCATATCACCAAATAAGCAGCTGACTTGAGAAAAAGAGGAATGCCAATTCAAAGCCTTTTTGAGTGTTGTACAATTTTAAATTTTGTAGCTTTCATATTGGTCTCAATCAAGTAGGTTTTTGTGACTAATATTTTCATATTCTGCCAACTACCAATTGGCAACTATTTAAAATAACTTAACTAAAAACCAGTTTCTAGTTTGAGTTACCTTCAGTTCAAGAACTGGTTTCCATTTATTTGACTACGATATGAAAATAAGCCTTTAGCAGAAACCTGTTTTAATATTTGCCAAAACTGTGCATCCATGACTGAGGATTTATAGTTTTAATTTTGGCATTTTCTTCATTAAAACTTTGCCATTAGTGACACAGATGTCATATTGTCCTTGAATGCACCAACAGTGCATTTTTTGAACTAGTTCAGGTTTGGTCGAATTGTCTTACTCCTAGTGAGGTTTTTCTTCAGTGAGGTGAATGAACATCAGCGTTTCTTTGAGTAATAGGAAATTGCACAGCTGCATGAACAATGAATTGAATGGCTAAGTTTTAGGTCATTTGTGGTTTTACAGAAATTCAAATGCTGTACATTTGAGCAAGCAGCTGTAGAGCTACAGCTACGGCAGCAGTTAACCAGTGGTAGTGACTGAAGTTAGCTAGCTGGTGAAGAAAGTCAAACATCAAGCAAACTAAAGCTCAAAAGTATTTTTGATAGAGACCTAAACAGAGCTAAAAGGAAGTGTGGATATTGGACTAACATTTACCAGATAGCTAGAAACACAATTTCTGCCAGTAGACTAAGTAACTGCTCAAGCGTAAGCCATAACGATTACATAAGGCTTTAATATGTCAGGGGTATGTGTCATTAAGATTGAATTAGAGTTCATCTGCTCTCTAGAAGCCAAAAATCTATTTAACATAGCATTAAAATGTGTTTTTTAACTGGGTGAGAAAATGTTAAGTTTATGGTTTTAAAAAAGTGCTTTTGGGCTAAAATATACTCCTACCATTAAAAGAGTTCAACAATTCAATGTAAATTAATTGCTTTATATTGAATTTTTATTCAACGTGTCTTTGTCAGTGAAATAGTTATGTACTTGAGTTCCCATTTGATGCTACTTTACATTTCTACTACCCAACATTTCAGAGAGAAATACTATACTTTTTATTCTGCTACTATCTGAAATCTGTTGTCACTACTTTCCAGATTAAGATTTTACATTGGAAAAATAGAAATTTATAAAACACAATACAATTCTAACAAAAGGTCAGAAGCAGTTCTGTGGCGTTTGCTGACCTTTTTCCTGTGTGAACCCTTTGAAAAACGATGATTAGATAATAATTAAAAAGATCAAATACTGTCAGAATAACATTTCAGTCATAGGCCATTTTTTTCTGCAGAATGAGGACTTGTGATATTTTACACAAAATTTACATGAATTAACTTGTACTTTTCCTTAGGTAAAAGATCTAACTCCTTCCATCCTTGGTGGCTGCGAGTGACCGATAGGCCTGCGAGCTGGTGCCTTGTGAAGGGGTTTAAGGTACCAGAGAATCTTGAGACAAGTCTTAATTCATTACCATTTAAACACATTTAGAAAGACATAAAGTTCAGTTCTGAAAGAGACAGAAAACCAGTGATATGAAGCTCACACAGAAAAAAATATGTAGACAGTGCATTCATAGATGTTTGTTGGCATGGCCAGACTGGGATAATAATTCAGGCCTAAGAACTAACGGCATCCCAAGCCTCACATTCAAATGAGACCAGCTGTTGCACTGTGCTCATGCTGGCTGTTCTTTTGAATAAGTTTGCCCATTCTTCTGTGATCTCACCGACTGAAGATTTTTTTTTTTTTTGCTTCTGACCTTTTATCAAACTGGTCTTTGTCAGCTCTGAACAAGCTCGTACATGAAAATCCCCCCTGAGGGCAGCTGGGTCTGAGATGGTGGGCCCGCCACATCTGGCACAAACAATCATACCACATTCAGAGTCACGTAGATCATGCATCTTTACCACTGTTTGGTAGTCAGCCATCAGCCAATGGTGGTCTGTTGAAGTATTTAAACTTCAGAGGGTCCATTTCATTGATTATTTTGTCTTAATAATAGATTATTTTGTTGCTGTTTCCAATCCAAATCAACTTATTTATAGAGTTACATAGAATCATGTGCCATAATCTCCCCTAATCTTTCTGTTTTTGCAATACAGAGTTGTCCAGCAGATGGTGGTGTCTATGCATAATTTGCTATTCCAGGCTATTTGTGACTTCTCTAGTTTTTTGGTCCCGAGTGACAGCAGAATGATTTAGATTTTCCTACAGTATGATATGTATGAGACTAGCCAATTAGCTTACTTAATGGCCAAGTTTGAATCTTATCCTGTCTGGATGATATTTAACCCATTTTACATTGATGGTGATGGTATACATAGACACATTGAGAACATTACCTGGTGGTGGACGTTTTAAATAAATAATCTAAATGTCTGGGGTAGAATAATTTACATTTAAATCAAAAGTGCAAAGACAAAAGTTTCTTTTAGAATTCAGCACAAAGTTTGGTAGTATTACATTTACTACTACTTTGTGTAATATCATTCTAAAGGTACTTACATTCCTAAACGTATCATTCACATGAGAATCTCCCGCAATGTCTACATTTGTTCTTTGCTTTAAAATATAACCCAATGTGGTCAAATGGTCACGGCTGCAGCACATATCTCCTGCTAGTAAAGAACTTAAGCCCACTAGTACCTTCTCCTCTGTGTCCCCCTATGCTGCCTTCAGCTCTGTTTTCCAGCTGTATGTAAGCCGTAAAAATAGTAAAGGTTGGAAGACTGCCCTGTACTTGAAAAGAAAAAAAAGAAAAAGAAAAACTCACTTGGCTACTCTGTGGGATGGAGAGTTCAGTTGGAGTTCAGAGGATGCCTGGCCTGTCTTACATCCTGCAAGACAGCGTAGTACAAGACCTGTACATCCTTTATTATTATGTAATGATATCAAAAAGGCAATGAACGTAATTCTAAAATAAAGGAATTCCAAAATTAGAGCTATGGAGCTCTCAGTGGCATCTTAGATTTTAAAAACTCTGTGAGTGGGCCTGTGTGTTCATATAGTGCTGGGGAACCAGCCTAACACCTTGAATAAAAATTCATTATCACTGAAAATGTGAATTGAATAATGACTATTTACTGCATTCGTCTAACTTTTATAAACGATCAAATGGACAAGGATTTAGGATTTAAGTGGATTTTTGATTTAAGACAAATGATAAAACAAATAACAGTGATTATACTACAAGAGTTATGGTCCTCTTTTAAATGATTAAATAAAAACACTAATTTTACTCCACACCAAAACACCAGTTGACGTTTAAAGCTGAATTTCTGCTCTAACCATGACCAAAGCTGACAAATCTGACAAACTCTCAACACATCTGCAAGTTTGCACAACACACAGTGGTTTTAGGAAGAAATTTGAGTGGCGTAGACTGTAGAAAACCAAAGGTCTGCATGGACCATAGCACGCTATCATGGGTGATGTAATGAAGTGGGATCTTGCTCAAACGACAGTGACTATTTTCGGCTCTTATTGCGTGTGGAAACTGGAAAAATATACTGACACATAATTTCCTAAAACCCATACTGTGTCTTTGGGTATGTAGAAAAATATATGTATAAATATTGATAATAAATAATGTGTAAAATTTATAAATAATGTTCTTTAAAAATGGCCCTAAACTTTGAAAAAATAAAAACAACTTAGCAATAAGTATGCCCTGCCCCAACACTGAATCAGCCAGTAGCACTCAGGGGGTTATATGTCTGGCTGCATTACAGCATCACATGTTAATGTTCATGTTTAAATCACTGACAATCCTAAAGTAGTTAAAAAGCATATAGTAACCATTGTAAGTTATCTGTAGAGGTCATATAAAATGCTTATGTGTAAATGAATTACATGTTTAGTTGCTTCAGCACACCTAATTGGCTTATTAACAAAAGTAAAAGGCATCTATTTATAAATGGATCCTTTAATTACAAAGACTGTAACTGGGGTATTCATAAACCTCTACATATTTATTCTTCATGGTAACTTTTTGACAAAACATTAGGCCCTGACCTGTTTACTCAAACCTGTAATTCGGCCATCAGCTGAGTGTTACTTTTCATTATATTTGTAAATTAACATATGTGTAGCCTATATGGTGGCATTTATATTTGCAATGCGCAATTTCGAATAAATGTGCAGTCTCAGTATGGCACAATGCATTCATATGCAAACCAAGTTCTACCGAATTGTTGTATTTATTCATATTATGTAATCACTAGATCTGCATCAAAAATGTGTATCTAAATAGTGCAATGAGCCAAGTCTGCTGTAATCAGTGTTGTGGTTTTCATGGACAGACTGTACAGCGAAGGCTGTGAGTCCTGATGACCCTGTTGGGGCTCAAACTCCCCAGACCTGAAAGGCTGGATGCTGGAAATCCCAGCCACCAAAGACGATGCAATCAGATTGTCCACATGTCTAATTTAATCTGAAGTCGTGAGCTCCATGTTAGGTGTGGTGTCTTGGCTGTCCAATAGTACAACGGTTTAAACGGCTTAAGTGACTGTCAGGCTGGTGAGGGATCATGCTATCCTCAGCTCTGTGAGCTGACGATTGCCTACCTGAACGCTGCTTGTGCAACTTTTTTTGGCATATATATATATATAGATAGATAGATAGATAGATAGATAGATAGATAGATATAGATATAGATATAGATATAGATATATATATATATATATATATATCTATCTATATATATATATATATCTATATATATATATATATATAGATAGATAGATATATATATCTATATATATATATATATATATATATATATATATCACATGAGATAAATATATGATGTTTGAGAATAGTTGCTTCTGCTGTTCTCACATTTCACCTTTTTGTGATCTGTCAGCTGAACTGCTAAGTAGTCACAGAGATATTCACACTGTAAAAGTCACTATGGTGCATTTAAGGAACTGAAGATAAAACAGACATATGGTATGAAAAAGGTTTTAAATTAACACTTATCTTAAGTGACAAGGTTTTATTATTAGCTGACATATTGTTGCTCTGTGTCTGGTAGTATTTTGCAACAATCAGTTTCCTGCAGTAGCTGCCATCATACTGAACAAAATGAAATAACGCTGATCTAGCCCCCCCCCCCCTTTTGGGATGTGGACAAAGTGCACTTTATGTGTTTGAAATATGATATTAAGGCCATCATTATGCAATTCCCCTCAATTTCACATTAGTTTGACTGAGTATGCTCTCTGAGAGGTGACCATACTGTATACAACCAATATTCATTTGTCTCTTTAAAGCCCTCCTTTTCCACTTATTTACTTGATTTTGAAAGCATGGAAGAGCTGAAACTGGCATGGTGTCCACCTGGCATGTCACCATCAAATCTGTGCTGTTAACAGGCTACAGCAGGACTGAATTTACAGCACTGAAACAACAACAAATAGATTCATGATTGAAACTTGGTTTTGCTGATATTCTGTTCAGTTGTTGTAATGTTAGATTCACCCACAATTCTATGTAATATCAATATCGGGCTTCATTGTAAAGTTATATTGTTAGTTTCTGCTGGATGGAGGTTTACTCGAGGGTACACCAAAACACCCTGAGTGAGGTTTCTAGTTCCTTTTACCAGCTTTTTCTCTTCTGCACTGCATTCCTATATTTTACCGTGCATGGGTATTATTTGCAATGGTGAATGTCTGGCCGGGGACAGTTACGGTATAGTTTGCCCTGCAATCATTGGAGAAGAGACAGATAGACAGATGGATAGGAAGAAACAAGGCTCCACGAAAAGTGACTCATGTACCATTGTATAATCAGGGTATATTAAAGGAAGGAACATCACACCCTCGTTGCAGCAATGAGCTATGTGTACTGTTGCTTAATGGTTGTGGAAACCTGCACACTCCTCCCACCCTCATACATATGATATGTGCTGTCCTGATATGAGGACAGACCATCTACTTTGGTCTTGAAATTGCTGTAACAAACCGTTATTTCTCCATTTTTTTTGCTGTTTGCTCTTTTGGTCTTTGGAGTGGAAATAAGTCAGTGAGTTGGAGGATTAAGTGATCATTTTTAATTTGACCACCTTATCGGTAGTGACTAAAGTAAACATGGACTTGGACTGACAGGATGGGAACAGAGCTGCGCCCTACACCACAGATTGTGCATTTGATAAAGAAACTAAAGAAAAGAACTGTTTATGAGATGAATATTAATTGGTGCTACATTAAGATAAAAATAAAACAATCCAAATTGTTATGTAGCTCACTCAGTTTTTTGTTTTTTTTGCTTCTCTTTGCTCAGCACAGAGTGCTGTGTACTCCAATGGTTTTGCTGGCAAAGTAAAAACTGATGATTATTCCAAAGCCACTCTGGTTTTGCCAGCTCTACAATACAACTGTGATGTGCCAGTAAAGGAAAAAGACTATTGTGGGGCCCAGCATTCCTCACACAACCCCTGTTATGAGGATCCTATTATATAAATTCATAGAACTTTTTTTTCTTAAATCTGCTTTGTTGTCACCAAATAGGCTTTTTTTTTTTCGGGACAGACATTTTGACATGTTACTGCAGAGAAGAGCACAGAACTAATACATTAATAATGACTCTGTTCCATTTAAGCATCCAAGTAAATCACACCAGTGAACAATCATGCACAGTCAACCTTTTTCACTTCACACATTTTACCTAATCATGGTAGTAGAAGCACAAGTGTAACTAATAACATTACAGATGGCTCCATTGTATTCAGGTGTCCCCTTAAAGCCATGACAATGCGAAGGTGAGTTAACGGGCACAAAGACCCCGCAGGACCCCGAAATAAAAGCAGTAAGATGGGATTGATTCCACCACTACTAATTTTATTATTTATACCCGTGCTTGTCCTCTTATCACCTGTCAAAATCTTGCATGAAAAAGGCCCATGACCGGAACAGCTAAATGGAATGCAGCTATTATTGATGTCTTTTTATCACACCTGTGCCTTTTTCTGTTATTGCTTTGTAGATGGTGGAGTGGTTTTCCTGAAAAACACACGCACGCACGCACACACACACACACACACACACACACACACACACACACACACACACATATCATTTTTATTAAGTTACTGCATTAATTATAAAGCCAACGGACTGATTTTTTTTTTCATTGTCCAAAGCAAGTGCCTTTACTTTGGCGTGAGCACGCGCAGGAGCGGGTGGTGGTGGGGGGGAGGTTAAGGAAACGTAGCGTGGACCGTGCTCTCTGCAACGCACATGACTTCATTTCCCAGATCGCACCGCGCCCCATGATGTTCCCACCAGCTGACAGACGGTGAGAGCCTCTGCCGGAGCCGTCGGTGGAGTATCCACTCGTCGGTAGCCTTGAACGGACCGAAAAATACAAGTCGAGCCATCGGCCAGAGCGGAGCGCTTCGCCGCCCCGGTGGCTGCCGTCGAGCGTATTTTCCTCTTGTTCAAAACGAAAAAAAAAAAAAAACCCATCGGTTTTCATTGCGAGCTGCTTCGGTGCCAGCTAACTTCCACGATAGGTGGCTGCGTCGCCGGACGGCTGCATATGTTTTATCCGAGCCTAACAGTTCGACCCCAGCCCTTTCCAGCCGCGGCCCGATGCTGAGGAATGGATAGTTTGTCCGTCAGAGGTGGGAAGATGGTCGAGAGCGATGAGCAGCCGGAGAGGGAGAGGGAGAGCGGCGGTGGCGCAGCGATGGCCGCGCTTCATCAGTGCGAACTCATCCAGAACATGATTGATATCTCCATCTCCAGTTTACAGGGGCTACGGACCAAATGCGCCGCGTCCAACGACCTCACGCAGCAGGAGATACGCACTCTCGAGGTAATGAGCTTTTCGGATGTGTCGGTCAGAGCCTCGTCCCGCGACCGAGAAGCAGCCCAGTCAAACTGCGGAGTCATGAAGCTCCCGACGCTGCGTCCGCCCCGCGCAGAGCCGAGCGGTGGCTGCGGGCGCCGGGCGCCGGCGAGCCGCGGCACCGCCGCGGCACCACCGCGGCTCCCCGCGGGGTCGACGCATCGAGGTGGAGGCGGCTCACAGATAAAGTCCGGGGTAGCCTCGCACGGTGCGCTCCATTGTCTCCCCGCGGTCTCCCCCGAACGGCCGAGGTATTAGTGATGCCCGACCCTGTTATTTGCGTGACCTCCTTCTCTAGGTGGAGATGTTTTGTCAAGGGGCCTCTCGGATAGTTCACGGCGGAGCAGCGGCCGCGCTGTGCGGCTGAATGCAGCCCCGGTCCTAATGGCACTCGCACCGAATAACCCGACACTCCTGTTATTTACGTTGCCGTGTTTCTGTTCCCTGCACACGATTTTGCGTCCAGGCCCGCAAAGACGAACGCAAAACGAAATGTACGACGTGCACCTCGTGTCTTCGCCCGTTTCCTCGGCCGTCAGCGGGCAGGGCTGATGTACGCGCTGCTTTTCCCTGCATCTGGATGCAGATTCAGAGCCGGTCGTGTTGGGATGACTTGACATTGCTTTGCGCAAGAGCCATGCCTTTTGTAGGGCCTCAGCATACACTATAGTAGACGGTGCAATAGAGAAGTCATACCAGGTAGCACGCAGGCATCAACAGAGGGTGTACACGTTCTCCTCCGTTTCAAGCCTTTCAGCCATTACCTTGCATATTTAAAATAAATAATAATGCTCTTATAAAATCCAGATGCAGATTTAGAAAAATGCTCTACTCAACACGGGGCTTCAAATAGGACCTATTATGTAAAGTGGGCCTGTTAATGTCTTTTGAATCATAATTCACATTCCTACCATGTGAATTCTCTAGTAATATGATATAGTACTTTTCATAAGGGTCAGTTTAGCTCAGGCCTGCATGTTTCCACCCATGGGATGTTTACAGTCTCATACTGTTTTTGTAATATTCTTAGCTGCGAGAAGACTGAAGGAATCTTGTCATGGAAAGTACTGCTTCATGTTGTTAGTAACAATGCAATGGAGGGGACAACAGGCCCAGCTTCTGCCGAAGAGGGTTTTTGTGTGTGTGTGGGGGGGGGGGGTGAAAAAGCTGATACAGTACATTTTGGTGAGACATGGAGTTGTGAAAATCACTGGTAGAAAAGCACTGGCTGGCAGGTAGATGATTGTGTCTTTGCAACAGGCTCCAGACATACTGACATTTTAGAGACAATGGAAAATGGGTTTTCTGGCTCATGGTTTATTTAAGCATTATACCTTTGGATAAAAGGAATATTCAATCCTGATTGGCTAGAGGCTATCAATTATCCATGTCTGTTTTATTTCTGTATAACCAAACACCCCCAATGTACAATTGTGCTGTTGCCCCTAAAAACTAATGTTCCAGAAAGCTCTGAGCATTTAGTTTCAGCCACGTAGCAATGCAATAGCCTGGCTAAACTGGTTCACAAATGACCTTCAAAATGGGTCCAGAATCCCGGCTGATGAAGAAAGTGGCCCTTTTTAAAACAACATTATTTAGTTGCAAAGTTACAGTCTATCTGTGTTTTTGTTACTGGCGGACTGTTTGCAAGACAGTATTGTTTTTGTGATTTATGTATCAGCGTCTGCCAGAACAAGGTAGAGCTGACAAAGCATATGTGTTTTTTTGTTTTTTGTTTTGTTTTTTTTTGTTTGTTTTTTTGGTGCAGCTTTTTATCCAGTTAGATAGTATGAATATCTACAAATAATTTGGTAGCTCCCTTGCTGTTTGGAAGGCATCAGGTGCAAGTTGGCAAGCTACCGTATGAGAGCACATTTTCACAGGCCCAAGAAAAGAAGCCTGGTATTATATGAAAAATTCAATGTATCAACTGAAATAGAAACCAGACCAGATCAGTTTGCATGTTTGTAGTTGTGAATTTGAGCCCCCCCCGTCCCCCGTCCCCCGTCCCCCGTCCCCCGTCCTCTGCTTTTGTACAGTGAGTGACAATGAAGCTCATTTGCTGAACTTAGCATTTTGTCACTTCTTCGTTTCCTAAAGCCAAATGATAGCTCATTGAATACCGGCCTTAACGGGTTAAAGCATGTGTGATTTGAACATAGTCTGCTTGAATAGTTTTTACAAATAAATTCAGGGCAAAGTCGGTGGCATGCCCTCCTCTACATGCTTTAACTCCCTTTTTATTTGTTGTCATGCATAGCTCGTCACTGTGTGGAACAGGACGTGATCTGGCAGAGTACTTCCTGAGGTGTGCTGTCTTGTAGACGCATTTTGAATCGGCATTGTTCTACATGACAATGAACAGGCCGTGTGCGGTCACACATGTTTCTTGAAGGCCATGAAATCTACCCTTAGGTCTCTTTCCTGTGGTTATGAGGCCGTTGTCAGGGGCTATCCCTGAAAGTCAGAAGTGCAAACAGTGGTTCTGGTTACCTCAAGTTAGCTTTTTGCTGGCTTGTGGTTTAGCAAGATACAGTATCCTTACCTACTATGCCTTGAAAACGTAAAGAACTGTAACTTTTGTTTTCTACTCGCACAAATCTACTTCCAGCTTCTGTAGTGGAGACCCCCTGTTATAGTGATGATATCCTCTATCGCTGCTGACTTGCTTTTTAGTGGCTACGTTGGACACAGACACCGTAGATACTTTTCCAGTTACAGCAAAGCGAAATTACTTTACTTTTGCCTCCATGGTCAAACTATTTTTTGTAGGATTTTCTTAGGTCAGAGCTCAAGTCAAAAGTTTTGAAACTGATATTATGATGTTTCTCTCAACTTCTGTCAGCAGAGGTTAAGCATGATTTTTTGTGCTTTTTGATCCCTTATCAGTTTCAGTTGCTTTTTGTGATGCAATGATAATATCACTGTTTGTTATTTTAATGGTATCTCTACTCAGTTGAGCGATTGTATCCAATCTGACTGTACATCACCATACCCTTATTGCAGCTGTCCACTTTAGATCTTTTTATTTTTTTCTTTTTTATTTTAATTTGGACTTTTGACATATTTTACTGTTACTTACTTTATACTGTTTTCATGTCATATTATTCTTAATCATTTTCTCCATTTTATAATTCTTGTATGCCATAGTTACAGGGTAAGTACAGAATGTACAATCCTTCCTCTTGCTCTTCATTCATTTGGAAATTGCTCACTGATCACACCAAGTAGATTCTTGCTTTCAAAATAATATTATGTCATTTAACCAAGGGAGGCCAGTCATTTAAATAGGGGATATAAAAAAACGATGAAGAAAATGGTCTTTAAAATGAGACAAGAAATGTGCCAGTAGACATATACATTTTTTCCTCCCTTTTAGAAACTCAAATGGCATTTTAAACTGAAGTTTTAGAAATATGGTAGAGTGCCAGCTTCACAGTTACGTATCTGCCCTTGACCTGTGGGCACCCTGACAGGGGACGAGAGAAAAGAGAGTAAACATTTATTAAGAATGGATAGCACCAATGTATTTGTCAAGCATTTAACTTATATTCAACCTCCACATCATAGCTCTCCTTACCAGTTGTCCCAGATTAGCATGCCACCAGTTAAATTAGTACAAAGGATTTTTATTTTAGATCAGCTGCTGATTATTGATCAGGCTCTTTATAACAGTCAAATACAGAGTCAAATATTCATCATCGACATAGCTAAAAGAACTGGTCAACACGTCTTTTAACAATCGTTCAAGTGGAGCTGAAAGGGCATAGGGGGCTGTGTTGATCAGCAGTCTTACTTCCTATGCTACTTACTGGCACACTGTTCTGAAACCACATCTTGTCATAAGTGTGCACTTTCACTTCTTGGTTTAGCCCTCCTTTTGATTTCACATGCCTCATATATATATTTATATATATATATATTTAAAGTCAGCAGATTAGGAAGTTAATCATAGATTTTGGCTGACTGTAGATCCTATTACCAATATAATTCCGAAATCCACCAATATGTCAGGTGCTTTGTTTCAGACATGCACCAGACATCCCTGATTCCTGACCAGTGATGTGAAGAGCGTGGAGCTGCCCTAAGGGACTATCATGGGCTTGAAATTCTAGAAAGCACGCTGGCCCGCGACTGCCACGTCAGTGCCCAGGTGATGCCATGTAAATCAAAATGACATGAGAGATGTCATCATGACTAAAGCTGTAGGCCACTTTAATTCATGTGACAAATTTGAGCGAACCGCGTGAGGTCAAAGCAGTTGTCACTCGTGGTGCGAACGGGTATCACTCCCATATTGCACTGGAGGGCTATCAGGAGAGGCTTGAACTCACTTCATACTTCCATTGAGAGAGCGTTATTATTCCACTTGAACTGTCTGTTTTTTCAGCCTTGCCAGTGAGAGGATAATGATGCTGGCCTCTCAAATGGAGTGCTAACTGGTACTTCTCTTTTCACATGTTAAGCCCACTCAGCCTGGTCTCTGCTGCCTCTCATGCTGCCTCTGTGTTACCTTTATTGTAGCTGTTTATGTATTCCTCACTTTTGCTTTATCATGCCTACTTACACTGTCTTAGTTTGTGTATTTTAAAACCAGATACAAATCAGTTTACATGATCCAGACACTTGGAAACATTAACACAAAAGTGTTAAATGTTGCTAGTTATTTACCCATGCTATAAGTGTTTATTTAAAAGTAATTCACCGTCTTCTCTTTTTAATCAATGCTTTCTGTAATGTTCAGCAAACAGAATAGCGTCACTCTGTTTTGTCTCCTCATGGTGTTGGAGAGAGTTTGTTGTGTGCTCGTGGTGCGAGCTGTTGTGGCTGCATCTATATTTAGAGATCTTTCTTCCTACGCGTTTTCAGGGTTGGTTGTTAAATAAGAAAATCAAATGACGCGCAAGGAGCCTGTGCAAGAGGGGAGAGCAGGGAGGAAAGGGGAGGGGAGAATCAAAGCCAATCCGCTGAGCTGCTCCTGATGACATGACAACCGCTCTGTCTGTGTGTGTGTGTGTGTGTGTGTGTGTGTGTGTGTGTCTGTCTGTCTGTCTGTCTGTCTGTCTGTCTGTCTGTCTGTCGGGGGCCTAGGAAAAGACAATGGAGAATGTCCCTCACATGAGTATGGAGGAAACACAACTCTAGCAACTGTAGGCAAGCTGACCCTGTCTCTGTTTCCTTTTTCATTTCTTACAGTACGGGGGAGGGCAGTCAGTAAGAATGGACTGCATGATGTAGAAATCAGGATGGTTGAACAGTGTAGGCAGGCCTTGATCTATTTTTGATGATTTGCATTACATCCTGTAATTTTGAGGTCTACTGTACTTCTTTTGTAGTAAGTGGGTGTGGGGGTGAGGTTTTCACACATTAACTCCAAATCATGAGGAAGTCAGCAAAGTGTGTCTGGTTTACATGGTTAAAATTACAGTATGTTGCAACTACAAATAAGTATGTAACATACTATAATTATGTGGAGTATGTCCTTTACCTTTAGCACCCTTAATTTTTAACTATTATTTTTTTTATTCATTTTGCATCTACTCATCTTCTATCATAAGTACCATTAAAAATGATACTTATAGATCTATCTTTAGATATTTAAAATGGCCCCATTGGCCACATCTTCTCCTGTTATATACCATCTCCTGCCACAGTGGAAGCTTGAAGATGGGTCTGTCTGACTGTGTGTATGTTGTCAAGGCCTGAACAGACCACTAACCTTGCACAACCTTAGCGCTTAGCACATAGCTGCCCCTCCCTCTCTCTACCGGCCCAGTGCAGGGGTCAACTCACACTGGTGATAACAATGATGGAGGAGGGGCAGCAGGCCATTGTCTTTGACTGTCAGCCATATATATCCACCCCACCACCCCAAAAGGTCCATTTGACCTGACATCTGCATAACTAGGACATGGCTTGTTTCATTGTGTTTTTGTCTTTTGACACTGTCATCATTTTTTATGTGTAGATTAAAATGTGCAATAGCCCTAAAACATCAGCCTACTCACCATGGTTTGCTTGTGTGATCCTTTATTAAATGTGTCCTTGAAAGCAATATTAAAATTTTGCATTAAATTTGCATTATCTACCAGCGGTTGCAACCGTCACATTTCATGTTGACTGTGACACTGACTGTAGCCACCACATACAAAGACAGAAGAGCCTGCAGGCTGCAACCACAAAAAAACAAGGTTTTGGGTCACTTTTCTGATATTGATGTTTAAAAAAAAGGTCCATGAAATATATTCAAGAATATCTAGGTTTTGCTTTGATGTTAAATTTTGAATGTATGCATTTTGTTTGATCCCAAAAGAAGTTATATTTTTTAAGTTTTCTAGTATGACTGGTTAAGGAAGGCTCTTTTTCATTGAGGAAGTTCCGATAACAAGAATAATAATTCTTAGTAGAAGGCCGTGTGCTCGAATGAACCGGCCCTCCTGAACAAATATCACTTTCTGGGGTAGAGCATTGTCACTCAGCTCTCAGACCGGCCTTGCTGTCCTTGGCAGGTGCACCAAAGTGGCTGTGTCAGCAAGAGCCTTGACAAAAACAATTGGAGCTGTGGGTTCTACTCCCCGAGTCTGCTGCGTCAGGCAGGCTGCTGCTGGGACTCCTCTTCTCTCTCTGGTGGCCGATACACCGGCTGTCACTCATCCCCTTGCAGCATTAGGCCGTTGCCATGGTGTTGTTTAGCTCTGCTGGGGAAGGGGGGGGGGGGCTCTGATGCCATTTCTCCTCCCCCTCCTCCCACCTCCAGGCCACATATCAAACACCGCTTTCTCCATTCTCCACTCTGCACCAAATTAATATTCAAGGGACCTGTCATTATCTCTCAGTTTGTTGACGTGCCCGACTGTGGTCCCAGTACAAATACGCACATTACTGATATCAGCGAAGGATTTAGGGACCTGTGTGCTTGTGTAATCCTGTCCACCTTACGTATTTAGGATGATAATAGGTTAAAGTGAATGCTCTTTGTGCGAGCGGAGATAAAAATGTTGGCCATGTTTTGCAGCTACAATAGTTATTGTCCCGACACATGATGGCATTTGTATGTTGAGATGAGGTCTGTGTTTCACATGTATGGGAAAATCCAGCTGAAATGTTGCTGACGACTCAGAAGAGGGGTTGCTAGGTAACCTGACGTCACAGGACTGCACAAGTGTATAGGGAGGTAAAGCAGGAGGTTAGCTCATTAGCCACGCCGAGTACAGGGCTTTTATAGCCGGCCATGCTGGTCCAAATCTCACTAGAATACACTATATTCAGGGAGGTGTTGGGAGCACAGTGAATGTTCTGTGAAGCTCCGTAAGCCCGAATTTTGATTTCGCAATTTATGTGAGACTCATCGAGGCCTCACATTGTTTAGTCTCCCATCTTGCTGGGCATACATGCTCGTCTACCACTATGTTTGCATGTGTGCTCATGGATACATACGCTCCCAGCAGAAATGTGTATAAATGAGAAGGTCGGAGGGGGGAGCAAGCTGCCTATCTCTGCCTTCCTCCCATAGAAGGAACTGCTCTTACAAGCCTGCCTCAAAGGTCAAATGCTTTCAGCTAAAGGGAGGTTCAAACTCTCAGAACTCTGCCAGTACACCAGATAAACATACAGGTTAAATGTATGACTGTTTTTTTTGCTTTTGGAAAATGCTGTTTAGGCATTGACATGTAAGGTCTGATAGTTTACATTTATGCATTACGCACCGTACCTATGGGATTTTTTTTGTTTTGTATTTATCTCTATCTGCTGGGCCAAACTCTTTAGTCCCTGCAGGTAAATTTTGAAAAACTTTTTATTATTTTACAGTTAGTAATGCAGGCTCTTTTATTATTTTATAATGCTCTCAGTGCAACCGATCATTGACAAGTAATTACAGAGCAGAATAGAAGCCGTCAGAGCAGACACAGAAAGTATTAACCTCCTTCCCATCGTCTTTCTCTCTCTTTCATTGCTCTGGCCTGCAGTCGAGAGGCTTTTGTTAGCTTCCGCGAAGCAGCCTTTTCACATCCCAAGGCCATCCCTTTCTGCGACTGTGGTTGCGCGATTTTCTGTGCGGTTGGAGGGTAGATTTGTCATGGAGAAAGTTGAATGAGCAGAGAAAGACACACGCTTCCTCATAGTTGCCTGGGCACTCGAGAGGTGCGCGGTGGGTCGAGAGCTAGTTAGTGTTGCGTGGCCCATCTGAGGGGCTGCCTACTGTAATGGACTCTTACAGATAGACCATGTGATAAGGAGACACATTGTAGTGCTGTGCTGAGCCGCACAACACGGGCCAATGCAAACCAATACCATTGTGTTCATTGTAATACTTACTCACAGGACCACTGCACTTGACGTTGGCTTGGAACGCACTGGTGTAAGGTCTCACAGCTTTAAAAGTCATATGTGGAGACTGAGTGTTTTAAGACGAAAAGTAAAAGAATCCAGTGTAATCAAGTACATATGCAGGGTAAAGCCATTGGTGACAAATCTAGCTTTGAGAACTTTGATGTAACTAAGCTGCTTCCTTGTTCCTTGTGCCAGCACCACAGATGCTCTCGTTAAATGCCCAGCTCATTGTTCCTCTGTATAATAACAGCTGTTTATATCTAATTAACTGTCTGGTGCACTTGGGGCACTGGGAAACTGTGTTAAACAAACACTGGAATCTGTACTGCAGGCTACATTGAGTTAAGAATGGAAAAACAATCGCTTGCATCAGGTTAGCCTTTACTGTATTGAAAAGGCATGTGTTGATGGAAAATAATAAAGTGGTATGATTCAGACTAGATGAGCATAATGCGTGACTGGTGGTCACTTTTGTTCAAGCAATGATCACCAGAGAAAATGTACAATAAAATTACAAATGGCTTTGCAGTAATAATAAGATATATATATTACATAAATTTTTTTGTCCTCTCACTATAGCCAGTTTCAAACAACCATTTCTACCACCAACAAAGAGGTGGGACAGATACCTTCCTCAGCGAGAGCCTTCTCCTTGGCTCTAGCTCCTAGCGCTCCATGAGTGTCCCTAGTAACCTGCCCCTCCCATCTCGCTGTGTTCTCTATTGCTCCCTGCAGGTGAAGCTGATGAAATACATCTGTAAACAGCTGCAGTGCAAGCAGAAAGTGCCAGAGACGGAGAGGCCCGAGGCCCTGAACAGCTACCCACACCTACGAGATTGGCTCCGCACCATCAACCTGCGACCGGAGCTCATCAAGGTAGGTCATGTTTTGTTGTGTGAGTGTCAGCGTCTCTCGCCCTCTGCGGCCTGGATGACTGTGTTTCTGTCACTTTTATCTGTATTCAGCGTGTGTACTCAGTCCTCGCTCACATGTTCATGAGGAATATTTGACCAGTGACCATCAAAACGCCTTCCTGAAAGAGAAGCTCAGTAATTTTTATGCTCATGACATTTAAGTGACAGACAGCGGCAACATATCCAAACAAGCCTTTTTTCCCATAGTTGTATTTGCTGGCGATACACAAAATGTGTTTCAAAAGACTGATATGGCAAGAAAATTGACTGCTCACTATCACTCAGACAAGATATTCTGTACTTGTCTTCCTTCAAACAAACCCTCAGGTTGTCAAAAAATCTAGTTCCCAGCCTGCTGCCATTTATATCTTTATGCCATGCTAGTGAGACTGGAGAGCGCCATTCATACAAGTGTGTGAGGAATTTCTCCATTCAAAATGTTTGAAGTCTCATACATTTAAGAGAGGTTTTTCCCAGATTATTTTTGTCTTTACTGGAGGGAAATATTTCTTGATAATTTTATGTGCACCACAAATATTTCAAGTTTTTTTTATGATTCTTGTTTTTCATTTCATTTCAGTCAGTGGTTTTTATTTATCTTGCTCTGACTTACGAGACAGCAGTTTTTCAATCCATTCTCCAAAGTTTTTCGTACGTTACTTCAGATGTGCTCATTCCTCTGCATAAGAGGCATCAGAGTTACGGTTGAGGTGCTGTTTAATGCTTGTCTTCCTTACATAGGCACCCTGCAACTAGCTGCTTATATACACCTGACAAAAATGCATCAAATCCATTAATTTCCTTATTTTGCAAGTTAAATTTAACCTTCCTTCCACCACGTGATTTTTTTGTCATACATTGCTGTAATTTTCTCTCCTTCCACTGGCTCTCCTTCCTGTACTGCTTTAAATTTGTTTTCCCCCTCAGCTACTGTATGTTTGTAACGACCTTGTCTTTCTGTCTTTGTTTTGAGACCCAACTCTGATCTGCTATTATTAAATGTTTCTGTGCTTGTTATTCTTACTTCGTCTGAATCTTGTGCGTGCTTTTCATTTTGTTTCACAGGATTGTTGCATATCTGATTACTTGTCTTCTTTTTAGTCATATCTTTCATGCTCACTGTGTTGTTTGCCTTTCGGTTTCAAATTCACCACCTTATCTTCAAAGAATTGAGATGTGCACTAGAAAATAAGGGTTTTCGATAGCATAGTAAAAGCGCTTTTTTTGTATATCTTGTATATAGAAATGGGGATTTCCCAAAAGATGTAGAGCAGTCATGGTATATTGATGACCCATTTAAACTGTATTAGATTGAGACTTTTACAATGCATGACCTCACTCTATATTACAAGTCCTGGATTACATAGTGGATGGTCCAAAAATATTACAGCGATTGCAGTTAGTATTGTTTTTTTTTGTTGTTGTTTTTTTAAATATGTGAATACACCCTCTCTGCTCATACCCAGCAACTGAGAGTGAGGTATTGCAAAATGTTATACAAGCATGTGGATGCGCATGTGTGTCTTTCTGTGAACAAATTCACTTTGTCTGTGGCTCTAATAAGA
This sequence comes from Istiophorus platypterus, assembly GCA_016859345.1. Lineage (NCBI taxonomy): Eukaryota > Metazoa > Chordata > Actinopteri > Istiophoriformes > Istiophoridae > Istiophorus > Istiophorus platypterus. Next base: position 7,913,187 of record CM029129.1, read on the forward strand.
AGCAATATCTCAATTAACACAGGGTTGTTTATGAGAAAAAGGTTGCCTGAGCATTTCTGAGCCAGGATGATGTCTAACCAGTAAATTAAATTGTGAAGCTTCATGAAAAATGTGGTTTAATTGTGCTTTTTCCCATGAATTCACTATGCAGTTTGTATAGTAACATTTAGAGGTCTATTTCAGTATCAGTGCTTAGTTAAAATGCAGTATGTCCACATGAGTATTCAAGTATTCCATCAGTAAGGCACCCATATTAACCAAAACCCACTTGATGTAATATGTAGATTCAATGTGATATTAATTGCTTTGTGCATGTGCATAATAATTCTGACCAGTAATACTCTATCAACGAGACCTCAGTGTAGTAATCATGTACACAAGCTACTGTATGTTGTTCATGGTGCTAAAATTGTGATGTTATTATGGTTGAGGGGGGCGGGGGGGGCAGGGGGCCCACAGCCACTCTTGAATATCTCATCACTCACCCTTATGATTGTGTATCTTCATGTGTGCTTGCTTTTGCTTACAGCATACGCATGAGTGTGGGAGCTTGCCCTAGTTTTCTCATCAGTGTTTGCCCTCTCAGAGCAAGGGTTTAACCTGGCTGATAAGCAATTGCGTACTTTCCGTGCCAAAAAATATCCTAACTTCACAGTTCAATCACTCGACTGTCTCCTGTTTTCCTCTCCGATCCATGAATTGCTGTTGCTGATGTCGTCTTTCCTACTGTCCCATTATTTAAAAAATAATAATAATAATAATGATGTTAATTGTATATACCTCTGGTTTGTAGTCCTCCATCCATACAGCCTCAGACTTCTACTGCCTGCTGCTTTTCAGCTACTCTACAAAAGCTCATAAAAGACTGATAAGAAGAGGAAATGAGAGGAAACATGGAAAGGCCTACATACTTTATTACAAAAGAGGCTTTATGATATGGAACTAGGTTAATGGTTATAAGATTGTGAGCCAAAATCAAGGTCTTTGCTTGATGGCCAGTCTCCCATTTAACAAAATAGTGGATGGACAATGTAAAGTCAAAGTTGGGCTTTTGATATAGGTTCCCTTTACTAATGTGAAAAGTAAGTACGCCAGGATAACATCATAATCAAATCTGTCACAAGAGTGAACTACAAATTAAAATTATAGATTATTAACTTGCTTAACAGAGGAATACATTCACAGTTATACTAATTCAGTACCCTTTTGCACTCTCTCAGTAATGATAGAATATGTGATAGAATATTTAGATTCACGTTATAATGTCTAGTTTGAAAAGCTAACTATAAACATTAACTGAAACTTTTTTCTTTTTTAAATTTTATTTTTATATATTTTTATAGTAACACACACACACACACACACACACACACACACACACACACACACACACACACACAAACATTTCCAGTATGATTGCAAAGCAAATTATTTTGCAGTGTCCTCAGTCCCAGGAGCTATGTGCATAGGCCTATGTCCTCATGAAAATGTGTACATCTTACTTTTTAAAAATTTAGATTTTCATGTAAAATGGGGAAACTATTTTTTTCTGTATTCTTAAGCATTGTATTCATATGATTTTAATTAGTAGCCTGTTAATGCTATCTAGTCTGCTTTATCAACGGAGTATTCTACATGGTGTTGAGACATGTATATCCACTTTTTAATTTTATCCACTTTCAGCGCTCAGTGATCATTTAATTCAAGACTGAAATTTACTCCATCCATTGTGCAGATGTGTTTTTTAGAGCCCCCCCTGTGAATCTAAATGTACATAGGCAACACTCAGACAATAGAATAAAAAATAATAAATGGACCCTGATTAAATCCTGGTTCAAGCTTGATTTTGAGAATCTCGTGGGTTTTGACCACTGCACATTTCCTAAGGACTTAAGTTCTGTCTTAAGTTTTACATCTACTGATACAGGCATAAAACCACAGGGCTGGCTTGACACACATCTTGTTTCTGAATGTTTACCAAATAATGACACTCGGCCTGACCATTATTTATACGCTGTAACTGATTTCTCCACACCTGCTGTTTTGTTTTTCTTGTTGTAGAACTTCCCGGTGTTATCTCGTGTATATTTCTTGTGTTTTTGGACATTCTTAAACAGTTACTGAGTGCTCACCATCTCTTTTTCTTTGATTTGCTGCTCTGCAGGCAGTGGAAGCAAAGTTGCCCCTGGATGCCTTACTGCAGATGACAAGCGCTCAGGTGAGGGATACAATGCGAAGACTAGGGTCCACTTCAGAAGAATGTGCCAGACTCAGTGCTGCCCTCTCCTGTCTCAAGAGTGCCACTGAATCAGGTATGTGTGTTTGCTCCATGGGAGCCTCTCTGATGACAGGCATCATGTTATATTCTCTTTGGGTCTTCTACTAGTGTTTTTTTGTCTATGTTTCCTTCTGTCCAGGAGGTGAACTAAAGGAAGATGGGGGTCAGTGGCTGTCTGAGCCCACTAGGAGGGACAGCGGTTCTCTACTGACTACAGACCAGCTATCCAGCCTGGGGACTCCACTCCGCCCTCACAGTCCCTCACCTCTAGCCCGCCCGTCTGCCATCCAGTCCACCCCATCTACACCCAGTGCTACCCTCCCTCATCCCCGCTCAGGCTCAGTGTCTGCGGCACCCACACCTGAGGCGCTGGCATCCCACATACACAGTGAAAGCCCCCTAACAGACCCATTCCCCATGTCCTTAGCTCGTGCAGCTCGGCTTCACGGACACACCTGCACCCCGCCCATAACTCCACCGTCAAAGAGGCGTCACCGTCTGAAGCCGCCCTGCACTCCTCCGCCTCCCTCCCGCAAAGTGCTGCATCTACTTCCCAACATCACCCTGACGCGCAGCAAAAGCCACGAGTCCCAGCTGGGCAACCGCATTGAAGACCCTCTCACCAACAAGTAGGTGCTCAGATCAAACTGTTTGGACGAACACGCTGTTAAAAAAGTATGTATGTATTTATCAACTAAACTAACAAACATTACCAAATTTAAAAAAAAAATTTCTATTTCAATCATATGAAATCTTTTGTTTCTTTATTGACAGATGACTTAATACACGACATAATCAGAGCTGTGTACATGTATGCAAATTTTATCCACTTTTATTCTGGCTATGAGACAAAGAGGGATCATATTCATAAATAAAAGGCCAATCTGTCCTTGAATACTGTGAGAATTAACATTTAACTCATGAAGGCAGCACATTTTGTTGAAAAATCTGCAAATAGCAGTAGAGGGTGCCGTGTCCCAATTAAATAAGCATGATCATGGCAGTATTACAGTAAATGGGTTATTGTCACAGCCTCATTTTTCCCATCACCTTCTACGTTATAAAAATCTTAACAATAAATCGCTGATGCAGTTTTTCCGAAAGCCTCTGTCCAGTGTCTCATTCTCGCCTCGGTGGTACATAGTGCCAGGACAGGAGCAGAGCTTCGCCTAGATTCACACTCACATTAGCTCTTCCTCTATCACATCCTTTCACATCCTGCCTGTTGCTCCTTTGCTCTCACTGTATGAGTGGAGCTAATCCCCACATAGATTCCCAGAGATTATGAGTCATGTCAAAACAGGAAGTATTTCCTAGGACTAATGCTCAGGGGGTGGCAAGACAAACACAATCTCTCTCTCCCTCCTTTTTCTCGCTCTCTCTCTCTTTTGTGATAGGATGCACACACACAAACAAGCCACATGTTTATCCTTAATATCCTGTCTGTTTACGGAAAGCTTTAATGGGAAAAAAAAAACTGACAAAAGCAAATGTAAATACGCCTGACATAGATTCAGTGCTTCTAATGCACACCCAGACAATCCTGCTAGTTTATCCAGGGCAGAGGTCTGATAGCTGATTGAACAGAGCTCCAGATATAATTAGACAAATAGATTGTTTTTTCCTACTGTGATTACTCCCATGCATATGTGCATCTGTTTGTATAAACCAAAGAACTGGCACTGCTCAGTTCTTCAGTCCCTGTGAGTTCAGTCTGGGAGTTAACAATGTTACTCTGGCTGTCACCCTGGCGATCCCATGCTATTTAGGTATCTCAACATGTCTCTATTCCCTACATAACCTGCATGATATAACGGTGTATGGCATATGGTGTACAAGCGATGCGTGCTGTAGTATCCAGTCTAGTCTTTTTTTTTTTTTTTTTTTTTTGCTTTCACCCTCATCAGATGTGTTAGAAAGAATAAGTTGTTCCTCAATATGCAAGTCAACGGGAACGGATGTGAGGACTTGCCCTCTCGCTACCCCGCCCCGTCTGCGCGTACTCCTGGAGTCACCCCAGCTGCCACCACAACACCTTACACCCTGCCTGGCACGCCTACCCTATTGGAAGAGCACAGCACGGTTAAGAGTAAGTCATTAACGTCTATACATTTTTATTTTGCTGATATAAGTCGATATGATGTAAGAGGTAGTCTGTTTTAGATAAGACTTTATCTACTATGACCTGTATAAAATTACTGGGTTTTCCTTACTTGATAATTATTGTTTGCCAAATGGGCTCTGCTTATCTTTATTTCATGTACATTCATGTGTGTGTGTGTGTGTTTGCGTGTTTGTATTTCACAGTCATTTTTGCATGGAATGGCATCTCAGATATGGGATGACCCTGTCCCAATGACAAAATCTTAATTTTTAAATGCTGCATTCTGTATGTGAATAACCACTGGTGTGGTTTTATTACATACCAGTCCTTCTCAGCATAAGCGAAACATCCACTTAATATTTCTCCCCTTCTCTGCTTCCTTCCATGTCTTTCTTCCTGGCTAGATAACGTAGCAGTGCATCGCAGCTCCCCACAGGCAGTGAGGAGGGACATAGGCCTAGCAGTCACACACAGGTAGATATATCTTTTACGCAAAATATGTTCTATCCTGAGACTAAATCATAATAATGCAAATATGCTAAATTGGTTAGAGATGAAATAACCATATTGATAATTATTGCAGTAGTGTTATACTATAACTCTATTTTTTTCTCTGTCTAGGTTTTCGACCAAGTCCTGGCTGTCCCAGACATGTCAGGTGTGCCAGAAGAACATGATGTTTGGGGTTAAGTGCAAACACTGTCGGTGAGTTGAGCGCTTATCGTGATATTATTACTTATTGTTTGAGACTTTATAACAGTAACATGAGGAAGCTCTGTTAGGGTTTGATTTGGAGCCATTGGGAAATATGTGACTTGAGAGTCGGGGAACGTGAGGCCTTGAGTAGATCTTGATCTGGACTTGAAGAGTGATTCTAGGCGCCATGTGCTGATCGCTACTGGGCCTCTCAGTTGCTGCCTATTTTCTGTGCAGGTTAAAGTGCCACAACAAGTGCACAAAGGAAGCTCCATCCTGCAGAATCTCCTTCCTACCAAGTATGTTTTGTTTAATTCTCGATCTGCAATTGATGGACACAGTGTATTTTGCATATATCCATGTACGTACATTGTGACATTACCAATTTCTGTTGTAGTTGCCAAAATTCGAAGGACTGAGTCTGTTCCATCTGATATAAACAACCCCGTGGACCGGCCGCCAGAAGCACCGCAGTTTGGCACACTACCTAAAGCTATTACAAAAAAGGTGAAAAAAAAGGCTTAGGTGTAGTTAATAGCATCACTGTATGTAGCCATTATAAGCACTGCTGAATTGTGGCCAAATTAATTGATATGACACTTTGATAGTAGACATACAAGTGCTGATCAAGTGCCAGACCAGAGTCTTTTATGGAAATTAGGACAATATTTGCGATAATCCCCACTGGTTCCTGATGCTCATATGACTTCTATTTCTCCCTATTCTCATTCTACATGTGTTTTTTTTGGAGAGAAAGAAAAAACAATTCTCCAAGTGATTTTTTTTATCAGCTTTTCAGTATTTCCACCATCTGTCCCAAAAATATTGTTAAGATTAGTGACGCTCTTCCCATTTTATGCAATCTTTCTTTCCGCCATAAAGCAAGTCGCCAGATTTTCCTTTTAACGGCACCTGATTTCTGCGGTCGCAAATTGAAGTTAAGTGTAGAAGTTGCAGATGCCATCTAAAATATAATAGTGTATAATTAGTGTTGTGTGCATCCATTCCTGCTCCACTAGGACCACCCTCCCGTGCTGAACCAGCTGGACTCCAGCAGCAATCCGTCCTCCACCACCTCTTCCACACCTTCATCCCCAGCACCCTTCCAGCAGAGCAACCCCCCCAGCGCCACTCCACCACCCAATCCCTCGCCCAAAGGTCACCGGGACAGTCGCTTCAACTTCCCAGGTAAGCTCAGACACAGAGGGTCAAATGGAAAATTATAGCAAGCTAACATAGCCTGTCAAGCCCATCAAATACAGACACGGAGAGTGAACATTCTTAAATGTGCATGATAGCATTATACTCTTGATTTCTCCTCATTATACAGAGTTTTGTTCCTAAATCACTGTTCCAGTGCAATAGTATGTAATAGTATGGGTCTGACACACACTTCTCTCTTCTTCTCCTTCCATATATAACATTAACACTGAAGATCAAATACACTTTTAATTAGATTTGTTATTCCAATGCTTTTCTAACAAAGACTCTCTCTCTGTGCCATGCTTGATAATCTTTTCCATATCTTTTTGCAAAAGCTGCCTGTTACTTTCAGCATAGACAGCAGTTTATCTTCCCTGGTGAGTTGACGGTCCAAAAATGTCACGCTGCATTTCAAGTGTCCCATCATCCCACTCTCCAAAGCTTAAATTCCCAGCAGCTCTCTCTTTGTCCTCTGCATGTGTTGTATCTGGATTGTAGCAGTTGCTATAGCTGTCTATCACTGTGTGCCAGCACTAGGATTGCATGTTGACACTTTTGACACCATCTTCTGGTGGTAATGAGAAATTGCATGAGCAGTCATGTGCTGTACGTGGTGGGCCATGAGGCTAAGGGCAAAAATACAAGCAGGATACAACTTCTGCTCTTCTCATTCCTTCCTAAACCACCTTATTTTTCTCTACAGATGTCTCCAGTCCGGCTAATTTGCACTCTGATGTACTACAAGACACTGTGTAAGACATTAATTTATATAAATATATATAAAAATTCCAGTTCATTGGCTTTCAGTGATGAAACTGTAGTTTAATTATGTAGTTTTTAAATTGGATTTTACCTCTCTGATATCAGTTCTCTTTGTCACGGCAGTGAGATAGAACAATCAGCAGATGACATACATGCTGAGCTGGTAGAAGATGAAGACGAAGAGGTAATGTTGCAACATGTGTACATAGTCTACTCTAAACTCACTTACAGTAGTAAGTATAGATTTTCTGTGTAATGACGTTGTTCAGAGTCACATTTCTGAAATAAATCTTGTGTTGCATACTGAAATAAAATGAGTTGAAGGGCCGGAAGACTCAGATGTCATCAGAGTGATAATGAGTGCTAACAACCTTGGAAGCAGCGGGCTGTTGCCATAGGATGCAAAATAGTCCTCTAACCTGGTGACATTGACCCAGATCATCATCAGATTAGAATATCTGAATGGACATTTGTTATGGCACCAAAACAAGCTTTGAATATCAGCTGTCACTGCAGGGCAGCATGGGTCAGAGTCATTTCTGTGTGACTATTTATTCAGGTACATCAGGTCCCTTTTTATTGAGCACTGTAATATGATAATACAGTTATTCATGTAATTGAAATACCCAGATGACTGGTTTCTCTGAATGACATGGCGTTAACCAAAAACAATATCTCCTCTGACGTGTGTTCATTGGAACTAGTCAGACCTGTTTGGCTGTGACTTTGCTGAGGGTGTGATGGCATTAACTTATCCAGGAAAGTCTTGCTGACATGAAAATTTCCAACTGAGACAATAACACGAAGGAGAACAATAACTATGAGTCAATGCTGGCTCATATCTTACAGAATGAAAGAACAGCAGCATGTTTTTCAACTGGCTCGTCCTTCATTAACATTCAATATATTCCCATTCCCTTTAAAGATATTGTATTATGCTGATTAACTCACTATATACTAGCTGACAACCTTTAATTTGTAAGAATAGAAAAATTGTTAATAAATAAGTCATTTTCGTAATTACCTACCATTATTTGGTTAGACTGTTTTATCCATTTTATACATAGTAGCATAACAAAGACATCACCACACTCTTATAGGAAGGGGAGGAGGAAATTGAGGTTGAAGACGAAGACCCAGAAGCAGAGGAGGAGAATGACGAAGAAGAGGAGGAGAATGAAGATGAAGGAGAAGATGAGGATGACGGGGAGGAGATTAGGATGAACATGGGCTCAGACGGGGAGTTAGATGGTGATGAGCTGGATGATCTGCCCAGCTCCAGGGGGAACCAGTGGAAGGGCCCCATCTCCCGCAAGGCGAGTCAGACCAGTGTCTACCTTCAGGAATGGGACATCCCTTTTGAGCAGCTAGACCTCGGAGAACTGATAGGAAAGGTCAGAAATCGGACATAGAAATATATTATATTCTGTAAAGACTCTTTTTCCCAAGTTGTTCTCTGATCATGCAGGGCCGCTGGGGCAAAGTGCACAAGGGTCGGTGGCACGGCGAGGTAGCTATTCGACTTCTTGAGATCGATGGGAACAATCAAGATCATCTGAAGCTCTTTAAAAAGGAGGTGATGAACTACAGACAGACCAGGCATGAGAATGTGGTGCTCTTCATGGGGGCCTGCATGGCTCCACCCCACCTGGCCATCATCACAAGGTGAAATCAGAAATATCGAGCACACTTCTAAAATGATTTTAACCTAGTTACATGTTTTAATCTTCAATCTAATCTTTTCTTCTCTGTCCACACAGTTTCTGTAAAGGGAGGACACTGTATTCGGTTGTAAGAGACACTAAAAACACTCTGGATATTAATAAGACAAGACAAATCGCTCAGGAGATTGTAAAGGTAAAGGTTTCTTTTATATCCTTCACAGCTCTCTTTGATGCATTCAATTTTGTAAGATCAAGACCATGATTTAAGCATTTAGAAGTGCCAGATTTCATGCCCAGAGACTAGATTTGAAACAGAATCTGTATTATAACAAAACCACAGATATTAATATTTTATATTAAATATTTTTCTAGTTTGGAATATATGTTTCATTTTGCTCTTTTTGTCTAATTAATGGCCCAAAAGCATGTTGCTGGTTCAGTCTAAGATTTTATGTGCATTGTAGTTGCATGAAAAGCGAACCTCACCACAAAAAGACTCCATAAAATTGGAAAGAAAAATAATATATTGAGCAAACCCTTGTAAAATATTCACCATTGAATTCCTCTGTGTGTGTGCACTTTTGAAAGGGCGAAAGTGTGAATAGGAACAGCTCAAACATACAAACTCCTGTCTAAATTAACATCAGAGCCTGTATGACAGCACTTATAGAACCGTCACTGTTTATCTTCCGATACAGGGAATGGGCTATCTGCACGCTAAAGGCATTGTTCACAAAGATTTGAAGTCAAAGAACGTTTTTCATGACACCAACAAAGTCGTGATCACAGACTTCGGGCTGTTTGGGATCTCTGGAGTCGTTCAGGAGGGGAGGTGAGGAGCACCACTTGAGAGGCCTGAAAAACACAACCCCAGCTAAAGTGCTGTTCACATCACATTACGATAAGCTGGGATTGTCCAGTGATTTGCAATAATTGCTGAGTTTCAAATTGACTCCAGTCCAGGAAGCATCTTCTGTGACGGATGTCTCCTGATTGTAAAATCTGAATCATTTCCAGTATACTCTCCTTTTTGAAGCACATTTTGAACACAGTTTGTAATTTTGTACTTCCTTTGTGTTGGGCTTCCAGGATAGCCATTTTGTCAAAGTGATTTGAGATGGAATGCATCTAGTTAATGCATCTAGTTAATGCATTTTCCAGTCAAGTTAATGCCTATTTCTCTCCATTTGGTTTGTTATTGAAAAATATGCGCGTTTATTTTCCAGGCGTGAGAATAAACTAAAACTTCCACATGGCTGGATTTGTTATCTCGCACCTGAGATTGTGCGCAGGATGAGCCCAGGTAACAATGAGGACCGCCTTCCTTTCTCTACTGCAGCAGATGTGTACGCCTTTGGGTAAGAACTGCACACTCAGAAGCCCTTACAGTAAATAAGTTTAAGCTCTGAAGAACAAAAAGAGGTTTTTTTTTAATAGACTTTACCATTTGACACCATATCCGTACTTTGTCCCCCGCTCCCGCTTCTAAGCACCATTTGGTATGAGCTTCAAGCTAGGGACTGGCCAATCACTAACCAGCCTGTGGAAGCTACCATCTGGCAGGTGGGGAGTGGAGAAGGCATAAAGAAGGTCTTGGCCGAGATCAGCCTGGGCAAGGAGGTCACTGTGAGTTGAATAAGAGGCACAAGTGTTTCCGTCATTCAGAAAAGTGCACGTTTATTCTGATATTCTAATCAACCCCGGTCTACTGATGCAGAGAGATATCATGTTGTTGCAAAAGCCTTTAAGATCCATCCGTCCAGCTGGGGCTTGGCTCAGTGTTTTGTCAGGTGTGTTGACCCAAAGTGTGTTTGTTTTTTTGTTTGTTTGTTTGTTTGTTTGTTTGTTTGTTTGTTTGTTTGTTCGTTTTTTTGGTTTGGTTTTTTTGCCTCAGGAGATCCTCTCTGCCTGCTGGGCGTACGACCTGAGAGAGAGGCCGACCTTCACCCAACTGGCCGACCTGCTGGAGAAGCTGCCCAAACTCAACCGCAGGCTGTCCCACCCCGGACACTTCTGGAAGTCTGCAGAGTAGGTATCCGAAAATGAAGGACGATGTGAAGACACTGGATACGAGAGAACAAGCAAAAAAAACAAAAAATGCTCCCTTAGTCCTCATTGTGTATCTTCTGATTCCTTGTGGTACAATGGCTTGTCAGTGATGATCCTATTAGTCATTGACTCCAACAATATGAGACTGAAGCAGAATGTTTTTTCTTAGCCTTGGGGTTACATATTCTTATTTATAAACGAGATTCAAACATGGATATTTGTTTGATATATTTTGAATATAAGATAAGAGGAACATGTTTGAATTATTACATCACTTCTGCTCAGCATTACACACGACCAAATGCAATCTGTCACTGCAGCATGGAGTAATGTAGTTCTCCTCAGCTACTGTTGCTTACTCTCAAATGAAATGTGAACTTTATGGCTTATAAATGTGGATCTAAATTGTAGAGCATGATTTATTCTGGGTCAATCAACATTCTTGGCATTTGTCTTTTTCTTGATGAAATTGCACACTTGTTACTGGGTCTAAATGTCACAGTCTCTCATATGTAGCATTTCGTTAAGTTGTGAGCAACATCAGACTTTCACACAATGGGATTGGATAATTTGCTGTCATGGAGATTTTCAGTTCCCTAAACAAGGCTGTCAAAAAGCACAAAAATAATTATATTACAGATACACACAATTTTAAAATTGTGCATTATATTTGTATTCATTTCTATCCTCATGCATATGTGAACTAGTAGTAATCTTTGAGTAACTGTGTGTTAAGTCATGTCATTGTGCTCACAGTCATCAAAGTATAAATAAGGGCCATTTTGTGACACATCTTAAGTTGAGAGTAACTTTCCAAAGTGTGAAGTGACCAAGCTAAACTGAGTTGAATACATATAGAAACTAGAGTCGAGAAAATTTTTGGACCTAATAATACAGGTAAACTATTTTTTTTTATTTTTCAGTTTTCTCCTTGTTTGTTGTCATCTGCATTGGTTTCCTATAATCCTGTCCATTGCTACACCAGAATGGATTTCATCCTTTTTACGCAGACCAGCTTTTGTTTGTTTCTGCAACCACACACCCATCACACATTTAGTTACGTGACTTCATCACAGAGCTGCTTTCGCACCATGTTTCCCACTTGTTTTCTGCTTCTTGTTTATGATTCGCTCGTTCATAAACCTCTGATATGTTTGCTCCAAGACTATATGCATCCTTTTTTAAATTTTTAATGTAAAACTCCTAGTCAAGGGCCACACTAATGATTCTGTATGGGTTAAATGCCAATTTTGTTTAGCTTGATGATTGGAGAGATGTTTTCTTTAAAAGAAAACAATACAAATGACTTAAAGAGGTCTGCTTGGATATAAAATGGTAAAATGAATCTTTTTTGTTGATTGAATATTCAGAGCTTGACCTGTTTTTATGTAGTGAAAGATATTTAACTAATCTAAATGTATGTAAAACCTTGCTGCTTTTCAAGTGATGCTTTCTTCACTGTAAGCCTGTTACACTTTCACTAACCGTCTAACATTTGTGTTTTCCTTTGCTCTTTCCCTTCTCTTCTCATTCTCTTTTTCTAATCTAGGTTGTAGCAGTCACTCTGAAACATAAGCAATGCAAAACAAAGCCTGGGTCTGCCTTGCATGCTCCTGAATCCTTAACTCTTGCAGGATTGATCAAAGCATTGCCTCTGCCTGAAACAGACACTGCTTCCACTAATCCACAGTCTGATCTTCCATGTCTAACCGTTGCATTTTCTTGTTGGGAAGAGAGGATCGGTGGACTGAGGTGTGGCAGGGGGACAACCACCATCGTCCCTCCGTGCCTTCCCTCCGTTGGTCGAATGTCTCTTTGCCTTCCTTTTTGGTTTTGTTCTGTAATGTTGTTAGGGACTCTGAGGCTTGTGAATAACTGGCTTGTGGTGTCTGTGCTGAGACTGACTGGTGTGCTGTGGTCTGTGCCTGCTGATGGCTGCCCTGTCCTCAGCCTGCTCACCTTCTCTGTGCTGCTGTGACGTGGTTGTTCTCGCCAGGGCCCTGACCACATGGCTCTTTTTCTCTCTGATACACATATACACACAAACACACGCACACAAACAAACACGCCGCTGGACATAAAATGAATCGTACTATCAAATGGACCACTTCATTTATCTGTTTTCCCTGAGAGGTTGACAAATGTTTGACAGGCTGCTTGAGTGATGTTCTGAGAACAACTGGCTCTACTCCTCTCCCTCATTTATTTAATAGTTGTGTGATGGCATGTGCTGAGATGTTCACCTGCCCATGTCAAGGCACAATATGCACTTTGTCAACAGGAGAAAAATAATCATGAATTTTCTTTTTTGTTGTTGTTTAGTTTGGGTTTGAAGAGTCATATTTGCAGTGTTTTCTTTTATTCTTAAGGAGGATCTCAGAGGCTCAGACAGTGTGATATGCTCACTTGTATGTTGTCCTTTTTGGATTATCTGTTTGATTCACTGTTTATTGGATGCAATTGAAAACAGTGCACTGTTGAAGATATCTGTTTGCTAAACGATGGTTGAAATGAAAAGAAACAAGTGAATTATTTCCTTCATCATTCTCAATCCACATGGGAATAGAACAATGCTGGCTATTTATGATTAAAGACTTTTTAATAATAGTGTCCATCCATTGAAGTGTAAAGTGCACTTTATAAGAACGAGTTCCTTAGAAAGATCCTTCTTTCAAGAGGTTGCGTGACTTTCATCCTCTGCGCAAAAAAAAAAAAAAAAAAGATAAATCAGGAACCTGGCGTAAAAGTGTCCTATATCTTCCTATTACATTACCTCTTGTGTGTGCTTGTGCATACTGTTTGTGATTGCGGGCTTCAGTTGGTGTGCTTGTATTTATGTGTTGTGTGTGGGTGCACGTGTGACTGAGTGAGCGTACTATGTTGGAATACATAGAGTTGGTTTTTGTGAAAGATTGCAGTAAATGTTGTGTTGTAAAATCCAATGGTATGTAATGTATATACATTATTTAATGTATAGCGAATTAACAGGATTCTTCTAATATTTGTATAAACATTTTATATGTAAACTACATCACAAACAATTTTGAATAGGTACTGCTATGGCTATTACAGATGTGTATATATATTTATATTTTTTTCATGTATAAAATTCTGTATAAAAGCTGTACAATTTTTAGACTGGGCCAATACATCTTTTTTTATGTTACTGTAAAAATTCATATTTTTGTATTGCATGTGACTTACCATTCTGTACACGCAGTTTCTGTTTTCATCCATGGAAGAAAATAAAATGAGGCTTCTCATGTAACAACAGAATGGATACCGTTACTTTACTGCAGTAAAATAGTGTGCACTCTGTGCATATATAGGTACAACTGAAGCATCAATATGGTGCATTTAAAAAGAATCATGAGCTTATACTGAAGTTAGTTTTAAAGAAATAGAGAAATGCAGACAAAGATGAGGAATGTAATAAAGTCAAAATATGCAGATTTAATCAGTTTGATGACGATGATGATAATTTATTCTTTTATCACAGCAGCTCCATTTACAACATCACAAAGAACATAGAAATTAGGACAAGAAACAAACATACATATATTTATCCAGGCCTTACAAAGTACTTTTGTAAATAAATGTTATGTGTAGTGATCTAGGCTTAAATGCCATATTTAATTTTAGGATTGACTAGTTCATGAAAGACAGCATCAGTCTAACCATATCAAACCGTATATATACCATATTATATATATATATATATATACATATATATATACATATATATATTATAGATTTCCCAGCCTCAGTATGATACTCTGATAGGCTGATTCTTAGAGTTTCTCAAGCAGTTCACCTACTTGGGCAGATTCTTTTTTGGTGTAAAGATTTTTAAGTAGTGGAAAAAGACTTATCCTACCTGTGTAGGATGGTGTTAAAGAAAGATGGGAGTTCATGAATATGTTGAAAACATTTTACCAACCAACCATCATCAGGAAAGTGGATCAATGAGTGTAAATAGGCTGGTTGTTACCTCATGATTATAAAAGGCCATTACTCTGGGGTGTATAGGAAGAAGAGTTCTCATCCAACTGAGGCTTATTCACGTATCAAAAGCACACTGCACGGGTTTTAGCCCCCACAACTACAAGTACTGAAAGAAAGTTTACTCCTTCCAAGGTCAATAATGAACCCTCTAGCTCATCTGAGCAGAAGGTTATGTAAAAGCTTGTAGCAGCTGCATTTTATGATCAAAATCGCACTTTGCCTCTAGGTGGCATAAAGAGCCAACAGAGAGAGTCTTTAAATTCTGAACCAAAACCAAGAGACAATGCTGTCCACTGGGTGTTTCTTTTAATATGTGTATTCAGCAATATTCAGATGTGAAATAGTCATCTTTCTATAACCAAAAACAACAGAATCAGCTTATGGGAAAATGAGTTACAGTCAATAAATATAAAACTGGAAACCACTTAAACTCGTAAGTTTGTCAGCGAAAATGTCCGAAGCTGCTCCACAATGAATTGTGAGAAGTGAAAAGAGTGAGTAAATGTGCATTGAGAGGGACTTCTCTGGATATCAGCATATTATCTGGTTTGAAATTGTTAAACTACTATAAAGTAACCCCACTTCCAGCTAAACTGTCCAAATCTGGCTTTGACATTTTATTATTCCACAATTATTCATAGTTGTAATCTATAGCAGAACAGTACAAGCTGCTGACACAGACATGTCTTTATAAGCTTCAGAGAAAACTGTTTACCTTGTTTTTTCACCTTTCTGCTTAGGCAGCTTTTCAGTGATGAATCTATCAAAAGTTTATAATAAGACCTTGGGAGCAGTCAGTAAAGTGAGAAATACCGCCTTCATTCAGATCTTGAAACCTGTTATAAGTAAGGTTGCGTCGTTAGTGTGGCTTTGACTAATAAGAATGATGGATTGACAGTGAATACTGGTATCAATCCAGAGGAAAAGAAAGGACCTTGTATCCTTCACTGAAACTAAAAGCTCTTTGACTCCAACTGGTACTGGATCACATGACCACCATCTGGTGAATGAAAACTTTCCTCCCCTGGTAGGCCAGACACAAAATGGCTTTTCTTCCCCAAATGTTAGTCAAAACATATGACAATCAGTTGTTTGTTTTTGTTATGCGTCATTTCCTAATTTCGGATCCGACGATTTGATGGTATTTAACAAAACAACGTGTGCAGCAGCACATATTAAATATGATTATCATTACAAGGTTCTTCTAATTCACAGGCCAACTATCACACATATATATCATATACATAATATATAACCACAATTATGTGGTGAAACTGGGGTGATGACACACACTCACACACACAGGAGAGAGAGAGAGAGAGAGAGAGCTTCCAGGAAGCCATTCTGACATTTCCTGACCCTGCAACTATAACTGTCCGCCATCAATCGTCCTTAATGAGACTGTCCACCATCACATCCACTAAGTCAGTTATTTATTGTGAGTGAAGGTACAGAATGGAAAAAAAGGTGCAAACAAGCACAAAAATACACATTTACTGTAAGTAGAGAACAGTTAGATTGTAATTACTGACAAATGGGATTTTCCAACACTCAAGGTGGTTTGCTTTGAGGATGAGGTCACCTATGCTGTCTCTGTTCTCACTTCCTCTTAGACATATCTTAAATAGATGATGGCTTCTTCTCCAGGGTAGGAGCAGATTTAACACACAGTATTATCTATGCAGGCCGATTTTAAATTGCAGGTGCTCAGGAAAATTTTAGAAGTGTTTTCTGCTTCAATATTTATATAAAATACAACCACTTTATCAACATTTTTTCACCCAAAAAAATGTAAACATTATACTGCATGTTTGCTGCATTTCATGTGCGTCTGTGACTACTCCAATGTGTGTTGAAACAGAACTGATTTAGAATGGAAGCCTGGTTTAAAGAAAGTAACTTATGTGGTGTATAACAATGGTATATTAACTTATTACACTCAGTCACTCACAGCAATTTAAAACACTACCTATTACATAAGTCTTGTACACGGTAACCTTGCCTCTGTCCTTCTGTCTGAACAAGAATAACAAGATGCCGTCCAGTGTTAGCGGCACAGATTCATGTGGAGAAATCAAACCAGTATGAACACTTTCACCCTGAGTTAATTGGTGTTTAGATCATTTTCAGGATTTGCTATTAGTTCTTTTTTATGTACAGGTTGATAAAATGATATTTGGCATCATTGCCTTGAGGATAAAAGACACCACGTTGAGTAGCAGGAAGACAAATGCTGTACATGTGCTGTAAGGTCTTTGGTCCCGTACTTGTGAAAAAGATGCTGGTTGAGGATGGAATATGTTGATAACTGAATGCTGGGGTAGGTACTTTTTGCATGTTACACATGTCATCTGGAGGAATGAGGAAACTTGCCAAATCAAGCATCTCACTCTAAATATTATATGTGCAGGTGCAGACAAATTGCAGATAGGACTATAAATCAGGAAACACAAATGTGTGGTTACTGGAGAAACTAAAAGGGGAACTGTATAAAAAATAATTTCTTAATCTATGAAAATTAATAATATTTGTTCTTTTACTTTTTCTTATACTACATCATGGTCTCTCCAGATATGAGAAGGCATGATGTTGACAAGGCTTCTTACATACATTGTTGGAACTGATCTACATGTGCTAGACATCACATTTATTTTCACTGTATGAGGTATTAAGTGGCTAAATGTCAAAAGGCTTTTAATTATTGATACATGTGGTGTGTGGGTATTGTGGCTTGGACAAAAATATGTAGATGGCAGCGAAGAAGACAGACGCATGCAAATATCACTGCATCTTATGCTAAAATGAAATAGTTCGGATAAAATAAATCGTTGAGTTAGAACTATTCCTCCACACCCCAGATGTCTGGTGCATCATGCCATCTATCAGAAAATCAAAACCACTTCCTTTTCTAATTATAAACCTGATGGAGAAGTAAAAACATGACAACCAAATTCGCTGAACCAGTGATCTTGATTACCATCATTCTCCCACAGTTCATTTACACATTGTTCATCTGGCTTAACTTCCAGCACGGTTTGTAAACAAAACCCTGTTCTTCTAGCATCTGTATCAAGACCACCAGCAGTGTAAGTGATTGCATATTTTATTTTGATACTTTTAATTACTGACAAATGGATAAAGAAAAATAGTGTGGATTTCATTGTTAGAAGTTTTACAACTTTCAGTTCACAACTGCTTTTGTTGAAAGGTTATGTCCTAAAAACAAAAATGAGATTGTTGACTTTTCCTATTTTCTTTTTTTTTTTGTTTGACTATTTCAGAGACACCCTTTACAAAAGTTAGTTTCCTGATTTAGGGTTTAAAATCAACTTACCATGAGTTTACCTCAGTTTCATGAACTTAGATTTACCATTAGAATGACATATTCTCATATATATATATATATATATATATATATATATATATATATATATATATATATATATATATATATGAATGTATGTATGTATTCAAACAATGCATTAAATATATTAATGGAAACCTCTGCAAAGTTTAAAAATAAATCTGAAAAATATCAGTTCCTCCTTTTGATTAAAACAGAACATGAGATCTATTAGAAACAAAAGTCACTCATTTAGTGAGAAAACTAAGGTACTTAATTTCATCGTAGTTTCATACAAAACTAAATAAGTGTTAAAGGATCAGGCTTTTAAATGAAATATACAAAAGACTACACTGCTGCTGACCATTATCTAAACCATACTGTCATTTTATAGATATTTAAAAAGCAGCTTCTGGTTTCCGCTGATGTAAGAATGTAAATAAATTATCTTGTTTGCGTTCTGTGTAGGTATGTGTTGCACTGAACAGCTTCCACTCAGTGTTATTAGTGTTGAAATTATATTTTATCCTGGTCTGTCAGCTAGAATAATTTTCATAGCCTTTTAAAGACAAGATAATGTTAGATTTCAGAAATTTTTCCATTTTCCATTAATATAGGTCTTTCAGGCAGGTGGATCAATTCACAAAACAAAAGCTGACAGCAGCTCACAGCCCTTGCTGTCAAGGTATTGCTTCATGGGTGAGAGGCAGTAGTCAGACAGACTTAGTCAAATTCAAATTCATTTTCAAGAGGTAAAAAAAACTTCAAAGGCAACATATAGATCTCTGCAATGGATTAATAGTTAATAACATCAGTTGTAACAATAGACATATGAATTTGTATTCCAAAACTTATTTTAAACATAACTGCTATTCCACGTCTTCTCAGATACCAAGATGAATGGCCTCCTCCTCCAATTGTTCTGCATAGGAATCCTGGGTGCACAACTGTGGGAAGCTGAAGGCACTCAAGAAAATAATACCAGTCTTCAATTAGACCAGGGATTAAAAGACCCAAATAATTTCACCGGTGCTGCCGAGGGCAGATCTGAAGCCAGCAGCTCGATGACCACCGTCTCCCTATTCTCCAGTAGTCATAGCACTTCCTCACCTGGCACTTCAGCACCTGGTACTTCAGCACCTGGCACTTCAGCACCTGGCACTTCAGCACCTGGTACTTCAGCACCTGGTCCACAATACCCCAAGACCACTGTAACCACTACTGCACCTAACGGGTTGTTTGACAGAAAGGAATGTCTCACAGTGCTGATGGTGACTGGTGGACTGATCATAGGCTGTAGTATTCTGCTGATTTTTATTTTGCTATTGGCATGGAAGGTATGGCAGTCGAACAGGCGCATTAAGATGCTACTGAGAAGCAATGGGGACATGATAAGCAACTCTGAATACTGGATGGGAACTGCCAAGAAGAACAACAGCAGGTCAGAGACAGAAGCCAAAGAGACCATCATGCTAACGGCTGCTCACTCCACAGCCATGCTCACTGAGTCACAGGAGGATATGGGTGATGGTATCACCAAGGAAGAAGGGGGGAAGGCAAATGAGGATGGACAAATGGTAGAAGAAAACAAGAAGGAGGTGGGAGACACTGCCAACTCTGAGGAGGCTTCAGCAGGTGAGATCAAGAAGGAGACACCTGTAACTACTGCTGAAAATCCTTCCTCCTCAAAGCAGCAAGAGGATACCACCGATTCTCAATCCACCCAAGCTGTAGCTGCCTCCTCTTCTTAGGTCACAGAAGAGCCAAAGGTGTAGTGTAGAGTTGTGCATATGTTTCCTGAGCAACTGCTTTCACTTCTGTATAGCTTTACTACCAGTTTACTGTAAATTTTCTGCAGCTTTTGCTTTTACAATAATTTGACCCACTGTGTGTTGCTAAATCAGTCAAACTAAGCACTCAGCAATGTGTTTTGAACATTAAAACATATTAATATTATAATACAATTTTGTGCAGGTCAGTTTGTGTCTTACATACTTATTGTACATTATTTTATAGAATTTATTATATATATATATACAAATGAAACAACCAGAAAATAAAACATCCACTGTAACCTGAGATTGATTACTATTAGTAATTACTATTACTTATTACTACTAAATTGATTACTGTACAGTCAGTTTCCATTTATTTGTGGTTGTTTGTTTGTGTGTGTGTGTGTGTGTGTGTGTGTGTGTGTGTGTGTGAGTTTGTGTTTGAGAGAGAGAGAGAGAGAGAGAAGAGAAAGGTCTACTTGATTAGCAAGCAGTGAATGTACCTCTTTCAGGCAGTGCCACTCAACCCCAGAAAGAATGTTCTCTATCACCACAGTCTAAACTGACACAACCACACAAAAAACCTTTTCAAAAATCCAATACGGGTTTGTTTCCACCATCTTGTGCAAATATATGCCCATCTACTTATTTGTGACATCATTATGGATGTGCACCTTTAATTTAAAAAGTCTGAACGGTTTCCCTTGTCACAGTACAGCCTCTGCCGAGCTTGGCCTGACACTACACCTTCAGGCGAGCCAGGAAAATGGGTTGGGGTGGATGAGGAAGTCACAAACATGTTGCAAAAGAGGTATTAGTTAGCTTACGTGATAAGTAAGCAAAGACATACACAAAGTGAATACACAAGAACAAGGACTCCTTGCTGCTTTGGTTGCATAAATCAGGAATCTACAGTGATACTACATTATTATGTTGAATTTGGCACGTTTTACGTTTAAACCCTGATTAATATCGTTATCAGCGTTAATCTTCCTCATACAACCCAAGGTAGTTTTTGTGCTAGATTTACAGCAATGCAGTGTAGAATGGAGAGTGCCTGGATTGCTGAAAGCTGCAGTGGAGGAGAGTCCTCTGCAATAAATCTTGAGGTTTTTTTGTGGCAGTCTCTGTTTACACAAGGAAAATAACAATCAATCAATCACAGTATTACTTAACTGTAAAGGGATACTCAAGAAATAGACAGTTTTGATTTAGGTGATAACTAATAATTGTTTAAATTTGTTTTTGAATACAAGCAGGAATGAATGCAGAATGAACACAGAATGAATGCAGAATTAAATCTTGAAAGCTGCCAGATTTAAAAGGCATTGAATGGTTTCCTTGAAGCAGCCTTGAATGCGGGGACCCCTCCACTGTGTGCTCCATTTCTCCTTACCCCCTCTGAACACTTCCCCGCACCAACACCCCACCCCTCCCATCACTCACTTCTACAGCACAGTGTAAATACAGAGCCTGCAGTGCCTGATCGCGCTAACCCAAAAGATCCATATAAGAGGCAATTTATCAACTCTCCATTCTTCAAAGAGGACAAAGAACCAAACTGCAAGCAGTGAGACAACCTCAAAAACCTACACTGGACAAGGGTCAAATTCTATGAAGGGAAAAAAAATCACCTTTAGCAGAGCAGCAGCTGGTCCTGAGCTTGAAAGCAGGAGAGGAGAGGGACGAGGGGCTGGACAGCACAAAGGAGCAGAGGAAAGTGACTGGAATGATAAGATGAGAAGGTAAGTTATGGACAAATTTATGGGCAAATTTACCCACACATTCTGCCGCAGCCTGGCTCACATACAGTATACTGCAGTTTCAGCAGTGTAGCACTCCTTGCTGTGTTTTTGCCTGCCCTTGGACCAGCTGATGCATGAGTGAAAGCTATGTGGAGTCAATAATAAAACCCATCTATTGAGCCAGTTGTCCTAGGAGAGCATTGGACTGACTGCACTGAAAACCACTGATGACTCAACATGAAAACCGATGCCAAGGAAAATGGCTATAGGAATTTCTCATCTTCTGTGAAGAATTATATTTTGGAATTGACTTGAATATCCTCTTATAGATCAGGTCAGTTTTTTATGAGTTATAGAAAAGGACACAGTTGAACCGATGACTAATGGTGCGTATAAAGGACACTGCTGCAGCATCACTAAAACATGCCTGTATAATTACAGGAGGCAGTTTGGTATGTAATGTTAATGGGTGTACCTACAAGAAATGCAGTGATGTGCATCAAACTTTGTGTGTGTATATATATGCACGTGCATAAGAGATTTGTGTTTATTTGTGTATTTGTGTGTGTGAGAGAGGGAAAAAGAGAGAGAGAAAGAGAGCGATTCTTGGAGAGGGTGGAGCTATAAAGAAAAAACGAAACCATTTTTATTCAGCGCATCCCTCTACAGTTACTATGTTCTTCCTACAAGTGGCAAATGTTTGGGTCCTGTGTTCATTGTCAAAGCACATTGCAGTTACCAGCTTTGCTTTCACATTGTTCCTCCTCGAAGTGGAGGATGCTGTGTAAGTAACACTGATCTTCTTGTCTCCCTGTCTTTTTTTTTTTTAGCAGGCATGTGCTCCTGAAGTTTTCCCCTAATGAGGTCCTTCTGGGACTATTGCTTTTGTTGTTGCTGTGGTTGCACGTCCTAGCCGTGTGTCCCACCATGTGCTCCTGCAGCCGCAGCCACAGGGAGGTTGACTGCTCCTGGAGAGGTCTGAGACAGTTGCCCGATGGCTTGCAGCACAACATGCGCTCCCTCAACTTGTCCCACAACCGGTTTCACAACCTGGACCACCAGCTCACCTCTTACACCCACCTTCGCGTCCTCAATTTGTCTCACAACCGACTGAGCCACCTGCCCACCGGCTTGCCTCGCTCTCTCTGGCAGCTCCATGCTGCCTCCAACCGCCTCCAGTTGCTGGACAAGAATGATACCGTCTACCAGTGGAATCTGCGAATGCTCGACCTTTCCAACAACAAGCTGGAGCGGGTGATCTTCATCAACAATACACTGATCAATTTGTGCATCCTGAACCTAAGCAACAATCACTTCTGGACTTTGCCCACCAACATGCCCATGCACCTGGAGGCTATTGACCTGTCCCACAACTTGCTTGTGAAGGTACTGCCGGGCTCTCTGGACCGGCTTCCCAGATTAACTCATTTCTACCTGCATGCTAACCGCTTTTCCTCACTGCCCTTTGGAGTGTTGGACAAGATGACATCACTTAAAGTCATCACTCTGGGCAACAACCCTTGGGCCTGTCACATTCATGCCGACATCATTTACTTAATATCCTGGACTCAGCACACCCCTGCCCGTGTCCTAGGTTGCCCCTGCCACACCCACTCAGTCTGTGGAGGGGTGCACCCTGGCAGGACTGGAGGGTGGCACTTTGCCTCCTACAACCTGCCCCCTCTGGCTGCTAGTTCCCAGGACCTGAGCTCTATGCCCCCTGTGGCCAGTGTCACTGGATGGTGGCACTTGTCCGTTTCTGCTCTGCTGAGCACCCAACAGACCCCCAAGCAGACTCTGCCACCCAGAACCACAGGCGCACATCTAACTATTAATAACGTATCTGCACCCGCTAGCCTGGCTGTCACTGATCACATGCTCCACACAGATCCTCATTTCCTTTCTGGCACTAAAGAAGACTCACCCACTGACTCACGCCACACCACAGACAGATCCTCTTTTTCTGACACAAGCGTCATTACTGAAATATCCATCAGGGCTGAGATGACGCTGGCCACAGGCCAGTACTATACAACAGAGAGCCCCTACATCCAAACAAAGAAAACAACCACACTTCGCACCAGGAGTGTGAGGAGGCAGAATCAGTCTCACCCCAGGGGCAACAGAAACAGTAGCCCACCTCCTTTTACCTGCTACTCACTGCCTTTCCTTTACATCCTTGGGCTTCTGTCTCTTATTCTGCAACACACCCTCTAAAGGAGATATGGAAAACGCTGACAGCTCAGTGTTAAGTCTGTGTATCAATTTACAGCACACGCACACACAACACTGGTGACTGTCATCTTTGTGTATTACCAGCTTCCTCTAGCAACAAAGGCCATTTATAATAGCAATTACAGGCTTTAGGATGAGATTTATAATTCCTGCTATGCTGAGTATGGTATGATGCTACTTTTACTATTGAACATCAAAAAGCAACGCTTAAACTTTTCTAATAGCACTTTTTAAAGGCCTCCTCTTGAATGTCACAGTTATAAAAAAAAAAAACATTGTAATGCATATAGCTAAGCACATGATGGCACTATACATTCAGGTAAAAGTATATTATATAACTGAATGTAGACTGGTGCTCACATGCAACTACAGTCTATCTTTTTCGAGGCTGACTGAGGTGCTTTCTGGTACGCATTATAACCCACAAGTGAATGCGTACCCCTCCTCTTATTCTTTCCATTTTTCTACAACTGTTGGCTGAATTCAACTGATGTTTTCTTGGTCATATTTTGTTCATTATTGTACCTATACTTTTTTTTATTCACTTTCACAAAAACATCACACTCACAGTTCTCCTTTACGTCTCATGATGCTTCTGCCTGTTCTGCCAGGTGTCCTTGATGCCTGCCTGCTTGTTTCGTGTAAAAAACCACATCCCTCGGCAGAGGAGCAATCTTTTCCAGGGACATTATGATGTAAGACTAAGAAACTAGCTGTGACATGTACATAACAGGAAACAACATAGCCTCTGTGGAGCAGAGGGTACACAAATGGACAATGTTGTGTCACTATCTTAAACAAACTCTGAGTGCTGAGTTCTGCTTCTGTATTTTGATCACATCTCAGACTTAAGTGACCTTCATGATTCAGTGACTCTTGTGAAAATTATCTGCATGGTGATAGGACGTTCCAGGAATGCTAACCTACTGGTATATTGCTGCAGAGCATTAAAGCAAAGACATTTTCAGCTTATTTATGTGAAATGTTTAAATATTCAAATCTTGACTGCATTTAAGCGTAAACAGCAATGATGTCCCAGCTTACAGATTTTTCTTTTTCAGTAACACAGTCACATAAGCTACCAAAATAGCAAACCGCATTTGATAAACTAAAGACGAATACACAGACAGCAAAACTGTTTGCATTGATTAAGTCTCAGAGGAGAGGCCAGACACGCTACAATTTTATTTTTAGTATTCAACAACTACATCTCCCATGAGTCTTTGACAATGGTGTCAGCCCTCACGGGGGCAGCTGCTACTCAATGCTAAAAAAAATAAACCATGTAATGAAAATAAAACTCATCAATCAGTGGCTTTATTCAGAAATCATTAAAACTAAAGACTTGTTTTTAAATTGATTTATCCAGGGAAGGTTCACCATAAGCACAAATCATTTATTCCAGTCAGACCTTGCCCCACAGTCAATCACAGCTGGAAACTGTGCAGAACAAACATAGTCTTATCTGTTGGTCATTGAGTAATCACTCTGAAATATCTTGTCCAAGAGTTTTGGGGTTTTTTTTTAAAGATCAGTGAAAAATCTACTACTATGTGCACTATATGCCCTTTATTAATGCCTTAAAGAGAAGTGAGAAAATCTCACATGCAGGAACATCTGTGACAGAGAAACCATGCTCTCCTGGCCCTTTGTGGCACAGGAAAGTGAGAGCCTGTGAACAGATGACCCTGTGGTTCAGCCAGCATAGCCTAGAAAAGCATTGGAGTCACTGTCACCACCCACACAGTGAATGATAATCATCTGACTTAATGCCAGTTGGGCCATGGATCACATCTGAATAGCTTGCCAAAAAAGGGATAAATTGAAATCAAAATTGAAATACGTTCCCTCATGTAAATATTGCCACTGACAGAAAATAAACAATAAAACTGGATAAATACTATAGTGCAATGATCATTCATTAGATTTACTGCATAAAAGCAATATAATAAAAGTCAGAGAGAGTGAACAAAAATAACTGATCATTTTAACTGTACAGAAACCTTCATTCTGCAAAGTCAAACACCTGCTGAATAATTCCCATCTATTTTTAGCTTAGTAACAGAGGCAAATAACAGACAGAAACATGTGGTTAAGTCTGCTGGTTTCTTATAAGTATGACTCAAGGCTCAAAGAAAGTTGACTTTCATCTGTCCTCTATATTTTCAGTTTAGGATTCTAACTTGTATCTTCACTTAATCAATTATTTCTTAATAAACAATTACTTTATAGAGTTGATTATTTTTGCTATGTAAATTTCTGTCAGTGAGCAGTGTTACCCAGAAGCAGAAGTAGTGGCTTCCACTATAAATCTTATTTATGGGGTGTGAAAAAAAATGAGAACAAAGTGCAACAGAGGTTCTGATTCTGAATTCTTATTGCAGCTTGAGGTCAATTTGTGTTAAACTGACATCTTTTATGCTTCTTTTTTTATTTCTGTGTCCCTTTAGCTGCAGAACTCTAAAACATTTCTTCCTAATACTGTTTGTGTCAGTGAGTTGGCCTGCGAGCCAATTATTTTCTCTGTGGACAACACAAAGTAATGTCAGATTTCTCTACTGGCTTCTCCTGATAACTGACAAGGTGTAGATGGCTAGCATTATTTACCGCTGCCATGCCCTCCATCTTCACCTCTGCTCTCGGGGTTGTTTCGAGTGAGCTGCCTTCCTTCCTGCAGCCATACTCAATAAGACCTAGCCTTATTGTAGTTCTTTGTAAGTGCTCTTTTGTGTTCTCATACATTTAATTCCTCATCAGCTTTATCTAATCACTTATGTTCAGAAACGGCTTATATAAAGGCATAAAGAACATACAGTAGAGATTGTTATAATCTGCTGGCAATCTTTGTGAGTGTGTAAAAAAAAATATATGGCTCACCACCAAGCTAAGAGATGCTTTTTGTTAGTTTACAATTGAACTTCTTTTTCTCAGACTGTACATGAAACAAAAAGCAGTCCAGAAAACAGAGCCGCATTTCAGCTGCTCCTCAGACTGCAGCTTGTGGTAGTCATACAGTCTCACTGTCAAGTAGAGGTCAGAGGGCTCACTGTAGGGGCCCGGGGGTCATTTTAAACTCACCAGGCCTAAAAGGAACACTGGAGACTTGTCGCTTTGAACCATTTCCACAAATAAGCATGCAGACTAAGTCACATAAACATAAATGACAGTTCCTTTTATGTTTACATGCGCTCTAAGTGCCCTCTTGTGGTGAAGGGACAGAATTGAATGTTTATCCCAAAACATGGCAGTTCTTCAGCAGGAAACAGCGTGCCCTTGACAGAGAGTATTCTCAAGGACCTCTTGGAAAGATCTCACGTCTTTTGTGAATGTACAAAAAGCTATGACATGCATTTCTGCTCAGCGTCCTTATGGAGCAAAATTTGAGTTTACTGATGATAACTCAGCCAATCACAGGACTTTGAAATTGAAAACTTACAACTAATGTTAAGATCTTAAATAAATGCATCTAAACACTGGAAACAGACATTTGTGGGTGTTTTTGTCCAAATGTGTGACCTTTTCTTTTACCTTTGGATGGTATTCTTCTCCCAGAACGTCATACTCAAACATTAAAAAAGGGAAACCTATTTCTGAGCAAGAATTATTGCAATTACTGTATAATAGCAACCTAAAGTCCTATTAACCAGCAACCTGCTGGCCTAATATACACCTAATATAAAACCCATTATGAAAGACCAAAGCTAGCACACATGGTGATACACACAGTGACATGCCTTTGAAAGGCCACTGCAGCCTGCTTGTCGCTAAAACAGTGGCTGCCAATTTCACCCTCCTCTGAGCCTGCATCACAACATCAATTGTATTCAGAATTAGGCTAGTACCAAACCACAGAACGCTAAAATGCAGCAGATAAACCTTATCTGATAAACCTAATCTGTATTGACAGCTTGGGTCTATATGCCAAGGCTCACCATCTCTTTGAGCCAAGAGCAATTTTTTTCCAGTCTGAGCACTGATCGGTCGAAAAGTGAAATGTGTAGGAATCTGGAAGAAATAACAAGGCATACTCCAGCAGCCGGAAGACTGATGAGACAGGCAAAATTCAACCCTGCAGCATAGTGTGGGGGGAAGCTGAGGATATGGTATCTCTCGTTCTTGTCTCAATGGCACAGGCAAGGCAAGGTCAGTTTTAAGGTCAGTGGTTGCAGAATAGGAAGTGGTTGGCAACTTAGAAAATATTCGATGGCAGCCAGTCAGGAAAAAAGAGAAAGTAAAATAGAAAGGAGAGAGAAAAGGCTTGTTGAAAACAAAAAGTGAGCCAGAAGACAGAAAGCACAACTTAATTGGTGTGTCCAGAGAGGCCTGCTTACTATTCTTAGCCCCTGGAAGATTTTTTTTTTAATGTCTGAGGCTTAGCATATGTACATATATATAACAAACAGAGAAAGTAAATAAAACTGGTTAAAGGAGTTCTCCAGGCTAGTAGTTCTGTAGGCTTATTGTGTGTCAGTTTGTCTGAACAGCAACAACAACTGCAGCTGTATGCATGCATGATTGTGTGTATTGTGAAAACTTAGCTGTGTTCTACAAATTTGCAAGATAAGTGCTTATTCTCAGAGAACATGGGGCACAGGTGCTCTGAGAAGGAGTTCAGCAAAATGGGGGCCAACCAATACAAAAACAACTTACTTGACTTGATGTTCAGTTTCTCTACGGAAAGGGGAACACGATTCCCTCTGTCTTGACAAAGCTCTCCAAAAGGCCACCATGCACATCTTTCTCCCCACTGCTGACTGTACAGGTGATAGGATGGCTCCTTGCGGTGCTTTAGTGTCACTCTTCGTCATCTGTAACACCCAACTCTCTCTGGTGCCATACAAACAGCAGCCAGAAAATTCCAAGGAGCAGCAGGGGCATGAGCTTATCTCCCAGCCCAGTGGAGCAGGTAAATGATGTCGTCATCATCCATTTGTGTTGGAGCCTGTTAGGTCTACAAGAACCCTACTTGCAACTTTGGGTCATTGAGGTCAGAAATGCAGATAAAGCTGCGTGGATTGTATTGATTAAACAGAATGTGTGCGGGTAACTCTGGAAAATCTCTGCTGCATCGTCTGTTCATGCAGCATTTTGGGATTTACTTTGCATATTTTGAGGCACCTTGGGTATTTTGTAATACTCTGAGGAATGATCTGTGTTCCTTTGGGGTACTGCAGGATATTCCAGTGGTACCTTGAGGAGCTTTTGGACTCTTGGCACGAGGGAATACTGTAGTTCTTGAAATTTGCAAGCATAATATGTAAGCATTGAGGATTTTTATGAGCTTTAGCTATTTCAAAAGTCAATATTGCAGTTTCATTTTTAATGAATGGATTTCTGAATATCACAGTGGTCCATCTACCTGGAATGCTAGTTCGTAGCCTCCGGCACAGCTTAATTAACTCATCTGCATAGTTACAGAAGACATAATGAGGGAGAGAAATCACTCGTCACAAGAATATCCTTCCTACTGATCTCACTTCAAACTGTTTCTCTCTGCGTTAACAAAGGTACACATTTCCAGTAATCCTCAAATATCATGATCATCATCATCAGTCAACATGATTTTTATACAGGCACCCATAGGAAAACATTCAAATTAATGATCAAAACAAAATTAAATTAAATTCTTCAGTTTATAATTGAATAATTCCAATATATACTGCTGAGGTAGACCTTTATAAGATGGCAAGTTGTTTCAGATAATATGAAAGAGCAGGTAGACTGCAGTTTGGTGGGTGGCTAATTCCTGAAATAGGACTGTCAATTATGCATGTGACAGTATGGCCCTCTCCCTGCAGTCTTGCAGTGTGAGAGGTGCTTTATCTGAGCAAAGACGAAGTAGAAAGGAGAAGACACTAGAGGGAGACAGTTTGTTCACATCTGCAGCCTTCTCCAAAGCTTTCTTCAGGATTCTGAATTTCACTACAAGAGGCTCTCCTGAGAAAAGCAGTGATCGCTCAATCCCAAGCGATCAATATAAAATCATTCACAAAATCTGACGGATTAAAAATAACAACATCTCAAGAGCATTTGAATAATATACATAATGAATTCATGCAAGTGGTAGAAGGTATTTACTCTGAGCTCTCTTTTAGTGTTGGATTAATATATATTGGATTCTTTCACTTGGGAGTGCATCTTCAAAATATGTGGTAAGCCTGTGTGATGATTATGCAAATCATGTTTGAAAATGTAAAAACCTATTAGACTTCAAGTTTCACTATAAAGTAACTATCAGTATCAAGAGGTTTTTATTATGACATGTATTAATGTTTCCAAACATGTAAAGTTTTTGTGTTTCATGGACAGATCATATGTAGAAATCTCTGCAGAGAAATGGTGATATGTGATCAATTTTTTCAAGTTTCCACAAGTGAATATTTGAGGGTGTAAAATGATTACTGCAACAGGAAACAGGATGCCTCTTCTCAAAACAGCATCTCATAACACTTTCAGCAAGTCTGTTGCTTCTCTCACTTTCTTTTTCCCCTCAGTGTTTTCACACACACTATCATCTTACTTCTCTCTCAGTCCCCAAATCCTCCAGTTTTCATGCAAAGGCCCAGTTAGTTACCAGCTTCCTCTCTATTGAGAAGCAGTTTATCTTTCAGCACCAAATACAGGCTATAGTTACACTGGTACAACTGTATGATTTCAGAAATGTTTTTGCATTTCCCTTTAATCTAAAGTAAATAGCAAATTATGATTCAACAAAGATAAGCTCAAAGCAGGTAGAATATAAAACGTGTCTATTTCTTGAAATTCTTCATCCACTCATTGATCAAAATGTTCAGCAGCTGTCAACTTTATAAATGCTACCAACCCATGATGATATTACTGTGTGAACACCAAGGAATTTTGTTCATATGTATTTTATAGTAAAATATAACCCCTCTCTTTCCTCCTCACTCAGTACTAAATGCTTAACTGCTCCAAAAGCTTAGCTGTCAGAGTGCCTAAAGTTGCTTAGAGGGGGATAAACATTCTAGGCATTTTCATCAGGCAGAGGTGGCTGCTCAGATTAAAGGAGAGCACTGTTCAATTTAAAAATCTATACATGTTTCTCCTTCAATCAGTGTAAAAGAAATGCAGAGGCCCAAACCCGGTACTACTCTTGTGCCATAAATTATGAAGATTCCTGAAATATGATATGCTGGTTGCTGGTAACACCAAAGATTGTGAATAGAATAGGGCGTGTCTGCTTTGGTATCAGGTTGTTTTGGGTTCAAATCAGGTTCACAACCCTCAATCAGGTTTTGTACAACATCACACTTGCTGTACCTTTTCTGTCATATCTACCTTTGCTCCCTTCATGCTATGACAACAGTAAATAGAAAGGCCATGATAACAATGTTTAAAAAAAGAATCAGTCACAACCTCACTGTGAAACCTGGGTCTCTAGTGTCTTTATTACCTCCACCAAAGAGGTTATGTTTTCACCACTCTGTTTGTTGGATGGTTTGTCAGCAGGATTACACAAAAGTACTGGACCGATTTGCAGCAAACTTGGCAGAGGGTTGAGTCATGGGTCAGAGAAGAACCCACTTGTTTTTGGGGCAGAACCCACTGTTGGGGCAGATCATTAGATTTACATTGAATTTTGAATTTTTTTTTGAAGTCGGCTTATTTTGAAGTCAGGTTGGCCTTTTTTGAGGTCTAATCCTGCCAGGAGTGAAATTCTTCTAGCCCTTCTAGTTTGAGCATAGGACTGAAGTGCTCTTCATGTATTAAGCCCACTGTGATTTTTGTACACTTTGTGATGGTTTTAAAGCAAGTTGTCCCTCAGAGCTCATATTCCACACCAATTTATAACCTCCCTCACTTGTGTCTCTCTGCAGCTGCATGAGTGGATATGATTTTCTTACATTCACGTTGTAGGCATATACCATAGGACGCTGCCACATGTTTGACAACTTACAGGGAACGCAACAGTAATGTATCATAAATGTATCACCAAATGGCATGGGACAGAAAAATAGCGCAAAGGAGGTAGAACAAGTAATAGTCTTTCACACAAGCTGTCATATTTCCATTTTTTTTTGACACTCCCTTACAGCTGCGCTGGCGGTAATAGTACCACCAATTGCCTCTACACCTTTGTTTCGGATTTTTGCAATTTTGCAAACTTCCTCAATTTTTTACTCTCTAACTAATAACAGCTTTTTTACTTGTAAAAACAAATTTTTATTTTTGTTTAATTTGTGTTAAATGTTTTTTTAAAAAATATGTTAAAAAAGTGGTCGAACAAAAAGATCAGAATTAAAACTGTCAACTAACTTAATTGAAAATGAATTACTCACTATTCTCCAATTAATGGACCCGACCAGACACGAAATGATTCAAGATAAATGAAATGATACTAAAAATAAATTCTTTTTTTTTTTTTTTGAAAAACGAAATTCAGTTTTTTGTCAAAATTCATGAAAATAATATATATGATAAAAAAAAAATAATATAATAAAATTTTATTTTTTTGATAAAAAAAATTTTTTTGATGAACATTGAAAAAAAAAAATTTTTTATTTAAAATTTTTTAAATAAAAATTCTTTGTTTTTTTCTCTTTTTTTTTCCTATTTTTCTTCTTCTTCTCTTCTTTTTTCTTATGATCTGCTTTTTTAGGCTGTTATAGGAGGGTAGGCATTTCTCATTCTAAAGACTGGCTGGGAAGAGACTATCAATATTGTATGTATACATACCATTACCTATATGTGCAAAGGATCTGTGATATTCTTGGATATTTTTATAATATTATATCACTTTATTATAGTTTCACTGGTCTTCAAGGTCAGAGAAACAGGGTGACCTCACTTCTCTCTCTTTGAGGACTTGCTTCCTCAGTTACTTAACTGGGGTGGACTCTCTGCAGTCTCTCACTCAAGATCAAATCAAAGAATTTTTAAAAAAAATTGCATTTTAAAAAGAGATTTTCCCTTTAATCTCCTTTTTTATTTTGAAAAACATAATAACATTTGTTATTTAATTCATTTTTATTTTTTTATTTTTGTTATTATGTTGTTATGTACTGTACAGCATTAGTACTGACATTTTAGGCTATTTTACATAAGACATAACATAACAGCTTTACAGACATATAAAAACAAAAACAAAAAGACAAAAAAAAAAAAAAAAAAAATTGGCAAAAAAAAAAAAAAAAATTGATTAAAAAATTTGAAAAAAAAAAAAAAAAAAAAAAAAAAAAAAAAAACAAAAAAAAACTTCAAATATAACTTGTAGTCTCATTTTGTTGTAGTTGTTTTTTTTTTCAATTTTTTTTTTTAAAAAACACATCATCGTGCTTTCTTCAACATTAAAAAAAACAAAACAAAACAAGATATCAGTTGACTGGTGCTAAAAAAAAAAAGAAATGTCCGCTTTACACTCTCTTTCACATTTCCTGCGATGTTTAGGTCATGGAAACTATGTTCATCTCACAAAACACTTACGAGCCACGTATGTAGGACAGTCTAAATACTAGCACGCAAATGGAAACTAGCACACATTGGAAACTCCCCATTATCTGGCAGTCAAAACAAATAATTGTAATTAAAAAAAAAACAAAAAACAAAACACAGAATCCATTTGAATAACAACATGTAAATATTAGCAATGGAGAATAACATTTATCGGACACGGTGTTTTTGTTTTTGCTTTTATTTATTTATTCTTTTTTAAAACAATGACTACGTCCACTTTCAATAAGCCACTTTCATTGCTAGTTAATTAATGACAAATCGGAGGATCGGTCCGCAGATTGACGTCAATCGGATTGGTTAGGTGACAGCGCCAGGCTCCGCCCCCTACCCCCCCCCCCCCCCGTGGGTGGGCCAAGGTAGAGCGTGCTGAGAGAGGGAGGAGGGAGCGAGGGAGGGAGGGAGGGAGCGAGGGGAGGGAGCGAGGGGAGGGGAGGAGGGAGCGAGGGGGCTGAGCCGATCCCACGTGTGACGCTTTCGTTCCCGGCTCAGTAATATTCTCATAGCGGGGCTTTGCATATCTCCTGCCGTATCTGTGTGTGTCTGTCACTGTTACCGTAGTCCCAGCCTATAGTTTGTGGAATAGATAATGGAAGGAGACGGGAGTCAAGCCACATCCGGAAGCCTAAACGATTCGCAACATGACCCGGGGTAAGAATGTCTGTGAATTTAATCCCGAGGTGCGGGGCTTTCTTTTTCCCCCTCCCCTTTTTTTTTTTTTTTTTTTTTCTTGCATGTTACAACATCTTGGAGAGGACTTGGACCGCCGTGCTGGATTCGTCTCTCTCCCCCCTCCTCCTCCTCCAGTACGCACTTAAACGCGGTGCACGGGTTCTCTTTCCAGATGCAGTTTTAAAGACCTCAGCTTTGTAGCGAGAGTGGCCTCCCCCTTTTATGTAGACGGCCGATAATTACTGAGCGCGAATGTGTTTCCATAGTCTTCCTTTATCCTTTAAGGTCGCTTTTAGAAGTAGTTAGTCGTCAAAATGGCCGAACTGACATCTGGACTCACTTCTGTTGTGTTTTCCCCTTACAGTAAAATGTTTATCGGTGGCCTCAGCTGGCAAACCTCACCAGGTGAGACTGTTATTCTCTTTTCCACCCTATCCGGTATTTCTTGTTGTTTTTTTTCTGTCGCTGTGACCGAGTGCCTGGTTGTGGCTGCCGGCGGTGTATGTGCGAATGTGGACCGTGCAGCGGCGGTGTGCTGTATGGGATATGTGACTGGTGTGTGTGTGCGCACGATGTTATTTCTGATCTCCGTCCATCTGAAGTCCTCTATTCGACCCCTATGCGCATCGCGGGGTGTTTTTTATTTGGGGGAGGGAGGGAGGGAGGAGGGGGGGGTGAAATGCAATGACAACAGCATGCCCGTGTGTTTCTGTCCAATGACCCCGACGTATCTTCTCTATTCACAGACAGCCTTAGAGACTATTTTAGTAAATTCGGAGAAATAAGAGAATGTATGGTGATGAGAGACCCCACGACAAAACGCTCAAGGTAAATCCAGGGCTCTTCCCCCCTACTTTTTCCTTTCCAGCGCATGCGACCATATCGCTTACTTTGTCCGTGTTTTGTGTTAATCCAGCGAGTGGCTGTGTGTGTGTGTGTGTGTTTTCATGTCCGCGCGCGCTTGTGTCTCTCTGTGTGTGTGCGTGTGTCTGTGTGTGTGTGTGTGTGTGCGTCTGTCCGCGCGCGCGCTCCTGTGTGTGTGTGCGTGCGTGCGTGCGTGCGTGCGTGTGTGTCCCCCGTGTGCGCGCGCCTGCGTGTGGTTTCACAGCAAGCCAGATAAGCTTAAATGCTCACTGCTGTAAAGCTGCGGCCGAATGCAATTTGACATTGACTTTGTGACTGCACCACAACGTTGGTGTAGTGTCGCCTCACATTGTAACACGGCAAAAATAACGATCAGCGGCGTCCCGAGTTTCAGGTTCGAATCCGCCACAGGACGTCCATAACGTGGATTTATAAAATAGAAAAAGAATATATCGCAAACAATATTAAGGTCATATGGATATTAGGGCTATTTTTATGCAGCTTGTTGTGGCAAATCACAGTGTTACCCGAGTGCATGCATTTGCAAGAGGCAAAACGCATTGTAATGTTTTGGATATCTGTGTATGCGTTTTAACATTGTTTTTGTTTTCATCTTTGTGTCTGTGTCTTGCAGAGGATTTGGGTTTGTTACGTTTACAGATGCTGCCAGCGTAGATAAAGTCTTAGCTCAACAACACCACGAATTAGACTCAAAGACGGTGAGTTGATTTGTCTTCTAAACTTATGTAAATGTTTATTTCTTGCTTTTGTCTTTGCACTGTTCTGCCGATGGAGACCTTCAAGTCGTAACCGTGTGACTGCCTAAGGCCTCGGGGGGGAAACACCTCTTAGGTTTAACAGGCTGTTTGGATCAAGGTCATGTATGAGGGCTAAATGTATGATAGCCCCGTCAACACCAAGCCTAGCAATAAAACACAACTTCAGGGTGAATATTATGTGTTCACTTTCACTTCTCTGGATGAATGGAGCTGACACGCCCCCTTCTTCTCTGCAGCCACATGTACAGTGTGCACATATCTCATGTTCCACTGAAGGGCGTGCTATCCAGAATTGCTGCCTTGCTGCTGTTTGACCCAGCAGATATTACTTTGTATCACATCTGATGCACTGATACTGTAGGTGTGAAAATAGGTTTAAAACATTTTCCAAAAATCATTGCCCTGATGTTAGGAACAGAGTTCTGTAATTATGAGTGAAATAAACTAAAGCAGTATTAATCAAGCTTTTTACGCAACAAAGTTTTTATTCTAACGAATTGGTTACTGCAATGTTAAATAATTTGGCTATATAAATGTAGCGATATAACAGCAATCCATGGGAGTACATTTCATATTGTAAATGCGTGTTTGGTTTGAAATATTCTCCTGAGTTTACTTGCATATAAGAGGCAATTAATTAAGACATGTACACAGAGACGCTCATTTATGAAAAATGTATTGGTTTTTACTTGCCTTTAAAATTTGTCAGTAGATAAATAATTAAGAATGTTAGTCATTTGTGAGAGATGTCTAGTGATGGATTAGTTAGAGTTCAACTGAAGTTATATCACTCTGGGATTTCTACTTAGTAGGTGTTACTATCCAGATATGTCGGCATATATTAGTGTAAATATTATAGCGCATGTTGAGGAAACATGCTGTGTGTGCTGCCATGACTGAAGGAAACTCTAGAGGGAGGATTTGTTTTTTTTCTGGATTTTGAAAGACATAAATTGTGCTTAAGGTTGCACTATGTAACAAGGATAGTCTGAAATCACCAAAGCATATGGCAAGTAATGTAAATTTAAGATTTGTTGATAATTTATTCATATTCTTGAGCTTGAGTGTGATTGGAACAGAGCTAATAAAACTCGCTGTTTGTTGTACAGTGGACCTTACTTTATGTTCCTTCCAGCTCTTTCAACTACAAAGTTTGTAGTAGTAATGTGGCTGCCCTTTTTTTTTTTTTTTTCTTAGGGAGCTCTGCAATTTCTGGCCAGTTTTCAGAACAGCTCAGTAATGGAGGCTTTACTTCTCCAAAGGGGCTATCGGTTTAGTATTTCCACTGGTCTAAAAATTAGTTGTTTACCATTATAAAAAAAAGACACACACCTTTACAAAATTATTTATTACATTAAGTTAAAATGCATAATGGACCTTTTAAAAAAAGATGGTGGTCATAGGTTTGTGAGATAGCTAGCTTCCTCCCCCCTAAAATCTAAATCAGACCCTTTCTTTTATATTTTTTATGTTTTCAGGTGGTTAACTTATGAGAATAGGACTAGTAAAACCATACAATGGTTCTTTTGTTTTGAATGAGCTAATATAGAGAGAAGACAGGTTTCTTGGCATTAGAGTGACCAATAATTAAGTCTAATGGCACTGCAAACCTTGCAAACATCTGTAGAGGGTCATATATAGAAGCTGGTTAAGGGGCGTCTTGAAGGGATAATGGTACAACATGCAGAATTTAGAGCAGTTTGATAACTTCAAGCTTGGCATTTTGAATGAACAACTTTGTGACAGCTTGACAGCATATATTTACAGCAAAGGTCGGGGGGGGGTACGCGTGAGAGAAGGCTGCACATAAAAAATACACTTACACCTGGGTGATGCTCTGTACAGCCCAGTCTTTTTTACTGATGCCTGATAAATGTAGCAGTTGTTGGTTCAGTGCCTTACCCTAAGGCAAGCTGCAGCAGGATATACTTAAATTCCGTGTTCTTTTTTAAATATTCTTTTGAGATATTAATTTGATTTAATTTAATGACCTCCTGCTCATGCCATAGTCATAAACCAATGCTACTTCTGTGTTGCAGCTGACTTATTGATTGCAAAATAGTTTTTATCACCGGTAAGAAAAAGGTCTGGGATCCCTTTTTCTTATACAAGACCCACCTAACTTCCTCCTGCAGCTTATATGTCATGTCGTAAACAAAATGTAGAATATTGTTGGCCCATTTTTTCTGATTATGGGCCACTTCTGTTTTATATCCATATAAAAGGATGCGAGCATAGCTATAGGTGGGTATATAAATAATAATATTGCAGTATATCAGACTAACTGTAGTCTATAGGTCATATTTGGCAGACCTATGCCATATTTTTCAGATTTGACAGTAACTCACCCTGAGAACTGAATACTGACATTTTAAGGTCTGACATCCTATCATCATTGTCTCTGAATTGCGGCCTCCGTGCACAGGCATTGCGAAGTTCCCTAAACTTGTTGCACATCTGTGCTAACCTAAATGGCAAGTCACTGGGGTCTTGTTGTGGAACATTTCCTTTTTTATTATTTTTATCATTACCTCTCTCAGGTGTTTCTTTTCCAACTAAAAATCAATATGTTTTGGCAGTGGATTTTCATTCAGAAGTTTTGGGGACCTGTTTTTTTTTTTTTTTTTGTTTTGCCTGTATTAGATAGCACAGTAGAGAGCTGACAGGAAATGAGGGGAGAGAGAGGCTTGGCCAGGCTGGAACAGGGGATGTTGTGATTACATGGTTAGTTTCTTAAACCCTCTGGCCACTAGGCTACCCTGAATAAATTGTTTTTAATGACCGTTAACATAATCATTTTGGATGTCGACTTTTAAACAATCAGTATTTAAAAAGATATGAAGTCAAATTAGATTTCCATTCCTGTCTGATGTTAATGAAAATATTTTTGGTTGTGATTTAATTGCTTTGTTTCCATTGCCATGTATTTTGTCTCCAAATCCTTAAACATGAAATATATCGATGATACTGATAGACATGTAATAATAGGGATTTAACAGAATAAACAACACAGTGAAGTCATGTCTTTTTTTCTGTTCTTGCTGGACCTTTCTGTAACTGGATAAGTGTTTTGCAGTCTAAGTGACATACCAGCAGTCCTGTTGACTCAAATGCATACAGAAATTGATATTTCCTAGCTGCTAATGTTATGTTGTTTATTCGTCAGCGTGCAATAGAAGATTACAAACCTAAGGCAGCTGTCTGTGTTATCTTCCTAACCATTAGTCACTGGGCTTTATCTGATATGCTGTTTTATATCTTAACATTCACAATATCAAGATTGCATTGCATTGGGATCTGTCATATATCTTATGAAGTTGCTCAGCAATAATGAAAAGAATGAACTGGTCCAGCAAATGTGGATAGTTCTTGATGTGCTTGCAGATGTTGGTTTGATATAAGTGTCCTACTTTTGCAGTGGTTGAATGAATCCTTACCAGTGTTTTTGTCCCTCGTAACCTTGAACGGAATGAGTGGCTAGAGGTGCCGTGACTGTGAACAAGTTGACTCATACAGTATAATGAGTATTAGTATAGGGAAAGTGGAAATCATACCTAATTTGCATTTTTTCCTCTTTTTTTAAAATTTATTTTTAGTCCATTTTATTTTTCAGATATAGTTGGATATGTGAATTAAATCAGTGTGGCATTGTGATTCTGATATGCTTAAAACATTTCAGTTACAGATATTTTAAGTGAACTATTATTAAATAATATTATTTACAAGACAAACATAAAAGAGGAAGTTGTTATTGATATTAATGCCTCCAAAGGATTTCAGTATGGATCATTATTTTGGCATATCTATACATAGATCTGTCTATCTGTCTGTCTATATTTCTATGTATCTGTCTATCTATCTATGTATCTATCTGTCTGTCTATCTATCTATCTATCTATCTAAATATCTATCTATCTATCTATCTGTCAGTCTTTCTACACTGTGTGCTCGGCTTTTCGTCTGGTTTTGAAAACACTGAAACCAGGATGAATGTGAATGAGACATATGGGAAAGAACAGCCTGGGGCTTCTAAACACACATGCTGGTAATTCAGAACATATTTACAATTTTTCATGACGCTTTGTTCAGGTTAAAAAAAAAAATGCAATTCATGGAATTGCTTCCTGAAGACGTTTGAAGGCAGGCTGCTATAAACAGGGGAGATCAGAGCAAATGATTCTGCATTTAACAGTTCAGAGCTTTACAAGGCAATAAAATTTTAAAATCAAATTTGATAAAATATTTATTTGGACTAGGTGGTCCTACCAAAGGTTATAATATTTTAAAGCAAAATATGAATTTTTTCATGACAATGTGAAACCAGTCATCATAGTTTAAAAAAATCACAAATATGGCATCATTCTTTATTCACTGCAACTTGTAAAACCTACAAACATTGATGTTTTTTGTAAGATAAACATATTCTTTGTGGTGCTGGCATAATTCCAGCCTTTATTGAATGACCCCCCGGTCAGCCTATGCTTGCAGTTTTGATGTTTTAGGTGAGACATGAAACAACCCAAGAGGAAGGGAGGAGAAAAGCCTGGGACCAGCCGCTGTTCTGAACAAGCCTAAAGCTTGTTCATCAGAATGGATTTGGAAGTAAAGTCAAATCATTGAGTTAAAAAACTCTGACTTGCTCTTGTTTGAGTATAGGGGTGCTCCCCTTTCTGCAGTTAGTTGGGCTTTAAGGTGTTATTAGTTCATACTGTATCTGTGTCTCTTGCCAATACATATAGAACATAAAATGTTTGTCAAGGCAGCGATATAATATCTTGTGTAATATCAGTGAATCTGGATAATTCTCCTAATGGCGTTGCATATTTTTTAGAAAAAATAAGATGGCCAAATTTGCCTTTTCAAGGCGTTATTTCACAGCAAAAATCACTAAAGATTGACAGCACAGATATGAAACATTTATGTTGTAATTTCTTGTCTATTCTGTTGGTATCACACACGCACACCTGTGGAGCTGCTCACACACTTAAATTGGGAGAAGCTGCAAGCTTTGATAAGGTTTTTCCCTTTTAGCTTAAACACCACATCATCATGCCAGTGTAGATATGTCTTAAGAGAGAGGAAGAGAGTTTACCCAGGAGCTGCATTAATATATGAAATCCTTTTGTAAGATGTGAACTTAAGATATATGCTGTTTCCCTGCCCTGATCTACTAGTTGCATGCAAAAGCGGCCCTCTGAGACCCTGTAGCAAAAGGCTGTGGAAGATAAAAGATCGAGGGGGGGGTCCTCTTGGTCTGTTCTTATTTATTACGTTGACATATCAGGTTGTATGATGTCTTGTGGAAATACACTTTTGTTTGTTGTGAGATCATGTTGCATCAAATTACATATAAGTCTATTTGAAAAATACTAGTTATGGTAATGTAAAGAGGCTGTAAGGTGAGCAAATACATTAAACGGTGCTGTACTGGAGAGGACAGTTTTGCTTTAGAGTGAGGAAAAAAAATCTCTTGACATAGTCTACAGCTGTGTGAGATACTTAATCTGTAGTGCCTTTTTAACATGTCCCCATCAGTTCTCTTGTGCTCCTCATGAATTGAACTGTGTAAACTTGGTTAGATACTTAAGATTTACCTGAGATACCCATATAGTAAAAGATACACATGCCGTAATTGCAGAGCCCTTTGATAATGGCATCACGTCAGAGGCTACCAGACAAATGTACATAACACGCACCGCAATCATTAGATGGCTACATTAATTTAATCAGTGGAAAATAGGACTTCATACATCCCGCAGACAGTTGTAGATAACAGATGCTGGTACTAATCATATTCAAATCTAAACTGTAATAAAAGAGGATTTTTTTTTCTTTTGTCACAAAGCACAGAATGACATGGAATTTGTCATATATGTGAATTAGGTCTGGCGCAAGTTTAAAATTATGATTTAGTGTCTTCGCTTTGACCTATATAACAACAAAAAACATAATGATACCATCCTAATTTCCTGGAGCCCAAGGTGATGTCAGCAAATTTCTTGTGTGACCAACCATCCGTTCACAAAATTATTAAATTCACCTTAATGTTAGGGCAGGCAAAATGTTCACATATGAGAAGTTTAATGAGAGAATTTTTAAATAAAATACATTAGCAATTAATCTATAATATAAATAGTTGCCAGTTAATCAATCACAATATCATATTTTGGTGTCTAGGTGTGTCCGAATCGTTCAGGTGGTGAAAGTCCAATTTGCTCCAATTTTTAACGTGCAATTTTGTTGTTTTTCAACAAAAAACAACAAAATTGGGCATCATCACTTAGTAGGTTTTCTATGTTGTTTCACAACAGTAAAATCATTCCTTAACCTTGACCTTCACACTTCCACTGTATGAACACAATAAACAAAAAGGTAAAATCTTTGTGTTCACCTGCTTAATAGCGCTGCTTTCCCCTTATTTGAGCAGTTAATCTGGCAACCAATAAAACATAATGTTCAAAGGTGGAGCACATTCAAATTCAGAGCAGATTGTTCATTCAGCTCCAAGTCAGGTTTCCAAATATCTGTGTGCTTTTTGGTTTGTGTGCACTGCTGGTGATGTTTCCTTGATAAAAAAAAAAAAAAAAAAAATTCTTAGAAGCAGATTAATAAAGTACTTTACTGCTACTCGATGATAACGATATAGTTACAGCTGGACGGGAGGTCTAGCGTTCTACACTACAAGTTGTTGTCTTCAGTTTATGACACTTAATACTTTATGGGAAATATTTTTTGCTGAAGTGTTTTAATATGCTTCTTGGTACACAGGTTCAACAGCATGCAATTAGTTCCTAGAATCATTTCAACATGCCATAGAGAATATGTCTAAACTTGTATTCAGCTGATATAGGAAAAGAAAGCAGAATTAAAGTGAAAGCAATTGCACAGTAAGAACAAGAGAGTGTTTTTCCTCCAACCCATTAACAACAGTACTTTTATTAATGAGTTTTTAAATAGTTACATTTTTTAAGGTTTGGAAAGATTAAAATATACTTGAATGAAATAAGATTTGCAAGTACTGTATGTGGAATTACTGAAACAAGTGCACTACCAAAGTCTGGTTGACCGATCCCAAAACCTGAGGGTACCGTGTATGTGTTAGATAACATGAAATGTTTCAGACAGGGAGTATCAGGTGAAACAGAGACATGATAATCTCTGCTTTAGTGGTACGGTTATGAATGCACTTTCAACATAGAAATCACGTGCACATGGATTTATAAAGAGATGGAAAACAATTGTAACATCTCCCTTCCTCATGAATTAAATGTCTCAAAGGAGTCATTCATCATAAGTTGTGACCTAAAAAGGTACTGCTACAGTATTTCTCAGAAGGATTGGTTAGTAATTCCTCATTGCCTAATTTGGTTGCATAGCTCTGAGTGCGATTTAAACAATCTTCAGTATCAGCCTCATTTTAATACAGTTCTGAGGCTATGATTCTCTCTTTGTGATAATTTCAAATATTTTAAACTACACAGACAGATATGACCTCCGTTGCTGCTGTGTTAAAGTGCACTCTTGTGCAAACATGAATCTTCATAGTTAATAGAAATACTCAGTGGGACAGAAAAAAACATTAGTTTACGGAGTGGGATGAAATGAGATTTGGTATGTTTTGTATAGACTTAAAAAGTGAGATACATTACCAAGTATAGGACTTAGGTATTCGAAGCATAATGTGTTGTGTTTGCTCAAATATGGTGCACAAAATAATTGAGTTTGAATTGGTTATGCCTGGGGCTAAGTGCTAAAACAAATCTTTAAATGAAATTCATTACAAGCAGGGTTGCCATACCCAGGTGTTATTGAATTCATTTCTCATTTTGACCTGATTTAGAAAGATAACAGTAATAACTGAGACTGACAGAAAAGATGACAGC
The DNA here is from genome assembly GCA_016859345.1 of Istiophorus platypterus. NCBI lineage: Eukaryota > Metazoa > Chordata > Actinopteri > Istiophoriformes > Istiophoridae > Istiophorus > Istiophorus platypterus. The sequence continues at coordinate 7,956,715 of CM029129.1, forward strand.
GACATTGCACATCATGGTTTCCCTTCAAACACATTAAAATGTAGTCAGTCTCATTGCCTTAATTGATCTGTGCAGATGCTGTCTTTTCTTCTCATATTCCTTGATTCATTTTTCTTTTGTTGTTTTCCTCAGCAGATAGAGATATATTTTTCTTAAATAAATCCATCTGTGCTGAAAGAGAAACTTTAACAAATGCATAGAATTGGTACACTAATTGTAAATCTTTGATTATAACTTACAGCAAAATCTGGAACAACATGAAAAGGATTCTTTGTTAAATACAAATGGAGAATATACTGCCAAAGAGCAAATTTGATGTAGATATATTTTTTTGATTCTCTTTTTCAAATTTCTTAGGTATGCAGGCAAGGACAATTCGAGATGACTTTGTTATTTATCGTAGTTCCTCTTCATACTATGTGAAAGGTTGATGAGACACCCCACCTCATACCTTCATCCAAGTAAAATTAAGGAGGAAAATGAAGCTAATGAAATAACAAGCACAAGATGGAGAAACAGGCTGATCTAACGCATCCTCTTGGTTATTTGGCAATATCTGGAGGCATCACCGGCCTCAGACTCTCATTTTCTCCCTGTCATATTCAATCAGGGATTCCCGCCTAAAATAAAAGTGAGTCTCTGCCGCAACCATGACAAGCAGAGGAATGGTCAGGGCCGGCCTCCACATTTACTATTTTTGTAACAGTAGTGTATATATATTTTAAAATATAAATATCAGTTGACAGCACCAGCAGATAATTTGGTAGTACTAATATTTTGGTCTGGAGACACACAGTAATGACTAGTAATTAAGATGTTATTTCCTAAAGTACATTGCCTGATACGATGAATGTTGTGCCTAGAATGTGTCATTGAACTCCATCATGTAAGTAATGAGGTCAGCGATATTGGCAAGCTTCCCTTAAATCCTCATAATAACAAATTTTGCACTGCCCTTAGATATAAATTCTTATAATTAATGCTATTTTGCTCTTAAAGTCTTCTCACTGGCAGTCCTGACGTATTTAACTTAAAATCAAACCAGTTATGGGGCCAAATCTCTGCACCAATATAATTGATAAGGAGACAAATAATGGGCCAACAGTAAATAGGAATGATTGGCTGTTTTAGAATAGGGATGACTGAACTGACTAATAAGGTTCATGATTGCATAGTGCATTAAATGGTATTTTACAAATGAGCTGGCCGGTTGGAATGTACACTGAACCAAGAATTGATTTGATATTTAATAAAATGATAGACTACAACATTTAGGTACTGACACTACAACGTGGGCTCTGGGATATTAAGCTACCGGGACTCTTAGTGAGAAAACCCTATCGAGATTGTGGGACAGAGGGTGAAAAAAATATATCAGACTTGACAAAAGTCTGGTCTGATGTTGCAGATCCAGTGTGTATTGGGGAAAAAAAAAAATCCCCTTTCTATGTTCTTATAACCACTTTGTTGGGTCATTCATGGGCACTTAATATGAAATTGCAATAATTTTGACAGCTCCTGAATGCAGCTTTAATTTCTGAAAATCCTTCTCAAATTCAAAAGCAGACTGTCTGCAATTGCCACAGGCTGATTATGCAGCTTTTGTACATCTTAATGGCTCAGATAAATTATCATCATTGCGAGTTAAAAGTATCAAATTTTAATACATTAAATTACAAATATGCACTCTCATTAAAAGACTTGTATTTATTCTTGACCACAAAGGACTTAAAATGTAACCATATGAACGGTTTCTTGTGCTCAGCTCAATAAAACAGCTCAAAATGTTTTTGGGGACCCTTTTTCAGAGAGAGTTTCAGAAATAATTCCAACACCTGTTCTTTGCTTTTCACCCTCGAAATATCACATTTTCTCCTCTTAACAACAGTTTTGTTGTTCTTTTTTTTCATTCTCAGATTGATCCTAAGGTTGCCTTTCCCCGTCGCACCCAGCCTAAGGTAAGAATAAATTGGTCACTAACCCCGCTCAAAGAAAATGATTATGTCTCATGTCACTACCTTACCTAATTCTGTGTGCTCACACAGCAGATACAAAGAGACAGTGGTTTTCTGTTTGTTATTGTAGAGAAATACCTAGTCTGGCTCCATTGTTCTCACCTTGTCTATGCTGCTTCGCCAAAGCAATTAAAGTTGGACATATTACACTTTCAGTGCTTTTATCATGCTTCTATTTGCATTTCATCCCTTGTCATAGTTGTTTTTATGGACAAATGCTTTGAAATGAACTCTGTCTTATTATTACGGTGTGATTTCCATTACAGCAGAGGGTTCCAGTTTTAGTCTGCCATTGTATAAAATCAAGCTTTATTGTCTGTTTAATATGGCTGAATATACAGTAAGTGGTGAAAGCATCTTACTTTGACTGCTCATCTGTTTGCTTGATAGGTTTGTGACTGACAGGAGACAGCCTCTAAAGATATGAGGAAAATATTAGCGGAATCAAGATCCTCCTTTCTTGTGTTGGTGGTTGAAACATTTTTGAAGGTGAACATTAATGTGAAATGGCAAGATTTTTTCCTGTCAATAGCCTTATATTAGCTTGACTGAACTGGCAAGAAATGATTGCTGACTCCTCATTGTGACGAATTACATTTGCTGACTGAATTATAAGTCTGTTGAGTTGTTTTCTGTAGCACTTGGAGTTAAATGGGACAGAATGACATAAATGATTTAGAAATAGCTTGAATTGTGGTGCATGCCTGGAGAATTTGTCAGAATTAGCATTGAAACAATAGATGATTTAAACTGCAATCACACAGGAACTGTCATATGACCTCTTCATGATGCGTATTATCTGTTCCTTTCTTAATTACTGGTCTTGAGCATTTCTAATGACAATTAAATATTTAGCGTGCGCAGATGGTGCTGTGGTATAGTCAAAGGCTTCGTTGACATGCCCTCTCAAACAATCCCCTAGCATTTAATGCACAGGCTATAGCACAGTACGGTTTAGCGCTATACAGCATTGCCATCAGGGCTTTTTCCACCTACAGCAAGTGGAAACCCGATAATAGATTTTCTCCTTCCCGCCAGATCAGAAAGAGGTATTGTTAAAGAGTTGTTCAGGTTTCAAATGAGGAATTGGCAGTACAGGCCTTCAAAGCCAGAGCACATGATTTCAGGATATTGGCATGGGGTTGAAAAGCTACCAGTGTTTCTCCACATTTTCTTACATGGCAAGTATATCACTTGATCATCTTCTGTCCTGACCTATGCTCATGAAAGTCAAATGTGGAAAATAACAGCTCAGATATGTGATGATGCTTCCTTTTTTTTTTTTTTTTAAAGTGTACAACAAACTCCTCTTGATGTCATGATTATCGTTATCTTTTCCAGCAATGACTGAGAAACGGGAATACAATATTTTAAGCTGTTCTACAGGTCTCAAACATGTTTGTCATTCTACCTTGTATGATTCATACCTCAGTGAAATAATGACACCATAACAGAATTTGTGGCACCGCAAAAGCCGCGTGCCAATGATTTATAAAATGGCTATAGGGCAAGCTTGTTAGAAGAGAAAAATGGTTGTATTGAATGTGGATTATAAAGGATCTTAAAGCAATGGGATTAAGCCAGATAGATTAACATTGCATGGGTTTGTACTTTATGTTCAATTGATTTAAGACCTGTAAAAGAGGTCCCACTCTGAGGTTCCCATTTAGAAAGTCCTTTCTGTTTTGCATTTGCTTTCTTTTGTCCCTCTCTTCCCCCTCCACTGTCTGTCTGCTGGCTGCCTATGCAGCTGTTGAATAGGCTTCGTTCTTGTTAAAAGAATCTCGGTTTGGCAGGTGCCTTGCGAGCACGGGCTTTTGGGAGCAAATTGCGACTAGACCAATACACGTTAATTTTCTCACGGCTAACAATGACCTCCCAAGTAACCCTGCCAATGACCTCCCATTGCTGAATGCTGCAGTATGGTAAAACTATACAGTATGTACAGCACGTAGAGAGACAGGAAGTGAAGGTGAACACAGAGGACATTTCACTGTAAACAACTGAAGGTGTTTGCACCAGGATGACAGGATCACAGAAAAAACAACTTGTATCAGCAGCAATAACTGACACTGCCCCAAAACACAGACCATACCACTGTAAAGAGGCAGTCAGAGACAGACAGAAAGGAGTTTGGAAACAACTAATCATCAGGCTACACTAAAGTAGATAGCCCTGCGAACATTTCATTTAAATCCGATGTGACATGCGTGGCAAAGTGAAATTGCTCGGAAGATTTGTAGTGATATTAGCTCTTCTGGAGAAAAATTTTGTCTTTGTGAAAGCCAGCATTTTACCTGGACTGCAGGTTACTGTCATAATGAGACATAAATATTTTCTTGTGTGAAAAATCAGTCACAGGCCGCCGATTGCCTTGCTTTGCGTTGCTCGCCGTGCATTTGAGACAAATGTAAATATTTGATTTTAATTACATGTTTTTGTGTCAATCTGCACCAGAAAGTTGGTAAAGGGCAAAAAGGGGAAGTAACCAGAGGTCCCGTCATTGAGAGAAAATGTGCCAAAGAGACGCAAACCGGCACACACCTTACAAATGAATAATGTCACTCAACCTGAGCTTATTTTAAGACTTACAAACCATTTTTTATTCGATATAGAAGCTATGCTTACAAGTCATGTTGAAGGTATCAATGCAGACTAGGCCACAAATATTCAGGGATTAGGTTGCATCTGTAGATGATTGACAGATGAGAATGAAAGGATTAAACAATGATGATGTGACACAAAGTGCTTTATGCACATTCATTTATGCCTTTCCTCGCCCTAGCCTTTTTAGCCAGGGCTGGGTTGGCCGTGGCTTTATTAGATAGGCAGCTAAAAGTAGCTTTAAAATGTCAGGATTCCTGCATATATATATATATATATATATATATATGTTTTAGCATCTCAGCATTGAGTTTCACAGAGTCCACTCTCTTGGTGGCAAAAGTGATTTTGCCTAATACCATTTATTGCACTAGATGTATAGTAATGATTTTAATGGAGCTTATTTTCTAAAATATGGATATGACTGCAGATATGATAAACAAAATAATCACCATTTGATATTATATTTCTCATAGTATCTTTACATGACACGCCAGGGGTTTCTCTCAGGAAATTGTGTGAAATTATGCCTGTCAAGTGTCAAAACTTTTTTTCTGTCATTGTACCATGCTGTTCAGATTAATAACTACGAAGCCAATGCCAGATGTGATTGATCAGTCAAATCACCTTTTCAGCTGAATCCGACAGAACTTGACGCTTCTCATCTCATTATCAGTGCAGATACTCGATGACGGTTCAAACAATTGCCTCACTCATTAAATATGTGGCCTTCGCCGTATGATGTATCACTTCTGCTCATTTCCATTTAAGCTTAACAAGCCGAATATTATATTTCAGAAAGATGTAATAATTTTCTTTTGACGTTAACAGAGGCGCTCATTTTTTCAGGTGTGGGATATTCTGATGTCTAGAGTTTTCAGGAGACAGTTGTTTTTGGGAGCATGTTTTGTATCGTTTGTCCCGTCTAAATTTCTTGAGATACTGTACTGACCATTCTTTTAAAAGAAACCCACATGCCTTTTTTTAGTGTTGTGGCTGCGTATAGAAAATGGTAAAGAAGATAGATGAGATGATGTTGTTTCTCGCGGTCTCCTTGTTTGATATTTTCCAGCAAGGCTCATGGTGAAAGATGTAAACGAGGCCTGCTTTCAGTTTCCTGGAGGAATCAAAGCACCGGTTTCCGCCGACATTGCTCGAGATTTACCACTCAACTGTTGGCGTCATTACCGCTGCTGCTGCTGCTTTTGTTTCCCAGAGTGGAGTCACACACAACCATGGCATGCCCCAGCATGATTTTAATTGCCAGTGGGACTGTGGCCACTTCAGTGGGAGATGAGTTCTGATAGCTTGTTATGGAAATGAAAGGAAGGAGCATTGACAGAGCAATGGGCGTAACCCTTTCCTTGCACCTCATAAAGGGATTTTCCTGGTAAGCCATCCTGAAAAGGTTGTCACTGTGACTCTGGCAGTCTTTAGGATATAGAAAGAAGACTGCATATGTGTTTGTAATGACGATTTTCTTTCCTGAAACTTCCCTCTTGTATTAAACTCCTTGCATCAATGTCAGATAGCTAGGATGTCAGCTGAGGTAATTCTGAGCTATCAGTTAAAAACATCATCAAAGCACTGTCCCAAATTTTCCTCCAGCCTGTGACAGCTGTGACTATGTGGCTTCCCTGTCCATAGCCCACTGGTGGTGTTGCTCGATCTCTGTCAGCTGGAGCTCTCACTTTTCTTTTTCCTAACTCATCGTCTATCTGTGTCACTTTCTCTTTCTCCCTTTACATCTTTTTTTCCACTCTCAAACACACGTTCTATAAATGGAAAATTGACCAGCCCCCCCCTCCTCCACTTGTCTGCGTCCCACATGTCTCTCAGGGACAGTGTGTACTTAATGTTCTTACCTGTAGAAAAGACTCTCAGGTGTATTGTGGTTCTAGAGATTTCAAGTCAATGAAGTCTCATAATAATGCTGAATGAAGTAAATACACATACTTTTCCCCTGTGTCTTAGTACCGTGTGACATAATAATGCACTTGCACAGACACATAAGGCCGCATGTACAAAAACTGCATTAAAGAGACATAAGTGTGTAGTTTTATTCACAAATTCAAGACAAACTTGTTTGTGTTCTCTCACTCTCTCATTCCCCTTCATCCTGTCCCTCTCTTTCTCTCTCTCTGTGCTCTTCTCTGCCTAACTTCATCTTTCAGGATTACAAGGTCTTGTAAATCCAGTCTTACACCTTACTCAATTATTTGATCTAGATTTAGCATTATGATATTCCCCTTCTCAAAATGATCCTTATTTTAAATGACACAGCTCACTGCTGGGAAAAATGAAACCTCCATAGATGCAAGCCCCTTTGAATGTCCCTGTGAATTTATTAAAAGAACCAGCTTCCCCGTTCCAACTCAGATCTGCACAGCTGCATGAGTCTGAAAGAATATTCAAGGACAAAAGTCCTTAATGTAGAACAGAATGCTATATCAATACATTATCTTTAGCTTCACATTTTATAACTGTGAGCCCTCACAAATATTTATAATGTGACAGAAGATTATTTCTTATGAGACATTTCTTATTTTAAGGCATTCTCATTATGCAGATAGCACACTGAGTGGGCAAAGAGGGGGAGTGTTACGTTTATGAAAGCTATTACCCAAACCTGATGTCCCATATCAGGGCATATGGCACAGGTCTTATTCCAGTGAGTAACCAAGATGTCCAACTGAAAAGATATGTTTTGTATTTCTGAAAATAAATGCAGTTTTGAAATCGGTTTAACAACTGACACTAAATGCACCCACATTTCACTGAGACCACTGAGACAGTCTGATAGTGTGCAAAGAAAACTTGGACCAAGATGACGGAAAAGTGACAAGCGAGTTGATGCGATTCTTCACTGTCACTCTCCTCTCACCCCTGAAAAAACAGATGTGCAGCCAACATACATAAACCCTTCTTTAGATAGAGGATGTCACAAGGAGTTGTTTTTCCCCCTGTGGTAATGGCTGCTGCGCCGAAGCTGGAGATGGGTTTAAATCCCTGACCCGTCAGCTCCTTTGCTTTCACTGGCCTCGGTGGAACTGCTCCAGATGAAAATGGGGCCAGAGCACAAACATATGAATGACTGTTTGTTTGGTGGTCAGACACAATCACCAACTGAGTGACCCAGTTAACGGGTAGTCAAAGCAATGCTCAGTTTGACTCATGCATGTTTTTTTTTGCGTGTGTGTGTGTGTGTGTGTGTGTGTGTGTGTGTGTGTGTGTGTGTGTGTGTGTGTGTGTGTGTGTGTGTGTGTGTGTGTGTGTGTGTGTGTGTGTGTGTGGCACTTTCTAAATGTATCTTGTGTCGCTTTTCATGCTTTCCTCCAATAATTATGCTTCAGTGGAAAGATAAATGATGTGCAAATGTAGATGCTATTGTAATTATTTTTTTTTACTGCAGATATAACACAAACACACATTTCTTTTGTTTGAATAATTGCCAGAGCACTTATAAATGGAGTGTACATATGTGTGATTCTTCTTTCCCCGGCCTCTCTCTTTTCTGCTTCGGTCTCCTTGGTTGCGGGTGGAGAGTAATTAGGTTTTCTAGGGGATTGAGGGGGTTCTTACAATGCTTACCAATGGCAGCAGTCAGGCAGGCTAGTGCTGGCAGGGCAGAGAGGACAGAGGGCTGTGCAGGAGCCTGGCACTGCTAAACCTGATGCTGACTGACAGTAATGAGGACAGCCTGCTAGCCAGGATAGAGAGGAGAAGAGAGCAGAGGAGAAAAGGGCATGGTCCTCCACTATACCTCTCAAGACCTCTTATCAAAGCTGCTCTGTGTACGCACACGCATGTACACACAGAAATACAACACAAGCACACTCAAGTTTAATGTTTACTGGATAGACCAGAGCAAATTCATCACTTGGCTGTGTTATATCAATCTTGTTTGGCTTTACTCATTAACCTTATAGGAAAAATCAATAACAAAATCAGTTAACTGTTTTACATACAGTATTTCATAGCAGCAGATTTGTGACTTTCTATTCAGTAGTGCATTACAACCATTATTTTAATAGATTTTGTGTATAATACCATAGTTACTGAAACTTAAAAAAAATATTGTAATAAAATGTTTGGTTTTCTAGAGGTTTCTCATCAGAACAATTTCACCAACAATCTAAGTATCCTGGGTCAGCACAAACCAACAGTGACTCTGACAGTCAATGACAGGTAGATTAGCCAGTCTTACTCAGTTTTTTCATCATATGAAATTTTTTTCCCCCAACCATCTCAAGGCTCCACCCATCCAACGTGGAAAAACTAAGATTTTTAAATAATCAGAGGCACTTAACTCTGAAAGTCATCACTTCAGGGAGTGGATCTGGCAGCTAGAGAGGCAGATGAGGAGTGCATTTCTAATTTTTTAACAGTGACCTTTTTGAGATTGCGTTTGAATGAAATACTGGAAATAATTAAAAAGGGAGGGCCAGCTTAATCAGGATGATGAGTTCCATTGTGTTGTCAGACACATCACCTTGCTGTCCAGTTTTGAATTTTCATTACTTCTCACCACCTTCATTCCTGTGTTTCTGCTTTCAAAAAAGCTACCTGGGAGTTTTACAATAGAGTAAGATATACCAGAGACAGCCAGAGAGATTCAAGTGTAAAGGAGAATAATCATCTTATTTTTTATGTGATATGATTATCCTCACTTTCCTGCAATTTTTATACAGTGTTATAGCTGTGCCATATTTTTATACAGTGGCCACGTACTAAAAACCACATGTGGACTACTAAAGAAACATGTAAAGATGTATAATACTGGTCTAATATTGTATGAAAGTGACCACTATTATATGTAATATAATGCACAAACACTGTATGTTTACTTAGAAATCATATAAATAGTTCATGTTGGCCAGTGTCTTTTTCAAGTTGTAATTTGTAAATCAGCTTTTTGTTGATTAGATTTCTTTTACTCAGTCAACTCTAAGAGTGAGGTTTCAAACATACAGAATATACAGTGCATCTGCATTTTATTTGTAATTGTGATAGTACAGCCAAAGTCTGGTCATTTTGTGTTGGATGAATCTCTGTGATTGGAGGATTGCCTGACCAGCTCACTGAAGTGTTCTGCTGTGATTGGATCCAGTTGTCACTGCAGAGTAAGATATTGGAATCTCACAGGCCAGATTGCTCTTTCTCACTTTGACATTGTGTGACAGTTCATGCTCTGTAGTTTTTATGTCCTATCCTGGTTTCTTTTTTTTTTTTTCCTGGGGTACCAGCCTCTCATATTAAGAAAGATAGTCTTTCAGCAAGACAAGCCTGTCAGGTTGTTAGGTGTGCCGTTGTCGGCGATGTGATTTATAGTAATGACCATTAGCTTTTATAGCTGCCTTCTGGTCACACTGCTTGTTTGTAACATGTCACTGAATCCATAATTATGCTTTCAAGAAGTTGCAATAATACCAATTTCAATTAAGTGAAAAGATATACTTGACCAATGCTTGAATCATATGACTGTTTTGGTTGTACTTGATTGTGGTGGTGTCACTTTTAGCTCCACTAAAAACCTATGGTTACGGTTTACCATTCTTAAAACCAGTCCAGTGTTTGGTTTTGTCCCTGTTCTCCTACAGGCAATAGAGCCACACTCTAATAATATCCAAACATGACTAGATACGCATTAACAAGCAGCAAACAGAAATATATTCTATGATATAACCACATACTTCAGAACCTGCACTGCTATTTTACCTCTAAGCCTCAGCAGCTGTCTGATTTTTTTTCCTCAAAATATCTTTAAAAAAAAGGTTAGTGTGGTGTATTTGTTGTGATTCTGATCTATAAATATGATGTAATTAGCTTAAAGCACTTAGAAAGGTGTTTCTTTGTTGTTTGATTAAAATATGCTTAAATTATTGGCTATTTGTTTCACTTGAACAGATGAGTCTTGATAAAAGATAAAAAGGTCAACAGGATATAACTGTATTTATTGTATAGTTTTATGTTAATAGTCTTAAAACAAAGATATAAAGTAGTTCTGAAGCGGGAGACCAAATTGCGTGTGATAAGAATTATACACCTTCCACCTGATGTGGAAGCCACTGATAGGCTACTGTTAAACTTGTACTTTGACCAGGAAATGTGTAATAGCTCCCAAACGGCAGCAGTGACAGAAAATCTACATGGTATTGTTGGTATTAGGATGAACTAGATTGAGGCTGAGGGTTAAGCTATAACAAAGCATGACAGGAGGGGTGTGCAGGAGTACAGACAGTCAGGCATGCTGCTCCACATTTACTGTGGAGACCCTCACCTCCTTTTTCTCTGCAGGATGGTCTGTCATTCACTGCCATAATAATGTACAATTTTTCAACCTGAATGGAGATGGAATAAAATTGGTGACTTTTTGTTATCACCTGTTCTGAGTAGAATTCGCATGTTTATTTTTGTATGACATCTTACATCTTTTATAACATGTCACATTGTGTGACTAAAAAATATACGGTATATGTGAGACACTAAGTTTTCAATACTGAATAACTGCATCTAAGTCAGGGCGCTAAAGAGCTTAGCTGTTCCTCTACATAATGCCTTGGTCCTCAGCTGTGACCTTTCTCTTCTGCACATCATTCACGATTATACTGCTGACATGTTGGCTCATGCCAATAATTTTTCATAGGAGGCAATGTCAGCCACATCATATTTTATCACCTGGATAAATTTGTGGTGTGTTTTCAGGTGGGCCCCATAATTTGTATTTGTCTGTTTATATGCCTGTCCTAGAGATTAGATTTTGTATTTAATTTAACTCAGAAAATATAGTAATTCAGGTATAAACACAATCTGGGATCAGTTGAGAAAAATCCTCATATATTTACTAAATGAGTGATATGTAACGTGAATAAATAAGATGCGTGTATGTAGAAAAATGTTTGAATGTGTGTGTATTAAACAATAAGTTTGCACAGAAACGATTCCCCAAATCTACACCATGCCTGCACAGACTGAGTGTGTGATGATCACCCACCAATTGGAAAAAGAACAAGAGGAGGTACATAATATGGAAAACTATAATTTTATGTTTGACTATTTTGACCATTTTGATTTGTAAGTAAATTATAGGTGTTATTGTATATGGATGGACAATCATAAAATACTGATTTTCTCCAGGCGGATTTTATAGTCAAAAATATACTTTTCACACTTAATGAAACTCTCTCTAGAGTGATGTTTTTTCCAAATGCACCTTATCCAGTATATTTCTCGCTCCAGACTCTAGAAGTCACAAATACAACTAATTATATTTGATTGCTTTGGTTTAAAATAAAAAAAATGGACCTTATAACAATAGTAATTTTTTGTTGTGTTAAAAATTAAATGGCATTGAACTACTTTGTGCTGCAATGGTAAAATCATCAATTACATGCACAACTCGCATGTAATGAGTGTTTAATTAATGTAATAACAGTGGTTATTATAGATAGACAACATTTCTTCACACATTTTTCCTAACAATAGAAGTAACCCCTTTGCTAGATACTGTTTGCACCAAATGTGTGACAGGGCTGATTATCTCCACAGAATATCACACAATAAAATAATAATCCATAAACTCCACACTTACATCAATTGTTGACATAGCTGTTAGATGTTTTGACTCAGTGACCTTGTCATACAAATCAGCTTCTTTTAGTCTGACTACACTGTCTCCACTGATCATAAAAACTATATTTATTTATTTATTTATTTTTAAATACAAGGAAATCTTAACTACTGTTTAGGTAGAATTTAAATGCTCTCTATTTAACTGAAGCCTACACATTACACATAAAGTTATTACTGCACATGATCCATTCTTAGGAAATATTCAGTGTTAATGTCGGTGTCAAGATTGGCTGTTCACAAATTTGATTTATGGTCCCAATTGTGAAATTTCAATATTTCCGGTACAATTAATTCAACTTTAAATCGGATATCATATGTCTTGGCAGCACATTTTCAATAGCTAATATTTGCTAATCGCAACTCTGCACCTCATAACCATCAAGTTTTTTTTCAGGTTTTCTAGGACAGTCAGTTTGGACTTTCATTTATGGTGAAACTGTCTTTGCCACATGGTAGGGAGGTCAGTGCTTTTAAAAGGGAATGAGACAACCTAATTTAATTGACTGTGAATGACACCCGGCCCCAACCATATCTACTGGTAATTTATTCCTTCCAATCCAACCTCTTTTGTGACTGCACCGCAGGTGTGCCACTGCTGCGCCAGCATCTTTGGTCGCAAAATTACCAAAAATGTGTTCTCGCACCTACATGCTCTTCATGTGCTAGTGCCACGAATTTGCCCCACAGCCTGTGCTTTCGCCTCGATTCACTCAAAGAAGACCCCTTGTGACACACTGTCGGGAAATGCAAAAGCAACCTCACAAAGAAAATAAAGGGCTCCTTTTTTTTCCTCCGTTGCCACTGAAAAGTAGTGGAGACAGTGAAATAATCAAACGGAGGTAATGCAGAAGCAGGTCAAGTCCAGCTTGTAACAGTTATTTTGTGACTTAATTTTCTCCTGTGTTATCATACAATAATGAAAAGTGTTGACAGATTCATTTCCTTGCTGCAATCACCTATCACCTATTGCGATTTCTAATTGATAGCTACATGCAGCAATTTTAGAGCACAAGACAATTTTATAGCGCTTTTAATTAGACCAACTTTGACCTTCTGTTCGCTTTGCATTTATATTGCTCCAAATTATTTTCACCTTCTTTCTTCATTAACTTTTGTCAAATGAATACAGGCATTTACAACATAATAAACCATACATGCACTGTATGAAATATGGCGAGACTCAAATGAATTGATAATTGAATACTACTTTAATTGTTTGATTGTATGCAATTAAATAATGTGTGAAATGAATATGCCTTATATGCTCTTGACCCCAGAGAGAATTTCAAGTGAATTACTTATTTTCTATTTTTATATATTGTATAAGTAAATAAAAATACCTGGGTGGAATGAGGCTGTAACAACCACTTAGCTGTCTAATTGACTAAGAGGGGAAGCCCTTACATACGTCATTAGGGAATACAGGTGCATGTTGACTTGCCACTCAGATAAATCCTTCATATGGAACTAGTTAATCTCCCATGTAATATTGAGTATATGTGTGTATTAGCAAATGAATAAACACCAATGTCAGATGAATCTCAATTTAGAGGGTGTTTAGTATTCATTTTGATTTCATTTACTGAATGAACATCAAATTTGTATCAACATGCATGTCAGCATGCACCATGTGCAGACATCGTCAGCCAAGAAAAAAATCTTTTTTTTTTTCCAAACCTCTAGGTCTATAGCTGTTTTAGTGACATTGAGTGATTTATGCTGACACAATGTGGCAGAGCATTTACTGGTTGAACACCACAGAAAGTCCCTGTCGAAGACCTGGCAGTCAGGTGTTTATGGTGCTACTGTGGAGTGCTTTATTCTTTTGAGAATTTGCATCCCATGTAAATCTTCAGTTCAAATGGGGACAATTAAGCAAGATAATTTGACATCAGAGGAGAGCAGAGGAGAAGAATTTACTTCCACTAGTAAAACAGCATGGTATGACAAGATTCCATTCATTGCAAATGGAAGAAAGACAATAAGGAGTAGGCAAGGGTGACTCTGCAGCTAGTCGGTGAACCAAATCATGTTGGCCCGGGTATTTAAATGAGACAAACATGGCGCATTGTCTATTTTGACAAGTCTACTTGACCACATTAAAAAACAGTGTATGTCTGAAGTTGAATCAGCCAAGAAAAAAGTAATACTGTGACTGGAGTCTACATCATTTATATACTTACTCTAAAATTTGTTCCTTAGAATACTGAGATTTGAAAAGTGGCACTTTATTTGCATAAATTAGACAGCACCTCCACTTGATGACTAAAAACAGCAAACGCTAACATCTATGAATGCATTAAAATAGTGGCAAAGGATTCATTAACATTATTGGAAATTCCATGTTGCACCACTACTTAATGAGACCCCCTCTTTTGCTCCACAGAGTGGATAGTTACTAGACAGAAAGTAGGAGCTTCACATCTGACCTCTTTTGACCTTCATTCCTGTCTCAGTCAGGCTTTCTGTTGGGTGGAGCATATTTGTGTTTGCATCTCTGTTAGCGAATGATTTTTTCTTTATGTCCCTCAGTCTAATCTATCCACCTTTTTGCAGTATTGGAGTCTTTATCTGCTTGGTTGACTTTATAACTGTAACACTAGTTTAATTTCCTGCTTAATTGAAATTCACATCTCTTTCTCCTAATGTGTCTTGCTAGGGTGTGTTAGTGTGTGTGTGTGTGTGTGTGTGTGTGTGTGTGTGTGTGTGTGTGTGTGTGTGTGTGTGTGTGAGAGAGAGAGAGAGAGAGAGAGAGAGAGAGAGGAGGGGTTGGAGGGCGGATATTAGTGGAGATGTATTTTCATTCTAAAAGTGGCAAGTGATGGACAGGATCTCACAGACAGCCCCCCCCCCCAACTACCCTCAATCTTTTTGTCTGCTGCACCTGTCTCAGATACCTTTCAACCTTGTCTCTATCTTTTGCTCTCTCTATTCCCAAGTCCCTCTTTCCCCTGGATTGCCTCGGCTTGATAAATCTGATGCTAAATTTAGAGGCATATTTCTCAAAATCACCAGGACCAGAAAGAGAGAAGACCACGGACAAAATGACCTCTCTAATCCATGTTTATCATCTTTTATTTATTTCTCTGAAAAAAATGTGAGATTGTCACAGAAATTCCCTTCTCTCTTTTGTCTCCTTGTTGCAGCCATAACTTCTTCTGTTCTCCAGTCAAATGTCAGTGGCTGCATTGTCTCAGAGGGCCACATTTAAACTGACAGCATATTTAAATTACATAATTCAGCTCAGTGGTGTTGTGCTTCATAAAACTAGAGCTTGCTGAGTTTGTAATGGAATATCTTTGCCATTTAAATTACAGTTCCAAATGTAGTGTCATTGAGTGCAGCCCTCATTATACTCCCCTTATTTCTCAAATTCTTTGTTAGAACTAACATTGTTTGATTTCAATATGGCACCGACTGTTGAAGAAAGAAAGTATGTGTCCACTGAGGAATGGCTTCAAGTGCACCTTACAAACTTGGCTCATCTTACCTTTGTGAAGAGACGTATTAGCCACATTTGCAAATAGGAGCATTATAGCACTTGAACACAGACATGGACACCTAAAAAAAAATAAATAAAAAAATGTAGTCTTTGAAGCTCCATTACTCTGAGGGACATATCTGTTTGTTGTTCTTGTAAAAGAATATTTTGAGCTTTGCAGATGGTCTGTAACTGAACAGAACAGGACATGTAAGTAGGTGCCGAGCAACAACAGAAGATTTTGGCCAACCTCATATATTTGTTTGATTTTGTTCATTAAGCTTGGGCTGCATGTTCACTCCATTTCAAACATGGGCTTTGTGAATGGCAGTGGTTCAGCACATCAGTATAGAAAGTGGATGAGTTGTTTTTTTTTTGTTTTTTTTTTAAGTGTGGTTGTTTGTCTTGTTAGCCAAAGTGCATATGATTGGAAATCCAAATATGACACCATAAGCTTTCAGATCTTTAGACAGCTCTTATATTGCATATTAAATAGGGATGGAAGTATTTAACTGTGAAGCTTAATTACTCATGGCAAGCTTTAAATTAATTAAACAGAAAACACTGTCCCCTTGTTGTGTGACAATCTCCTAAATTTCCTTAAACTTCTTAATCTCAATTTATACTTACTGATATTGCATTTTATATGTGGTGAATGCTGTGATAAATATAATGCTTGCACAGGAATAGTAGATGGACAATTATCAGATGAAAATGTGTCTTCCTGTAGTTGTACTAGTGTATTTTGTAAAGCTTGCATTTGCAGGAACGTAGTTAATTAGAGTGCCGTTTCTCAACCTTGTTCTATACAACATACTGAATAGATCAAGCGGCTGAACAATGCACACATTCCTCACTGTAGTGTCTCAAGGAGCAAGGTAATGGCTTGGACAGATGACTAGCTCCTCTGTGTCTTTCTCTCTCATTGTCTTCTCTCGCTCTTTCTCAGTGTTTTTATAACTTTCTTATCTGCCTGTTGCCAGTTATTCTTCTCTTTTATCCTCTCCTCTATAGCACATCTTTGTGTCTTGTTTATGCTGAATACGAAGGGTGCAAAATTTCCTCCTCGTGCGGTGAAGTGGCATCCAGCAGTGGCCCTCCAATACACTGTACTGTACATTTTCCAGAGGGGGAGAGATTAATTAGTTTGTTACTTGGATTCACAGTGCAATTACCTGCTGGATTCTGGAACATTTAAGGTGCCTTTAGGTAACCGGTGTCAGTCCATGGGGAAGTAAGTCTTGGCAGATATTTCACAAAATTTCACAAAATATTGGATGGATGGAGTGCCAGAGAAATGCTGTTTAAATAGGTAATTGATGTCTAGTGAATCGACCAACATTCTGCTGAAGAAAAGATTGTGCCATGCTTACCTGAAACGTACTATCAAAGTTTGTTTTTGGTGCAAAGTTGACAGGCATGTCAACTGTGCACCATTTCAGACAAGGATGGGGGCTTTTGGAACAGGCTTTTTGCAGCTTTGTTTTTACAGTAATTTACAGTTGTTGTTTTTTTTTTACAGATGTTTTAAATTTGCTTTTATTTGGTGAAGTTTCTTGGCAGTAATCCACAGTAGGGGTGCAACAATCAAAATTTTCTTTATTGATTAATCTGCAAAATAAAAGATAATAAAAAAAAAATGTTTTCCTCTCTGACTGTCCAAAGCACAACAATAAGCGGTTTACTTTCATACAAGACAAAAAAAACCCCACACAAAATCCTTATATTTCGAAAGCTGGAATTATCGAAGTTTTGCACATTATATTGAGTGGCTGATTAATTTCTTTTGATTGACGAGTTGATAAATCAGCTAAGTGTTGCAGCTCTTTTTCACAGCGAGTAGGCTGTGCTTGAGATGATAACAGAAGGGGAGATCAGTTCTCATAGGCAAGAACAAATGGAACAAATTAGAGAGAAGCAGTTTTTGAGGTTGTTGACTGATTTTGTTTGATTCCTTCTTGGAGCATTCATTTTGAATTGCTTTTTGTTAGACAAACAAGTGATGATATAGAAAAAATTTGAATCAGTTTTCCAATGCGGTGTTTGGAAATAGAGTCAGGATTGGGCGAAACTCTGGCTAACAATATTTTTTTCGTGTTATTTAGCGTAATATGTGTAAATTTTAACGATGCTAGATTGCAGATTTCTATTGGTGCTAATATCTGATTACATTAATTTGTTACTAAGAGGCTGCCAGTCAAATGCCTTGCGACAAAGATGTGACAAAGATTCCATTCCTGTTAACAGTAACTGCCTTTTAGGTTTAGCTTTAGCAAATTTCAGGGTTGTGCAAAAACTCTATCTTGTATTTGCTGTCTGAATCTTTCCAGTCTTTGATTGATGAGTTTGTCACTGGCATCTTCACTCTGGGCAAGTCCTTCTCCCTCTGTCACTGAGAACTCCACAAGATGGTGAGGTTAGCACCTCCTTAAGCAAGATTTTAAATACAACACCTCTCCTTCTCTGAGGATACTGTCACTATGCAATGTGCAGCCGAGGAATCCCTGGTGGGTCTGGTCCAATGCAGGAAAAGTAAAAACCATCAATGTAAAAATATGTCTACACTGGATTACTTTATGTGACAATACTGCATCACTGCAGCAGTTGTGATAACACTAAGACTCTGATGCGTCATCACCATCACTGATTACATTGAATATGTAAATTTAGAATAGATGCACGATTTTAGTGTAACAAGCCGGGTTTCTCTTTAATGACATCAAGATATTGTTGTCTTTGATTTAGATTCTTGCCATCCTGTTGTATTCCTTATCAAAGTTACAGTAGATAATCATATATTAGAATTTCCTTTCTTAATAACCATGCAGCTCATTGATATTGACGTGTCATTATTCAGTCCCCTCAAACGTGCACAATTAAAAAGATGCACTGTACTGACTTTTTCAAGTCTTATTCTAAGTTATTTCAGTTCCTTCCAGTGAACCATCATGATTATCTTTCATTTTGAGGTAATTTGGTAAATTAATCTGTGTTAAATTGGGATTTGTAATGTAGGAAGGGGGGCTGATTTAGCTGAGTAATTGTGAGGGTTTGCACCATTATGTAGCAGTAGTCTTTGTGTCAAATGCAGCTTCATATAGCATTATGATGACCTAGTGAGCTTTACAAAATCCACTGTCCCTGCTCTGAAAATGTGTGTCAGTGTGTGTCTGTGTGTGTATATATATTCACCACAGTACAGCCAGGTGCATAAGCATGATGAACCAATTTTGTTTCCTGGAAATGAGATAAAATCATAATCACAATATTGAACAAAGCAGCCTGGATTATCCAATTGTGTACACATATCCTCTAACATCTTTAGTTAGAACGTTACCCATTCGAAACCTTGGAGGATATCTTGCCCACATACTGTGAAGCAACAAGCAGCTGCACACAGACTGGCCCTGACACCATGTATTCTGCTTTGAGTGCTTGTGAAAATACAGCCTTGAGGAAATACACGTTGAACGAAACATTTCGAATGACCTCAATCTGAACTGAATGCCTTTACATATAGTTTTACTTGTCTTTGTAAGAAAAATAAGAGATATAGTCAACGTCATATTTTCTTACTGTTTTACTCTTTTCTCTATCAAAATTGTCAATGTGTGTAGGAGCAGGAATCACGCAGTAGAGTGCAATAAACAGTACCTTTGGCCTGCACAACAAAAAGGACAGGAAGTTCTCTTTTTCTCTTTTGTGGAATATTGTTTTCCCAACTCGGGAAGAGGGAGGCAGCTGAGAAAGCAAGGACAGTGGATTTCTTTTAGGCTCCTGGGTGGAGCTAGGGGCCTTGAGGATGAAACAGGGGGCGGATGGGGGAAGTAAATGCCAGCACCCTGCCGTGCAACAGGCATGAAGGCCTTTTGACTCGGTTGCCATGTTACTGGCCTTTGGTCGCAGGTCTCCTCCCCCTCAGGCTCACAGATGGAGGGGACTCTTGTGATATGAGGAGGAGAGGAAGGACGAGAGAATTGGAGGGGGAGAAAGGGGTCTGGTCTGTGGACAGCAGGTGGTGCTCAGATTTGGGGCCATCTACCTGGCTTTCCATCTTGTCCTGAAGTGATAACAAGGTTAGAGCAATTGAAACCACGTACAGCACTCTCCCCAGAGTGCCTTTTCCTGCTTGAAGGCACGAAGTATTGGCGAGATTGAATCTATCTGTGTCATATTTATATCAACCAGATTTAGCAACGTTAATAAGATTGTGCCATTCAAACAGACCTCTTTCAGAAAAATACAGTTTGTTTTTTCTTTATTTTCTCAACTTAAGCTTCACTAAAGGAGATATTAATGGGGCCTGATTTCTGAAAGGAATGATTCACATCTGGAAGTCATGGGAGAGCTGCGCATAAGGACTAGCATAGAGAGGAGAGCTGAAGGGAGATTGAGAAGGCACCTGGGAGTCATTCTTGACTGATTTATGAAGGCAAATGTGGAAATGGTGACAGTGATGGTAGAGAGCAAGTTTGTGTGTGTGTTGGAAAGTATAGTCTGCTTTGGATGCAAAAAGTTTCCTTTAAAAGTACTAGTTACTAAAACCCAAATGCCCAACTTAATGAAACTATTTCCACTATTTGAGCATGTGGTATTAAACATTTGTTCCTTTTTTTGCCTTTTTTCAGTGGTGAGCTAGATCTTATAATGTGCTGTTTTAATGTATCGACCTTCCTAGTCACTAAATGTCAAGTGGCACGGGAACAGTTGCATGTTAAAAATGTTTAAGCTGTAAATGTATTATTTACACTTGGGTTTGCTACCAGTATAAGAGCAAATGTTCTAGCTGAATATTAATGTGTAAGGAGCAAATACCACACCCTTAAATAATGGGCATACACACTTCCAAACCTTGCTGAAAACAAATCTGAAAATACGCCTTAGTTATTACATGAAAACAATGAGTGTAGGTGTAGGTCATCCCGAACTAAATCAGTATAAGAGACCTTTGTTGGTTTTTCACTGTGATTTTGCCTATGAATGGCTGCAAATGACAAAATATTTGGAGAAAATTTCACCCAAACAATGAAGAAAGAGAGCCCCCCCAGGGGAACATAACTGACTACAATTCTGCTCTTGTCAGGTAGACACAAAGCTGAGGGGCACATACAGAAACACTGAAAACGAAACAACAAACAAAATGAGAAAGAAAAAGAGACAAGCACCGAGAAAAATGAGATAGAAGACAAACTAAAGAGAAAGAAAGATAAAGAAAGATATGTAATTAGATCATTTTCTGCAAATTACTATTTTCCATTACGCCAAACCTGAACCATTTGTACACAAATAGATTATATAGCTTATTATGAGAGACAAAGCATTCGTTTTTTAAAAAAAATTAGCCCAGTTAACTCCATAAAAAAACAGGGTAGCATCAATGTCTTTTTTTTATTTAAAACAAAAAAAATATTCAGAATATACTAATATTTTCCATATGCTGCCCAGCCATCAGATGCCTATTGTTTGTACCAAGTTATACTGGACATTTCCGTCTTAGGAAATAGCTGCCTGCCACTGCTTCTGCTTTATGCTCTGTCAATAAAGAGGCTTGTTCGTTTCATTTTAGGTGCCATAACAAGCAGGAATATTAACCTGGACAGTGTATTTATGTCCTTAACCTTTGACCTCCTTTTTTGCCCACATAGGTGTTCTGCAGGGTAAATAAAAAAACAGCCTTTGCCCTCTGTGACTTCATGTGCTGCGGCTTTGATTATGTGTGCGATGTTGTGTGTCTGTATGTGTGTGTGCGCTTGTGTGAATGAGTCTGAATTTTGCTTCTGTATGATGCATCTGGAAAAAAAAAAAAAAAACAAATTACATGCACAGCAGAGGTTATGGAGTGATTCCTCTCAGGCCTATTTGAGAGAATAATGTTGAGCTGATAGCAGGGCTTTGATCCGTAACCTATTGTGAGTGTAAAATCAGAAGTGCTCGGCATTTTGTTTGATAATACTGTGGTAAATAAATTCCACATCTCAGTTGCTTATCATATTGTATGTAGTATGGATCTAAAGGTGCTGACTAAGACTGGAGAGCAGGTGATTCTAAATGGCTCTAGGTAAATATTTTTCACATTGGATTATTTCTATACACTGTGATCCAGATTTTCTTGGCTTTTAGCCTACACTTTATTTATAGATTCCTAGAGGTGATTGCCTAGATTTTTTCTACTGGTCTCTTATTTCTCAGGCTATGCTGCTGGAATTACTGGGATGATAAGTTGAAGCTAAACAAACCAGAGTGCATTTGCATGTAGCATTTTTACCTTATATTATCCAGGGGAGTAAGCTGAGGTGCTCTGGGAGTATTTAGTGATCTGCTGGGCTTGTGGGAATTATTACCCAGACTCAGTGTTCTGTATTCCCCTTGTTAGATGGCGAGAGAGAAAAACGACTGAGAGGGTGAGTGAGAATGAAGAAAAGGGTGAGAGGTAGGGGGAGTCCTGTGTTGTTGGCAACCACAGGCTATATCTGGGCAGTCTACAGAGACAGGCACGCTTTGTCTCTAGCGTCATTTGCAGCTTAAACAAACAGGTGTGATGCAAGAGCTAAACAAACACACCGCTGCTCTTCAAAGTGGAGGCAGGAAGACATGCCGAGCGAGGGAGAGTGAAGAAATAATGGGGGAGACAAGGGCAGTCAAGGGAATAAAAGTGGATACGTGGAGGGGAGTAGAGAAAAATAAGTGTTCTTATGCCAGATTTAAATAAAATCTGTGGGGTTTTCTTAAACCTTTCCTCATATTTGTAGGCATTAGCCCTTTATTTTCTTAATTATAGCTTTAAAGATTTGGAAAATAAATTGGTTCTTGTTTTTTTTTCTCACCTTCACTTAAAAATGTCTGTTTTCTCTCTATTTCACTCTAGTGCTGACAGCCTCTTACTTCCTCTACTGCTTCATCACTCTCTTTCTGTCTCTCTCTCTCTGTCTCTCTCTCTCTCTGTCTGTTTCTCTGTCTGTCTCTCTCTTTCTCTCTCTGTGGCATTGTCACTTGAATCAGAAGTTGAGTGCTGGCTAAGTGAGGGGGTACACAGTGTGTCAGCTCTAGGCAGGCCTGAGTGGTACTGCACTGCTTTGCTGCCTTTCTCTACAGAGCCTTGATTCAGCCCCTGCTGATAGGAGACCCAGGTCTTACACAGCCTGGGTGTCGAGCAGGAGTTGTTGCTCCTCCTCTCTGCTATTCATGTCTGGTACATTATAAGAAATTAAAAAAAAAAAAAGATGCGTCAGACTTCAGAAGTATATGTCAAACACCAGGTTTAATTGTAATATAAAAATATATTTTGTGATTATTAACTATAAACAGCCTTTTCAAGAAACCGTGTTAACTGTATGACAGGTTGCATATAAACCAAAAAAGTCCTGTAACTTTTTATGAACAGGAAATGTGTTATATCAAATGAACATAGACTGTGTAGTTAAACTTGTTAAACCTGATTTCATTTTTATGACTATCCTATAAGACATGTACTGAAATAGCAAGGAGGTTCATGAATACTAGATTTTTCAAGAGCCACTTGTATCGGCTTGAACCTATATAAATGTGTGTGTGTGTGTGTGTGTGTGTGTGTGTGTGTGTGTGTGTGTGTGTGTGTGTGTATGTATGTATGTATGTGTATGTGGGTAAGGAGTGAGGACATAAGTGGGCTGTGGGAGTTTGTAATTCAAAATCAGGAATGAGTTCTACATAAGGTAAGCAGCAAAGACAATCTGGAGCTTGATGCAGGACCCCGTGTCAGCTCAGCCCTTCAATTATCCTCATTATTACAGCATGTACTCATTTTGCAGGCACTCTCACCTGCAGTGATATATCACAGACCCAAGATTAGACTTGCTAAGAAGAGATGGTGCGTTATAAAATCCCAAACATTACTCATCCCAACCAGAGACAGAGACAAAATAGTAGGCAGTAAAACAACAAGTGTAGATCACAGGCCTAATTGACGCTCTAATGCAAAGCATCATCCAAGCAGACGGATGGAGAGAGGGTACAGGTTTGCCTTCTCACACATCCTAGGCTCTTAGGCTTAGTAGAGGTTATTTTAGTGGATGTATATGAGATATTATGATACATCAGTGAGATCTGCTGGGACAAGAGGAGCAGGTAGTGCAGTCGAGCAGAGGGCTGATTTATGGGCAGGATAAATGATGCGGTGGGTGTCTGCCTGTGTAATAGCACTGTGCTCTGCACACCGCACTTTCACTCAGCTGTAGTTTATAGTGTGATGTGTGATGGGGATAAATGTCAGCTTGGCTTATCTAAGAAGATCTGATGTGACTTTTAACTGGCTCCTCTCAAACACTTTGACATATGTTCAAAGGAAAACTGTTAATGGCACATTGACAAAATGGAAACTGAGATTATGAAAATTGTTGGTGTTATTCATAACAAGTGCATAACTGCACAACAAGGTTTCATCTGCTACTTTTAACTAGCCATTAGAGTTTTTTCTCATCTCTCAACAGGCTGAAGACTATTCTTAGTTATTTGTGATACCAAGAAAATTCAATCAAACAAGGGTTTTTCCTTTGATATTCGATAAAACTGAATATGAAATTTGAAAATTTTAAACATATGAGTTGGGTTGAAAAAACAGCCATAACCAGAGGCTGCTGCTCTGTTTTGTTCAATAGTTAAAGCAGTTATTGTTTGAGAAATGCTGTTTGACCTTTTAACTCAGTTTGGGTATTAAAAAAAATCCACCCACCATGGAGGAAGATGAGCCAAAGAGGTTTATTTGCTGCTCTATCTGTGGAGCAATATTGAAACAGTAAGGGGTAAAAAAATGGAGTCCTGTTGCTTTCTCTGAGCATGATCTAAAAAGTATGTGTATTATCCCTGTACTGTTTGTGCAGTGCTTAGCAGTTTTCCTCAGGCAGGTATAGTCTCACTGTATATACAACACTGCTATGATGGGATGCTTAAGCAGCATGTTAGCCACAGTTTTGAGTGAAAACAGACTATGCCACTGTGAAATGGTAACTGACTAAGGCTGCTTGGTCAAAGGGCTGACATGTTAGGACCTATGCCTGTAATATACCGCAACAGGTTAAACCACCTCTGTTGTATACTCTAGGAAGTAATTGCAATGTACCAAGAGGAAAAAAATTTGTGTTGCGTGTGAATGTCCACATCTACGCGGAAAAAAACGATATTGAAAGTGTGGTTTTGAATGGTGTATTGACAATATGTAGGGGAAGGTTTGTGGGTTCCCTTGGGGGCATGTGAGGATAAGCAGGTGTGACTGGTGGGGATTTTTCTCTCCCAAGGCCCTGCTCCGCACACCGTATAGCCCTGCCTGTAACAATGGGCAAACAATTGGCTATGGATTTATTTTTCAGCCAGTAATAATGCGTTACCTAGAATAGAGTAAAGAATTATTTTCAAAGGTAAGCTGGCCTGTCACTAACAAATACACCACTATCTGTGACTAGTAGGGAGGATGAAGAGCGTGTTTATCGTATAATCCACTCCTCTCTTGGTGTTTGTACGGTAATACTGAAATTAAACTTGGTGGGTGCCAAACACTACAGATGACCTGGTTGGTTTGCTTTCCTTGCAGTTTTGCTCACTAATTTCTATGCCGTGGCCTCCCTCACGCATCCTGGTAATGAGAAAATGTGCTGTTGTCTTTGTTTACTGAGCCAGTCTGTCTGGCTGCAGCTCTTCACATTGTTTGAATATAAACAGGGGCAAAATTATTAGCTTACTTGGAGTGTTTTTGCTAAGTTACATGAGCATGCAGCGTGTAGGGCAACCTAGAGCTCTTTGCACACACACACACACACACACACACACACACACACACACACACACACACACACACACACACACACACATATATATATATACACACACACACACACGCACATACACACACACACACACGCACATACACACAAGCACACACACACACATACACACACATACACACACACACACACACACACACACACGCACGCTCAGATAAAACAGCATACACTATTTAATGGTTGGGAAATATACACACGTTTATTGCTATAATCGCAGAGAGGTGAAATTCAAAAATCTAGATGATCCCTACTGTGTAATGTCTGACGTCCGAGGTATTGGGGCTAATGTTTGCTTCTTTTTACTTGTATTGATAGTCAATACTAATAAAGACCATGTGTAATGTACACCAAACATTCTTGGAACCTGTGATTAAGATGGAGAAATGTATTTGAAGTTGAGTTCAAATGTGTTTGATGAAAAGTTTCATGATAAACGTGTGTGATTTGGTCTCCTCTATTTATTGATCTTTTAAACACATATCAACAACAAATTGAGAGTCATCTCACACTAGATAGACTACACTGTGAAGATGATGTGTTGAGCCAGACATTTCAAGGAAACAGGTGACTTAAAATTTAAAAATCTTTAATATTTATGCGACTTGTTTGTGAATCGTGATGCCCCACTTTGAATGTGGTTGACTTATTGGAGAGGAAATTTGCCTGTCAAGATTGTATCAGTTTTTCTTTTAATATATATTCACAGGTGTTTCTCCAGGAAATTGCTATTTTATTTATTTATTATTTATTTATTGGTTTATTAGATTTAATAGACTTTGAAAATGGAAAGCCTTTCATGCATATTACCCCTTAACAGATTTCCCTTTTTTCTATTCTAAACACTATAGATGATAGATAATAGTCAAAAATTAGATTTCCAAACTTAATTGTAAGGCAAAAGGCTACATGATAAGAAATGCCAGCTTTACGCCCTGACCCTCACATCTGCTGAGCCAGCAAATCCTAAGTCTGATCTTTAAATTTAATCAACATGACAAAAAAGGTATAGAATCCTGTCTTAAAGTTTTGGTTGCAGGTTTAAGACTGTTAGAATTGAAGGTTGGTTTTTTTTTTTTTTTTTTTAAAAAAAGCTTTCTTATATTTGCATACGTACAGTCAAAAAAAACTACCTGGCCTGAGTAAATTTTATTCAGTACGGAGATTTAAAGTGTTGTGGAAATATAGATTTTAGCTTAATTTGGAAAAATATTCTGTTATTGCCTGTCTTTTTTTTTTTTTTTTTTTGCTATTTTCCCAGTTTTCATTCCTAGCTGGAAGCTTAATCTCACCCTTCCACCATCAATCTGATAAGCACCACAAAGAGGAATCATGAGGTGGTGATGCTGTAGGCCAAAATAGAAACAGGTTCAATGTGAGAAAACCCATTTACAACACTCTTAGTTTGATAAAAATATTGATGCTTGGTGCAAGTGCATCGATAACAGTAGGCAGGAGGAAATATTGTAATCTTGTAATATAACACCATATTGATTTTTTTCCCCCAACTCAATTTAACACCATAATTTGGAAGTAGAATGAGGAAGTAAATGAATGGCCCAACAGTACTTAAAGACCCATTTTACAGATTTTCCATCAGAATCTTATCATTTAAATCTGACATAAAAATGACGGCTGCAGTAAGCACCTCCAGAGCTGGACATCGCAACATCGGGCTTGACTTAGCCCATTTTATTTAGTTATTTATTTATTTGTTTGTTTTTTTATGAAGCTAGGTTTTGTAATCCCACTGTTTCATGTTCCCTCAACTTCTTTTGTGCATCATATATTTAGACTATTGTATAGAAACCACATTGGATCAAACACAAAAGAGCATGTGCATATCTGCCTGCATGCATGTGTAAACACTGTATGTGCTCAGGGCGTGCAGTGAGGAGTGTTTGGGTGACATCTGAATATGACTGAGGGTGAATGTAAATTGCTTTTTTCATTATATTATCTTCAATGCCCTGTTTTTATCACACACAGTGTGCAGATTTTCCCTTAAGGGATAATAACAGTGCCTTGTACTTGCTTACAAGTTGTAGTTCCCTCTGTTCTTATTAGCCCCAATAAATGTTAACAGTTTGTCCAAATTTCTTAATCCTAATCAATATAGTTCTTTGTGAAATTTAGCCATGAAGTTTCAAAATAAACATGTTGTTTTAGTACCAATAGTGGTGAAGTGATTACTCTGACTCAGCCTCTCCCTTACTTAAAATCCATTAGCAAAACTATCTGAGGTCCATGTTTATCATGATGAATTATAGCGCTCCGGATATACCCCTGTTTTCTTGTTAAATGAAGTAAAATCTCAGCATTCAAGTGACGTCAGATGTTGATATGATACCCAGTAGTACCACAAAGAGCCCAGACCTTATGGCTCAGTTTCCTGCTTTACTTCTCAGGACGTATTTTTTTTTTATTGACACAGACAATACCAGCTAAGCAATAACGGTTTGTGACCTGACGCTTGAGAATTGTACATCTTTATGAAGCTCTGTTGTTTGATATATTTCCACCCATGTCCTGTGTTTAAACCCACCTCTTTCACAGAGCAGGTCTCAACCTGCTGTCTCAATCTGGTCTTTTCTGCACCAGAGTCTCTTTCCATTTCATTAGCTGATTCATTTACATGACAGATGCCCTCATGCATGCTGTAGAGAGCCTAGGGGTGCGCTGCAGTTGAACACCACCTGCAGTGTGAGTTTGTTATTTGAACCCATGGTCTAGAGTTCCCTTTCTGCCCTTCTCATGAGCACTCATTGCTCACCCTGACTGGTACTGTCCTCACACTGGGGCTCATGGTAAAGTTAAATTGGAGAATCCACTTAAATGCCCACACTTCTCCTTTTTTTCAAAGTGTGTCTTCAAATACGATATATTTGTGGACCTGTGTCTAAATGTTAACTCTTAAAGGAGTTGTTGGCCATACTTAAAAGAAGCGTGTTCATGCAGTACAATACACACAAACAAGTCAGAAACTCTGGGTCATTTTCATTTTTAACACTCAACTGCTGATTGTGGTAAAAAAAAAATCATTTCAATCATTCATGTACAGACATTGTTTTCATCCTAGATGCTTGGTGGGATAAAACTGCAAATTTATAATCTGTCTGCATGATCATTTTAAAAGGCTTTTGACTGCAATGAACTTTCAAAATCCTATTGCATAGCAAAAAGAGGACTTGAGGGGCTCTAGTGAGTGGTTGGTAGGTTGTGTTACAGATTACTCTGTACCATGTGATTGTACATTTGTTGACTTGGAAGGAAGTTTACATACTTCAAGTGTCTTAAGATATTTGTATATTAATTATTCTGAGTTTTGCCATGTTGTAGTGTTGCGTGGTATACTGATACTAGAATGGTATCGTAATACCCTCCTGTTAGAAATGGCACTATACTCCACTTTATTAGCACTGATGCTTTATAAATGACAGTCGTTTAATAAGAGCCGTATTTCCTGAGTTCCGCCGAGGTAGGACACCAGGACAGTGTATGTGTGCAGTACTCTGTTTCCACTCTATGCGCTCCCATCTCTCTGCTTCCACTCACAATGAAAGCTACAAGACAACAGGCATGGTAACAAATACAAGTGGTCCTGCTGACTGTCTATGGCTTGTTGACAAAGCAGATACACAAAATGAAATACACATTTTTTTCACTTACATGGCTGACAGTCTGGGCAAGCCCTCGGACACCACAAAGCCCCTCTGTAAAATATGTCTGAAACCTACGCAGACCAAGGTATCTCACATGTCCTTCTCTTCAAAGCATCCAACTGACAGACATGCGGGCCTGTTCAAAGAATTCAAAGAGCGAAAGGTTAGCAAATGATGGATAACATGATTATATCATGCCATTGCCCTGAAATATAAGTCAAATGAGTGTGATTTATTTTATGACAAGCTAACTTTCCTCACCATCTAAGTCTGACGAGGAAATGATGGACAATGAAAATGGTTTAATTTGGCTCTATCTTGAGCTGACTTATCTTTGTGGCAAACATCTCTGTATGCAAAGGCAAGGCTCACGCTGGTAATGTCAAAGAAATCACATAAACTCAAGTTCAGGCAACATCAGATTACTGCATACCGTGTAAAAGCTTCAATAACACTATGACCTTAATCTACACATATGAAAAAAAAGAAAACTTAACAGCGCATTAACTGTAATTTTATTCAGCATGAAAACAATAAAAATAAATGACATTACCTATATGTTTCAAACTTCATGCTAATAATGCTCAAACTCATCATTAACTTGCACACAACAGTAGTGCACTAAAGTACACTGAACACATACTCAATACACAAGCCTTGGCATAGGTCTGCACACTACTGGGACATGTCTTTTCTATTTAGTCAAATTTAGATTTAAAAACGACAATTAATGAGCAAAAAAATGAGGCGTCATTTCGGTATTGGTATTGAGATATTTAGGCAGTTATTGTATTGAAATGATACTTTTGGTTTTGTGGCAACAATAGTGGCCAACGGTAATTTTTGTGCAATGGAGACACAAGTAGAAATTACACTTATTTGCTACATAGAAGAACTGAAAACTAACCAATTGAGCAGAACTATAAAGAGCATCAGAGAGACCAAGGGACAGTATGTGACCCTAGTCGGTCACAGGCAGGCTTTGATAACATGGCTCTAAACTAAGGCCTAGCCGCTCGTTGGGTATTGTAAAATTTAATATATGTACTTAAGCCATTCATTTATATACAACTAGCAGAGAAGCAGGGAGACACATCTCAGGGCTTCCCCTGTTGTCAAAGAACTAGGGTTACAATATGGAATTACACTTTTCATTCTTAGAGTCAAGGTTTAACAATTCAGCTTCACCATGGGTATTTTCATAGGGTTAAAACCAAAACGAAACAGCATTACATAAAGTACAGTGCTGTAAAACAGGTTAACCATTGGGGAAGGAAGAACAGACCTTTTCAAGTGTTTCCAGTTAGCCATCTTTGGCCATGTTTTGTTACTGTCACAAAAAAACTAGATGAGTGGCTTCACTGTTCCCCCTTTAAAGGGGAAATGACTAAAGAGATAAATGCACCAATTGATTAAACATGTACATGTGAATTTGCGCTGCACAGCAGGTATCTAAAGTTCAGTGACTAAGCCTATAGATAACCCCACACCTACAGTATATCTTAATGGATATATGTGCTGGTATATAGGGATGTCCTGATCAGGACACTTTTTGATCATATTGCCTTGGGCTATTATTTAGTTGTTCATGCAAGCATACCTGAATTTTTAAAATTTAAAACATATATAATTATGTTAGCCACCATGAGGTTTTAAGCAGTTGTGCAGCTGTTAGCATTCTCTAAGGTTCTTGGAGAATCTCTCATTCATAGTGGAGACGATTCCCCCCTGAGGATTAGTAGTTTGATTTACTGAGATACATCTATTACAAATAATCAGACCATGCAGTGATCCCAGTTGTTCTCAGTGTTATTTTAAGCATGCATATAAGTAAGTGGGTAATGAGCAGATGGGGTGTAAGTATGCTCAATTAGATCCCGTACTTATTAAAAAGTTAAAACAATGAGAGCTACTTCATTTTATCTGCTGATATAATCCAAGGAGGACATATGCAGTCATTTCATGATAAAAAACAAGACCAATGAACAGAGGGTATTGGCTTGGGACATGGATGAAGTTGCACTGCAACAAAGACGCTGGCCTGTCCCTCTGCCCGCTAGGTGAGCTGTGTTAATATAATGGCTGCATCCCTCTAGGGAGTGGAGGAAGCCGTGCCCTACATGTATTTCTAGAAGAGTGAGTACCAGAGCTGATGCACAGTGTATGCTACATTGCCGCTGTAACACCCAGCCTCCCTAGTTTGCTTCATCAGCTACCTCTCTGTAATCTCAGAGCTTCAAAGCTCCTTATTGTCCTTCCCCACATAAACTCAAAGTCACTTATTTTCATGAGTCATCCCACCCTGCCTCTTGATAGAATTTTTGCTGCATGTTATCTTTTTCCTTTTCCTCCACTTTTCACTGTTTATTTACACACAACTGGGGCTGCAGTTTTCTGAAGTGTTCCCAATGATAATGACAGCTGCAAGATAAGAGTTATTTTTAGGACATTGTGTTGGCATCTTACAGAGTACTGGGGAGGCATTTTTATGCCTCCGCGCAGGCGGCAGCAGTGGCCAGAGGCATTATGTTTTCGGGTTGTCCTTCTGTCCACTCGTCCGTCTGTGCCATTCTCCTCAATATAATATCTGGGGAAAAGCCGTGAGGAAATTTCTTCAAATTTAGCTCAAACGTTTACTCAAGGATGAACTGATTAGCTTTTGATGGTCAAAGGTCAAGGTCAATGTGACCTAAAGTCCGTACTATCAGGAAGGCCTGGAGGGGATTTCATTACATCTGGCATAAATGTTCACTTAGACTTAAGACTTAACTTATTAGAATTTGGTGGTCAAAGGTCAAAGTCACTGTGACCTCATAATGTTATGGCCCTTATTCAGTGCTATAATGCATCAACAGAAGGGGAAACTGTGACCACATTTCCTGGAACTTGACTGGTTGGAGGCTCACAACCACCGCAGTTACTCTAGTTGTAGTAGTCTCACGGGACAATCACGTCTGACATAGTGTTTAACAATATATAGGACAGCCAACATTTTCTTAGTCAGCACAAAACTTTTATATGATTTTTTGATGACCATAAATATTGACTTAGAGCTTTTCAGTCACCAAGCATCAAGGGCAATGGAAGTAACCACAAAACCAGTCTGTAATTAATTCCTCTTTTTCAAGTACAAATTTACATGAAAGCTTCTCTCTCATCTCCAAGCTTCATGCTTTCTGTTCTGTTCAACTTCATTTATAAAACAGATTCATTTAGACTGTCTAGTCCTGAAACAAAAAAGCAGAAAGTAATAACATCTTGTTTAGACCTTTTGAAAGACACACATTGGATAGGTGATTCCCAAAGCTGTTAAGTATTCTTTCAAGCTAAAGGCAATCAGAGTGGGTACTATGGGAATAGCACAAGGGCCTACCATGATGCTGTCATCACCAACACAGCTTAATTGTGCCAATTCAACTGGGCTATTCTGGGACACAATAGAGGGGAAAGTGCAAAAGTGGGTTGTGTTAATTGAGTGTGTGGGCTGGATGATTTTTTCAAATGGCCATGTTAATTGTTCTTTAAGGAATGGGTCCCCAATTGGTGCACTCAGCTGTGGCTTGTTGTGCTACCCAGGGCATGGTTGGCAGTGGTTATTAAGAGAGCTGTAAGAGCAGCTCTCACGTAAGTGTCATCAGCAGCCTTCTGTATTTACTGATGCTTTCAAATTTATCAGCCGTTTCTGCCAAAGAGCTGTGCACACTAGTAAATGTATTTTATTTTATGGAAACATGATTAAGCTTTGTCTCCATCAACAAAATGCAAATACAGGGTGGCTCAGTCACTGGCTTAGGAATGTGATTTCGAGTTCCACCCAGAAAGCTATTTGTTCATTATTTTTGAAAAGTTTTGACCTCAAGGTCACACCACTGAGGGCCACCAGTAGGAGTTAAAGAATAATTATAAGTAATTGCCCTCCTACTTGTCCAGCAAAGCAGTATAGAAATCCCATCGCCTTCATATACTGAACATGCACACAAATACCAAAAAAACTGTCTTTAGTCTAGTCTCTACCAAGTTTTATTTCAATTCAGAAAGACTGGACATTCCTCCTTCTTACAAACTGCCTAGGATGGCTATAAAAAATGAACTTCTTATGGGATGGGGAATTTGCTCTGTTACAGGTGGATGTTTAAGTGGACAGTTTTTTGTGCTTCAGCTTCATGAACTTGAATGTCTGTAATATTTCAGGGCTTTGTTGTTCTGATTTTGTTTTGGAGTCTGTTTGCCTCCTGGTGGTGAAATATCACTTTATTTGCCTTTAACCAAGCAAGAAGAGGGTGTTGACTGTTATGTTACTTAGCTCTGGTGAACAATATTAGAATAGAAATCTCCCTAGGCAAGCGCCCTTGTGAACTCTGCTCCACAAATGGCCTAGCCATGGAAAAAGAGTTATATATAGAAAGTGTGGGTGATGCTGGTAGCTCTGGTGCCAGCAAGAGCTGCATTTGTGTCTTAAAGCCATCCGCCACCAATGAATGATTAACTCCAACAGACCCAGTGTAGCACCTAAGGAAAATACAGACAGATGCTTGTAAACAGTGATATCACAGCTTCATTACTACTATTTGTATCAAAGCTAATCACTGCTAACACATCTGGGAAGTTTCTTTTTTTGCCATAAGGGCTTAATAACAACTCTTGTGAGGCTCTCTTTGTCAGGAGGCCTAATTATACCTACCAAAACTCATCATCTTAGATTAATGAATCTTTCTGGCCACTGCAGCCAGCCAATGCTCTGTATGTAGCCAGGGAGTTCATCGTTTTTTTTGACCCTTTCTCGGTAGTTACAGGCTAATGGAGCTATAAGCTATCATAGCTAAAATACGCTGGGTCCAGCATCATTCATCACAGACCAGTGGACAGAATCCTTAACAGCCTTTAACTCTCGTAGACCCTGTGGGACTCACCGTACTTTAGAAACTCCATTGTTGAGTACTTAATATAGTCTCATTGTCTACTTTGCGACATTAACGGTTGTTGTGAACAAGGTGGCTCAGGCACTAAGTCATTCTGTTTTGTTCCAGTCTAAGTTGTACTGACACTTCAGGTCCAAATGACCAGTTATCATCCTTCTTCTTCCTACTTTGGACAACGGTTATCTGTTGTGGAACCTCTCTGTCTATAAATAACTTTGGTTTAGTCAAGAGGGCTTAACCAGTGTCTTTCACAGCGAAAGAAATAGCTCTATATAAGGGTAGAAGAAGGAGAAAGGGGAAAGCCTGAGGGGGGAGCTGGATGCTTGTGCAGGTAAAACTGTGGTTGTCTCCACCTTTTCAGCAACATGTTGGTATTTAAACTCTTTGTGTAATCCTTTCTGATGCCATTCGATCTCATCAGCCCTAAGTGCTGATTGATTTTTTTTTTTTTTCTCCAGACTGTTACCATGACATCTCAAGGGCACTTTAACCTTTGACTTTTGACTTATTTTCAGGCCCCCCCTCTCCATGGTTGGGCTGTGTGTGTGATTGGTTGTAAAAAAAAAAAAAAAAGATGGAGAAAAAGAGAGGTAGATAGAGGTGGTCAGATTAAAGAGATAGGCTCTCTAGGCTCTGTGTGTGATGGTCAGATAAAACATGTCACTGCTCTTTGAGGTGGAGTGTGAAAAAGGAAACTAAAAAAGCAGGTGACATGATTGCAAGGCCAAAGCATTGTTAAAACGATAATAACACCTGAACTGTGTTGCTGTTCATAGTCATCATCAAAAAGGGAGAAATCTAAGGAGAGGGGACAATATAAGCAATATTGAATGGGGTCAGCCTATATTGCTCCTATCTCAGTGCCTCTAGAGGATAACTCCAGTACCTTTAGCAAATATTAGTAATTGTGCTCGAATGCTATTTCTTAATTACTTCACTAAAGAGTTTTATGTAGTGCTTCCAGTTTGTAATGCTACACTCTGCTACACACCAAGAGGGCAAAAACAAGTTACAACACCTGAGGCCTCCTGATACATTAACATTTAGAAACACACCCGCAGTTGCCACATTTTTTGAAGCAGAAGAATAATTTCAGACAAAAATGAGGAGCAGCAAATGTAACAAGGTTAAGTTAGTTAGAATAAGGGTCACTACCGTGTATCATTGATGACCTTACTGTCCATCTTCCTGTCATCAAAAGTCACAGTCTAAAACTTGCGCTAAGCATACATTTGAACTGATATATGTTGATTGAGACATGTCACCAGTTAGGGTTTACATTGTTTTCATGCTCTTCCAACCATCCAGTGTTTGACCATGCCTTGTAGAATAGGGAGTTGCCATCCTAAAATAGACCACTCTTAAGAGGTCTGTAATGCTTCACTGTAGGAAAAAACAGTCAGAATGGTTTTAAATTCATGACAGCTTGCCACAGAAAAGCGTAGTCTCCCTAAACTATCACAAGAAATTGAATGTTGCATCCTTGAAGAACCGCTAAAACCCTTGTTTTTAAAAATATTTTGTATCCCATAATGCTAAGCAAGGCAAAAATGTAAAACAACTGCATAAAATTGCAGAGTGAAGAAAAAATAGATGGGGGGGGGCATTCTATTTATTAAGATTTGCTTATGCAAGACTGAAGAGGTGATGGATAACGAGCATTGCCAAGGATTTCTTTGTTTTCATGGTTATTAAGTGTTCCACAGAAGAGCTGTATTGGCCGGTCAGCTTCACATGTAGAAAGAAGAGAAAATATAAGTGTGCATGTAAGAGCACACACATGCCATGCAGACCGTGATCATACCTTTGTATCACATTCTGTATGTGCACGTATTTCTGTTTTCTCCTTAGAGTATACAGTATTTGCTGGGCAACATGTGCCCTTTAGTACATGTGTTTGTTTGCATGTTTGCACTAAGCAAGACTGTAGACTGACAGGGTCTCGAGGGAAGGCCTGAAATCTTTGACCTGAATACATATTTTCACATATTAGTAATGAGTGAGGGAGCCCCAGTGAAACGTGACAAGGCCTGTTTTCCTGCTTGTTTACAGGTAATAAATACTCTCCACCATAAAGTTAGAAATTGGGGCAGGAGATAGTATAATATTGTCATGGTGGAAATGGAGGAATAGTCATTAACACTCAGCATAATTAACTTAAGTAGTTCAATTGTGCCTTGGTATGTGGTAGTACCTCCATTTGACAGATTTTCTTTGTTCTGGATCTGTCTTGATTATGTCATTGTGGACATTTTTCCAAAAGCAAAAATAAGAATTTAGGCCCCAAAAACAGCACATTCTTAAAAAATAAATTATGAGCAGCATGTTACATTACCACAAGAGAGAGCAGAGCTCAAGGCTGTCCAATTACCTGGCCTACACCTTTATTAAAGGCCTAAGAGCATTATAGAGAATGCAAGGGAAAAAAATATTTGATAATATAATAAATATAAAAGGGGAAAAAATTGTTGAAATTTGGGGGGAAAAAATAAAGAAAATGGGACATATAGGACCAGCCTTAACAATTTCCAATTATTAGGTAAGTATTCTTTTTATAGTTGCCTCGGGAGGAGTAGCTAACAATTTGCTCAGCCACAATTGCTTACTTTAAAAAAAAAAAAAAAATTCAAGAAAAAAATTTGACCCCAAAAATATATAATTTAGTTTTTAATTTTTTGTTTTTAATTTTTACAAAAAATAGAAATATCTGCAAAGGAAGAAACATTGAAGCACCTTAAGTTCAGCCACTCATACATTTAACTCCGTGACACTGCTACTCTTTTCCGAGGCTCAGAAACAACAGTGTGTCCTAAAACATACCGGCCGAGTCTCTGTCCCTCTTACATCTGTCTTTCTCTTTGTCTGGCGAAACGGGGTATTGTCTTTTTTTTTTTTTTTTTTTTTTTTTCCCTTAGAGCTGCAGGTGTGTTCAGTTGTGATCGTCAGGAATTGGATATGAAGGGGACTGCCAACTCCAAGTATGACCTCATTAATTACATCTGTCAGTGATTCCCTGCAGATCTGTCTCTTGCTCTTCACATACTGCCACTCAGCCAGCCAACCAGTCAACCAGTCAGTCAAGAAATTTTCTGCTGTGGGTTAGACAACCTGCCGGGCTTCTGCTCATAACACTAGCAGGTGGGATTGGGGAGAGAAAAAAAGAGGAAACATTAAGGATGGGAGAAGCACAGAGAGTGGAACAGATGAACACATTCATGCAAACTCACTTCCATTTGATTGCATAAAAATGCAGACACACACACTCACACACGTACACACGCTGACACCTCTTTCGCACTGCAGCCGGAAGAATTTGATCTTTATTTAAATCCTTAAATTATAGCTGATTAAAAATTCATGGAGAGACGTTTATATGAAAGCTGGGTGCTGTGCAGGCTGCCCTGTGATGTCTAATTGGTCTGAAGGTTGCCAACCCTTTGAACAAGTCAGGACGGAGAGTTGTGGCTGCCTGTGTGCTTAGAATGAGGATATGAGTGTTTACCACCCACCTACCCTTCATCTCTTTCTATTTTTCACTGCTTTTGTGTACTGTACAATGACTGGTGAACCTCAAAAAGTTAGCTGTACAGAGAAGAGCCTTATGAAACAGACAAATACTTTAACTTTGATATATTTTGGTATTTTAGAAGGCACTCAGTTTAAAAGGAGACCTACTTTTGTTTGGGTTATGACTGCCCTGTGTGTGTAGTTCCTGGTGGCAGTAGTGACAATGGATTTCCATTCGGAGCGGCTTTGACGCTCAAAGCTGTTTTTTTTTTAAGGATGTAGAAAATGATCTTGCTGTCTTGTGGCACAGTCTCACTGGAGTTTTTAGGAGGGGCTTGGGGGGTGGGTGGGTGGGGGGGGCTCCACTGCTGGAGGTCCACTAGAGCATAGCTCATACTGAGTATGTGAGGAGCCCCATCTTTATTCCCTCTTCTCTCTTCACTCCCGTAGCACATCTGTACGCAAACACACACGCACACACAAACAAGCACGTGCAGACATACTGCTCAATGGCAGGGCCCTCCTGCTGCCCCAAAGCATGGAATACCACATTTGTTTGTTTACGCCTCGTTTTCTTTCCCTGAACTCTATTAACATTTATATTGCAGCTGAAGGTGTTGGAAGTCCCTCCTGCAGTGGGGGGAAACTCAGCTTAGATGAGAATGAGCTTCAGTCGAGCCTTCCTAGGCACAGACTTGTGTGTTTATACCTACATTATCCAGCTATTCCCCAACTGCCTCTTTCCCGTCTTGGTAGTTTTTTTTTTTTCTTCCTTTTTTTCAGTTCATATCACCATTTGCTCCAGCTCGCCTCTTATGTGACTCTTTAAGCTTTTATCTCTCTCCAAGGTAAATTGATTGCTTGAAAAAAAATGTGGTTGGAAATGCTTGTGGATTGGGCAGCCTGATTGAACATTAGCATATGAATAGAAGAGAGACAGCTCACCGTGTCAGAGGAGGAGGAAGTGTTATAGGGAAACATCCGCTAGACATCTGTGTTTCAGATGTTTCTCACAAATTTTAACACATTTCATCGCTCATCTGTGGGGGTATTCCAAATAGACAGTTCAAATTCACACTGCTGCAGCTTTGCGGTTCAAACCGGATTTTGCACTGCAATCTGTACGGTCATTTTGGTAAGCCACGCCTCCATCGGGCTCGAAAACCAGAAAAACCGTCCCCTATTATTTCATACACTGTTACACAAAGAAACGACAAAAACAGTTTAAATGAGCTGTGCATGATGCATGTGTGCTGACATGACTTTCTGTGTAACTCCTCCTAGCCAGAAGACCCAGACAAACTGATAAAGCTTGTCACATGTGGCTGATGGCTGTCATGTCGATCTCCCCTGCATGCTAGACCTGCATCAATTAGGCCCTGATACTGCAGGTTGTAGATCTGTATCTTTCTATATCTGTCCCTAGGACCCCGAGGCCAGGCCTGTAGCCCAAACACATTGCTCTGTTTGATAGCCTAGCACAGGAGGATAGATGCATCAAACCTATTATTGTTTTTTTTTTTTTTTCTTTCTCCACTGGTTATTGCGGTAAAGATTTTTACCTTCGTGTACAGCACAGATGTGCTCACACCTCGCAGGAATTGTCAGCATAAAGCTTTGTTTCTCTGGATGTACAAGGTAACAACATTAGACAAGTAATTTTATTTTTGTTAGTAAGTGGTAGAGGGATTGTACAGTCATTAGTTTTTGTCCATCTCCAGTGGAAAAAAGCAGTTCCCCTTATAACTTGTATCTCCAAGGTTTAAAAGGACATTTAGAATACTTACAAAAATAGGGTTCATTTTTCAACCAAAGGAGAATACAGTGGAAAAGCTAGGGATGTTCTTGTGTTGCAAATGGAAAAACAATTTTGTCTAAAGGGAGTAGCTTCTCTATACAAACGGTATTTAGTGGTTTAAATAGAAAAATGAAAGATTATCATGGATTAAAAAATTAGGAGAGCAATTTCTTTTTCTGTGTATGTACGACAGGGAACCACTGACGGTCTTCTCTTCTCACTATATATTTTTAGCATTCTTTTCTGCTAAGATGGCCCCTGAATATCAAGTAAATGTCACTGGTCTTGTGTGCTTCATAATATCATTAACAAAAGAGAGCCCGGAGGAATGTGGGACTGGGGATTGCATCTATTAATGCAAAATGGAATGTACATACTGCATATTGCTGCCTGGCCTGTGCTCTTAGAGCATGTATGGCGGTATAGCCAGAGTCACTGAAATGTGCCTGCAGTCTAACTCTGCTGTATGCTGTAATATGTATTGTACGTAAAAAATTTATTGACATATTATATTTTCAGAGAAGGTAACATATTCACTCTGAAGCTGAATTCCACATACTGATAGACAGCCTGTAGCAAAAGCCTGTTTTATGGCATTTCTTGCTCTTCTGTGTTTCTTTTAAGCATCTTGTGTTTCATACACATCTGTGGCGAATAGGGAACCCTCTTAGCCTTTCCTTTTCTGATTTTCCTCTCTTGGTCTGACATACATTGTACAGTACATACATTCTTAGATGTATTTATGAAAGAATAAATACGCTCATAGTGCCTTCTGTGTCATATAGTAGAGATTTCTGACACAATCTCTTCCCAAAATCATGAGTAATACATTGTAGTCACAGCATCCTTTTTTTCTGCTTTCCATTTCTGTTTGTTGTATTTTTTTTTCCTCTCTCTTCACCAGCTGTCCCCGTGTCCTTAAAGTTCACATTGGGTAGGGTCTTGTGCTGTCAGGCAACTTCTGGTTTGTTCTGCTCTTAAGTTCCCTGGGCTGAAACAGACACGGACAAACTCACACAGGGAAGTACACACATGTGCCCTTGGACACAAGCACACAGAAAAGCATGGTGAGAGCCCTTTCGTACTTTTCTCGACTGCACTGTGCACCGCCATAGCATTTTACTGATGACTTCCTACAGCCAAGAGCAAAGTGTCACTTTCCTTCGATTTTGCTAATTTGCATTGGTTCCATTTCCCAGCATGATGCTGGGTATCAGTGCCCACAAGCTGAATGTCAGTGTCTCTTCTTAGCATACAAAAATCCCCCTGATACGGTGTGTCATGTATACTCCTGGATATCTCTAAAATTTATAATACCCTTGATAATTCACTATCAAAATTTAAAGTTGAATTTTCTTTAATCACATACCACAATGTGTATGTCAAATAAAAAAATAGTACTGTCATTAAAATAGTACATTCCATGTACTTTGTGAAAGTAATTACCGATATAGCTAACTTGTATAGGAGTTTTTACAGTTTTTAAAGAATAGTATTTCCTCTATGGCATCTTGAATAAAAAGCTGATTAAATTTTTAAATGCATAGAAATGAGGTGTCCCAAAATTTTCTATTCTTGTGGATTTGGAGGCAGCACTAGAATGAGCGGTATAGGTGATCTGCCATGGCCTCATCTAATCTGATTTGCATGCCAGAGAGAATTATGTAATTGGCATTTATGCAGAACAAAGAAGGATCAGCTCATGGAAAAGAAGGGTTTTCATGTAGAACTGTGTGTCTAAGCCTGTTTTCTGCAGCTCTGTGCTGCCTACGGTTGGCTACTGTGCAGACAGACAAGAAATGACTGTTGTGTGGGACTGTTTGTATGTGTGTGTTTTTGTACCATACACTTGCATGATGTGTTGTATTAGTGCATGATGAGCTGGCACATGCCCTGCAACACGGGGGGTGGGGTATAGTTAAAGCTCATCAGATCTCTCACTTATGCTACTTCAGATTTATAAAGGTTTTAACTCTCCTCTAATTCTGATGTACCAATCTCATGACCTAGTACTTTGAGTAGAAATGAGAGAGGCTAAAGCTCAACCCCATGTAAAGATAGGTTTGAATGGGATGTTGTGGCTCTGAGACATGCATTTGACATGATACATTTGCTAATTTTCCTGTTCACATATTAAAGCTTGGGGCAAAATTGACTGCAGCATAGATATCTCATATGAATAAAATTAAGCCTAAGGCTAACCTTAGCTCAGGGCAAAGAGATCGACAGTTAATGTTGGCTCCAGGTCTAGTATCTAATTTGAACAAATGGTTTGTTCTGAATAATTTTTAGTAAGACTTAATTTGGGCCCAGTTTTGCATCAGCAATTTTTTTAATTTTGAGATAATTTTTTTCATAGATTTCTATTAACTATGCAAAATGTCCCACCTTTGGTAATAAGTCAGACATTGTAATAAAAATACACTCTCCTCAACCTTCTTGATAGAAAAATAGACAATGACCTAGCTATTAGAGGTGCTTTGGGCACTGGAAGACAGCACCACCCAAGGTACAGTATATATCATTGTTATACCATTATTTTTGTAATGTAAAAAAAAAAATTAATGTCTAAATGAATGGGTTAACTATAGCATACATCTCCTGCCACTATTACCTGACAGTAATGTAATACTCTGTAATGAATAATCACATTTCTTATGCACAAGGAAATTAAATTCATTAAATATACCCCTTTGGAAATGAAATGCTGTAAATGAGCTGGTTTGAAGTTGTAAAAAAAAGAGACAAGAGCTCATTTTAAAAGATAATGACCAAAATTTCCTTCCTAATACAGAGTTTAAAAACAGTGATCTGAACCGCAGTGTCTGAATATGCTTGGCAATTCTCACTACCTGCTTTGTGGCTAACACATTACTATTTACTAGCCAGTTTCCATTTTTAGCCTGCGTGCAGTGTGCTGGGTATCCATTAGCTGTGGTTGTATTTGAATTTGTTTTTCTTGCTGTCAGGGAAGCAAGACTAGAGTCCTGAGCAGGATTGATAAGCTGGATAACTGTGCTGAGTAACACCTGGAACTCCCCCAAATCTGGAACATGGCCCAAGGCCAAATCTCCCACAGTGAGCGTGAGACTCATGCAATGGGCTCTAATCTGACACACTCTCCCCGCACCTCCTAGTTCTCACACTCTGAATTGTTGACGTTGTTGTTGCTGCTTTGTGGGTGCGCACACTCAACTACAGCCGGAGTTTCACTTGACAGAGAGTGAGCTGTCAGATGCGGCCTGGACTGTTATTAGTCTGCCCAGGTCCTCCAGTTGCTGTGTTTAGTTCAGTCACGTGCGTTTATGTAAATCGCGTTACACTGCACAGCTGAGAGCACAGGCAGGGAGGGAAAGAGGTGACAAAGAATCGGTGTATTTAGAAATAAGAAGAGTTGAATATTTGGGAGTATTTCAGTTGAACTGGCTCCATTTTATAAAGGTCAAAATATTTGCAGGACAAAAGGGCTAATTTTTCTCACTGAATTGGAGAAGTAAACGGAGGAAGAACGAGGGATCAGAGAGAGGCTGTGCTAATGCTCTAATAAGCTTTTATGACCCTGTAAAACCGGGGCTTTACTCCCATATATTTAAATATTTCTGGATATCAGCTCTGTAGAAAAAATGAACTGTAGCAGCTATTGTTTTAATGAATGAAACTCAGAGAGGAGAGAATATGTCTTTGTTAATATTTCTTTAAATATTCTTCTAGCCAGCTCATTTTTTAAAAAATTAAAAACTAAACTTATGAAGAAAGCACATTTAACTTTCACCTCAAGTATAACTTTTGTAAATCACTATGAATTATGTCGATGTTTGAATACTACAAACTGTTGTTGATGTAATCTTTTCTTCAAGTTTTTTACAAGTCTCTGTGTAACGTTTATTGTAATTCATGCACAGAATAGCAATATATTTTCAAAGGAATAAAACAACCTTTTTCTCAACATTTTAAGTAATTGTATGATTTACTTATCCTGAAAGAATTCCCACAAAGTCACTTGTCACCTATGTACATTTTTTGAAATTATATTTGCGGTTATACGGCTATTGAAGATTCCATCAAGTAGCACTATG
Organism: Istiophorus platypterus; assembly: GCA_016859345.1. Lineage (NCBI taxonomy): Eukaryota > Metazoa > Chordata > Actinopteri > Istiophoriformes > Istiophoridae > Istiophorus > Istiophorus platypterus. Next base: position 8,000,218 of record CM029129.1, read on the forward strand.
CACTATGCAACTGTATGCAGCTTTCGCCTGTTTCAGTGCAACACCAAAACAGTGCCAACTGCGAAACCATAAGCAGCCACTCCCAGTTTACGGTGCATGCCTGGTGTAAAAAGAGCATAGAACTGACAGAAGAGAGTGGCTGGTAAGGAAATTGAAACCACTATTGGACTGTAAGTAAAGAAATGAACTGAAAAAAGAGGCCAAAACCAATGTCAGGGTTGCTCTGTGTGTGCTCGATGTGTAAGGAGACAACAAGCTCATATACTAGCCAGAACAAATGGATAGGCTGAAAGATCGTTGGACTGGTGAGAGTTAGCTCGTCTTGAGCAAAAATTGCTCTAGCTCTATTACCTTAGCATGGCTGGAAAATGTCTTAATCAAACAACAGTAATTCAATAATTTGCAGCTTCAAGTTCAGTACGCATGGCCACCATAGAGTTCCAGTTTAATTATTTCTCACAACTATAGTTTTGCTAAAATATCATTTATATAAAATCTTGTGAATAAAAATGCCCCCCCAGTGCAAGCTTTTGCTAAAGTGCACTGCTCAGGCCACAGGCAAGGAGGCCTAGCTGTGCATCTATGAACCTGTGTTGATCCGTTACCACTGTTTAAAATGCTGAGCTATCAGCAGGAGCCAGGTGAGGCAGTTTGTTCTGCTCACCACTCAATGGACATGTTTCATTGGCACCTTGCTGGAGGTCAGCACTAACTGACGGCCAGAGCTGTGGGGGTCAGGCCTACTACCCAGCTTTAGCTGGAGAGTGAATTACACTGTAGGTGGTGCAGGTGGGTTGAGCCGAGGCTGGGGGCTGAGATTGTGGCCCAGCAGCATGTTAAGGGTGTGTGTGGACTCTGTGCAGAAATCCATTTGACCATAGTGTCACACAGCTCCATTTATACGCCTGATGTGTAAGAGCTACTTGGAAACCCAGCAATTCTTTTTTCCCCAGATTCTTCAACCAATAACTATTCTGTAGGGTACCTCACTTGAATGATGGAGTTAGGAGAAGATGTATCATTGAAGGATTAGGACTAGAGCTCATCAAAGAAAATAGCCTGGTCAGTGTGACATGCCACTTTAAAGTGGCTGAATATTTTAAGAGAGCCCTCTTCCTCAGAGGAAATGAAATACAGACAGAGTGGAGAGCAGGAGGCTTTTGTTTGTTTCTTCCACTGCTTGGGGGCAGAGATGGAAGATTTGGAGATGTGGAGTAGATTGTTAGGGAGGGAGGCAGTTGGGGTCTATTTTCACCGCAGCTGAGGCCTCCACTAGCCACAAGCAGTTTCTTTAATTCCAGAGATGAGAGAATAAAATATCTTCTACCAAACAAAGCAAGATTTTACTCATCTCTTCTCCTCCCAGCTTTTCTACAATATATCTCCTCCCCTTCTGCTTTGCTCCAGTCACCCTGGACAGCACTACCTAGGTGCATCAAGGACAATACAAGGAATAGCAGCACTGCGACACACAGACAGCCACAGTGCAATAGAGTGTAAACAATCCCCTTTTACATGACATCTAGTCAGGATCACTATACCTGCTCTACCATGCATCACCTGCCACTAAGTGATTGCGCATTGTGGGCTGAGTGGATGTGGTGTCCATGTAGCTGGACGCTGGCTAGTTAGGATTGCCTGGAAGCTATCCACAACATGGAGAATAACTTAGTTGAGCCCTTCTGCTGAGCTCTTCTGAGCACGCTTAAGAGCTGAGAATTATTCCACTCATTTCTAGGTTCCTGTGAAGCATGACAAAAAAGTCTAGTGCTTCATGCTTGCCCAATTCCCTTCCTGAGAGGAGCCGACAGGCTCTTGGTTTAGAAGTCGTTCAGCAAACACTCACCATGATGAACATTAATTACATCAATTAAGTGGACCACAAATATTGTCGGGGGCAACTAAAAACACTGTGTCAAAAATGCATTGACATGGCACAACAATGAGATACAGACCTGGAAATACTGCTGTTATTTTAAGATAGCTGCCAGCTGACCAGACTGTATAAAAAGGAAATGTGTTTTTACCAGACACGATAGCGTGACGTGTATTGTTTTAACCATGTGAGTCTGTGCGTGGTTGTGTCATCATGGTAAAATGTGGTCTTGGAGACACCTACAATAGTGGGAACTACCACAGAGGCGTTTTTCAAGTACTTTGACACGTGCTTACATTTCTTTCTGTCAGTCCATAGACAGACTGTGTCTATGATAGATACCTTCACAACTTTGTAAGATGCAGTCACACAACATTACAGCATTACAGGTGTGTAGCTTAGATTGG